>BSBK01002985.1:2500-602500 GCA_027943335.1 Chamaecyparis obtusa | reverse complement strand
ATTGAGTTGGCCAATTAGGCTTCACCAATTACAAAATATAAAACATTACACATTACATAATAAATTACACAAAACTGTTGGCTCACAAACTTAATAAATCTTCACACGTGCAACCTTTGACTATTCTGACTTATCCATGTCACCTTTGCAATGTCTTCAACCTCTGTATAACTCCGCTTGTCCAGACTTTATCCATGTTAGGAGATATAATCCAATTACCACAAACCGCTTCTCAGGAACTATGTCAGAATACAATTTCCACTAGATCACTCATAACTGACGCAAATACTCAAATTTTCGCATGCACTCTTAACCATGTTACAAGGACACTATAAAAAACATGTCCGTAGCTCCGCATAACCTCATCTGCAATTCTTTATGTGCGCTAATTCAAACTCTGTTTGCTACTCTACTAATCTTTAGTATAAACAATATGTTGACATCAATTACAAACATAGTCATGAATGCAACATGTGACTGCTCTAGTAATGCTAAAATACTCCCCCATAGGACATATTCAACATTCATGCTAACATATATCATATGAGACGATGTTTTTGATTTTAAAATTGCTTGTGATCAAACACTTTTGGATTCCCTCGATTTGCTTCCATTGTACGATTGAAGTATTGCTGGCCCATAATTCACACCCATAAAGAACAATTGGCAAAACAAGAAGACCAAACAAGGTTTGAGTAGTTTTCCAATCCCAAACCTCTGCTTCACGACACCTATTTTGAAGAGCAAAAAAAGCCTTTCATCCACCTAATGTCCTTTTATTTCTGCAACCTTCCCAACTTAGATTTTTGTTGAAGTCAATGTCGAGATATTTGTACTCTGCAACTTTCTCAAGAACGCTGCCACCAAAATAAAACTCATGTTGATGCTGTTTTTAATTATTAGAAAAAACCTTGACTTTAGTCTTGTTGATATTGCGCTGCATCCCCACCATTCTGCAAAAGCGCTCAAGAAAAAATAAATATTCTTGCAAACCAGAGGCAGATTTGACAATCAAAATGAGATCATTGCATATAAGAATCAATATGAATCAATAATTTTAAATTTTTTTTTATTAAAATAAATTAATTATAAAGTATAAAACTTTTGCTCAATTTTTTCAAATTATCAACCTTGGGAAGAGGAGATAATTGCCATAAAACGTTCGTTTAATTTTTTCTTTTGGCCCATGTAGATAAGAGAAAATATTGGGAGCGAGATTCGAATGCTTAAATCTCAAAGCCAACGAGAAACGGATACAAGAAATGGAAACACAAACAGGGTAGTGGCTATCCTGCCACGAAATTGGTTTTCTTTATATAATCTTTTACAAACTTTCGAAAAAAAAAACTAAGGAAATTTCGTGCCGCTGCCCACAGACTGTGGTGATTATTGGCGGCGCTCGCAAAAAGGAGGGAATTTCAAAGTTTAGTACAAAAGCGACATATATTCGATCTAAAAAGCCGAACAATCGCTAATAACAATGGTTAAGTTCTCTCCCGGCGACGACTATAGTAGCACTTCAAAGAGACCCAGATTGAGCCTTGCTGAAGAAGCTCAACCAGTGATGCCACAAATGCGAGGAAGTGAAATCAAATTTTCTGGGTCAGGGAGTGACACGAGCACCGGCATGGTTGCTTTAATTGACCCCGAGACTCTCGACTGCTGTATTTGTATGGAACCCCTTTCAGCCCCAGTGTTCCAGGTACTGGCGATTGCATTCTTTCTCATTTTTTTTGGGAACGATAAATTATTAGTTTACGGAAAACAATTGAACAAGTGGGCTGTGTATGCCTGATTATGTACATTTGCAATCACATTAATTGAACAAGTTGATCACCTAATCACGATGTGTGAATTTATTGTTTTATTTAACTAGAATGAAACCTTTCATGTCTATTTATCATTATATAACTAGAATGAAACCCTAGTGACCTCAACGTGAAATAAACTTTTTCACCAGTTGGGGTTGAATTCCAGTTTCTTGAAAGAATATAGGAAATTCACAAAAGTTTACAGGATGGTGAGTGTTAGGCCCAATAATTTATGAAGGCTCCTGGATAATGACTATAAACAGCTGGAAATGTTTTGAGTCTATATCCACGAGTTCCCACTAGTTTCTTGGACAGGAAAACATTTTGCAATCCTGAAATGTAGAATGAATTTCTACTAATATACTAAACACAGTTTCTGGGATGCAGAGAAAAAAGTGTTAAATCTGAGGAAGTGCAATCACAAGGAAAACTTGGAGAAAGGAAAGAAATGTTCAAGGAACTAATAAATATAGAAGAGTTATGATTCAATGAGTTAATACTACATTTTTCCAAGCAGGAAGAAGATGAAGAAAACTGCTTTCAAATTAATAACATGGAAGGGTGGTATATGTTGAAGAGAGGTGAATATAATGGGCAGTAGAAGAGGAAATGAAGCTTGAACTTAGTAGAACTATCAGGAAATGAAGCTTGAACTTTGAAGAACTATCATTTGGGATGAGATATTTACTTTCACAAGCCATGGACAGGTAATTGCCCCTAGAAAAGAACCCTTGTTTTCGTTAGAATGAAGCACATATGATGCAGGAGAATCCGAGTTCACAAGCAAGCTTGTGTCAACAAAAAACATTTTCATGTTTCAGTTCAGTTTTGTTTTGTTTACATTGGTTTTTGGTAGTCTTTTTCTCTAGGAGAATTTTGGCCAAATGGAGAACATTATCTTCTAAAATGCTTAATGGGTATTTGTAGTTTAATTAGGTGAACTTGGGGTGAAAATTGACTAAGTTATGCAAAATCAGAGGTTGTGGCCTAACTAGGATCCAAGTCAGAGGTTTGGGCAGTTCTGAGGTTCCCAAGAACTTTAAAAAAGTTTCATTTCCTACCAAATCCTCTAATGTCCTAGTTCTCGGTGGAGTTGGAGTCGCTGATAGGTGCTTGTTCCCTCCCTTTTCCTTGACCATTCCGATTCCATTGAAAATGCCAACAAAGCCTATGACCCTTAGCTACTTTGCAAACTTTTCACGACTTTGAGTTGTTCCTAGTGGAGTAAGAACCTTCAATAAGTGCTTGGTACTTGGTTCCTGACAAAGGGTTACAATAAACAAATGTTTTGGGAGTTCTCAAGGAGGTAGGAACCTTTGATAAAGTGCATGATGCTTGTTTCTTGATGTATGTAATGTCCCCTTTTGGGATATTCCTAAATTTTGCCCTAGAACCACAATTCCAATTAAAAATAAGAAATTTAATACATTTCAGAGTACATATTTACCCATTGAATTGCCCTTTATAAGCAAAATCTTGGTCTAGGTCCTGCACACAATATTAGTCACTGGAAATTGACATTAAACCATAAGTCAAGATAACATCTATTTTGACTAAGCATTAGTATGCATCATAATATCATATAAACATATTCATATTAAAAATTAAAAATCTAATTTAGGCAATAGCCATCCCAATGTGTGAAATATCCTAACTGGCATCTCTTATGAGAAATACAAAGATTTTCAAAGATTTATCACAAAAATTACACAAGTTATAGGAAACTCAAACCTTATGCAAATATTAAGGAATTTTCCTTTATTTGCCTGGAACCCACTTACATTAAACAACTTGAAATGTCTAATAGAATTCACCATCTATTACTGATCATAGCAATTGGAGTTTTTGCAAAGAATATATCCAAAAAGCTCTTACATACCAGATCGCACCGCCAGTAAAATGAATCCCATTGTATCATTATCAATGATAAACTGGGTGCATGCATTGTGGTACCTTTGCTGATAAACTGTTAACAACAAACTGTGATTTCAATACAAGCTGCGATTTACCCTTGCAATTTGATGGTTGAATGATACCTTAATATTCTGAAGCTGAAAGTTCTGATTTTGGGTCAAGTTTGAATTACAATCTGTCACAAACACTGCTGCAGCCTCCTCTGTAACCTATGATTAAAGGAAAAAGCACTTGCTAAGGCTTGGGGTTGCATCCAGGCATGGAATCTTCAGAGTTTGCGTCTTGAGAAGGTTTCTTGGGAAAGAAACTTGCAGAGATAAAATAAAAATCAAACATAATAGCATAAATGAATGAGCCGCAGACCCCAGTTGATCCTTTTATAAAATTCTCCAACCAAAAAGCATTCGAACCCCTTCTTTATTTCTGGCCTTTAGACTTAGACATAAATTAATACCCACTTTATATTAATTATATCTCCATCATGGCACTTACTAGGTGTAATAGTGTTATAACTTAAGTGTGGCCCCAACATTAAACATAATGAATAATTTAATATATTGCAAATAACTTTAGCTTTTTGTGCTAATATTTAATTATTCCCTCCTTCCCTTACTATTTAATTAATTTTCTAGCCTCAGGGAATGGAAAAGGCTAAATATTTCCTCTCTGTTAACTATCACTAGGAAGGGGACATTACAATGTGGATTCCTATAACAATCTCATCAGGAATTTGTTGAAACATTTGCAAACCACAATCTCAAGGTTGGTCGCCCTTGGATTGCGAGAGCATGGAAGGTGGGTAAATGACACAGTAGATGATTGATGATTGATGATGTAATGAATTCTGATTTGATAAAATGATTTGCTGATTGATCGTTTGCTTGGTTTGGTAATGATGATTGTTTTTGTGGATTCACGAGTGATGATTGATAAGTGATCCTTGATTGCTTGAAATGATTTCTCCTTTATTGGTGAAACAGTCACCACCTTTCATAAGAATTGAGTCACCACCCTCTATTGCCACCTTTTGAGAATAATAAATATTTTCCAAATGTATCTCCCTTGGATGTTCTCCACAAATAAATCCTTCTCCCGTTTATATCTTTTAGTGTGAGGGAGAGTCGCACCTCTTCATTATGTTTTCTCTTTACAAGGGTCACAACCTTTCACACTTATGTAGTAACCACCCCCGTGGAATGCAACTTGCAAAATTCTGATTTTTAACCCAAGTCTGATTTTTCCAGCAAATCTAATTTTTTTGTTATTTTTTCTAATTTTTTGATTTTTTTTGTGGTTTTGAAATTTTTATATTTTTATATTTTTTTGGATGATAGTAAGCAATGCATGAATACAAATGCTGAAAAGACTGATAAATAAAACAAATGCCAAGGAAATGGAAGATTCTAATTTATCAGACTGGAAATTGAACAAACATAAATTGTACCAGGCCAATACAATTCTGAAAACAAATGACAGCATACAAGGATGGAAAACCAACTTCAGCAACTTCTGATTACTGTGTGTTTTTGCTGCTTCCAAGGCTGTTGTCCAAGTCTGGCTGAAATTTGGAAACCAATATGAGGTGGTACGGTTGGGGAAAGCTAGATCTCCTTCCTGCAACTCACTTTCTTACCCCTTGCAGTCTGTAACTACCGATTTCTGCTCCAAAGTCCAAGTATGGTGGTCTGATCTGCTAATTCTCCCTCATGTCCAGGCTGGGGGTAAATCATGAAAGCCCTAGGCTGTACGACTGCTGCTGAAAATCAAGGGAATTAATAAATTTGCTTTTCCAACCACTGACGTGCAGTTTGATAAATAATTTAATTCCCAGCAAACAGATCTGAAAAAATCATACACAAAAATCAATGCCACTGCAAATTTCAACGAGTTTTGTAATGTATTTTGTTGCCTAGTGAACTGGGGCTATGTCCAACTCCGAGTTTCCTCCAGAAGTTTTTGTTCCTGGAAGATGAATAGCTGTTCAAACCCTCACAGAGTCCAAACCTCCATTGCTGATGAGAAAAATAATTACTTGGATATCTCCCAAATGCCTCAAAAACCCTTTTTATTTCAATTTTGCTTTCCCTCCATTAAATTCAAACTTTCTAGGATTTCACCTTATTTTATTTTATAAACTTCGTTAAGTTTTATTTGAAGTTTTTCCCCACCTAGGAGATCGATCCACACGAGGAAGACTTACTAATCATTATAAAGTGGCCCATTTTTAAGTTATAACTTCCTTGGGAAATGTGCCCATGGTCACCTTATTTTACTTTATTAATATATTATAAAGTGACCATTATAAATCACTTTATTATTATTTTATTGAAGTGAACTTAGGAAATAATATAATTATTTCCAAATTATTCATAACTTACTCATCTGCACTCTAAACTGAATTTTGTCGGATGATACCCATCCACTGATGTTGTCTGACCACTACGAGTTGACTGACAGTCTCCTAAAATTTAGGAACCCCTCCTAAAAAATAGGAACTGCGCCAAATGTCTCTAGGTTGATCTTGGAGGTCTCCGGATGCATCCCGGTCAACTCCCAGTCAAGCCTTAAAAAATAGGGAGTAACACTGATCAAGAATCCATACTTGTTGGCATGATGGTTAGAGACAGAGAGAAGACAAAGTGCTCTTGATGAGATTGCAAACTTGAGAGACGAGAAACCTAAAGTGAAGATGAAGCAAGCATGAGATTGTTTCGAAGAAGATAATATGCAGACTTTAAGACATCTGCAACCCTCTTTTGCTAGTCCTCTTGTAGTGGATGCTTGTCTAATTGTCTATATTCCATCTGCAACTCAGTTTGATCATTATGCTGCTCCATTCTTCCCTTTTCCCTCAAGCATTGCTTGGTCAACTCTGCAATCTATTTCCCAGCAATCCTCTAGCCTTTAGCATCCAAATTCCTTTCTTTTACAACCTCCCAAGCAAGTGCATCATTTGTGTTAACAACATCCCTTTCTTTAGACACATCACAAAAACTAGAGGGTGACTAACATCTCTCCTTGAAAGAAAAAAGTGAAAAAACTTATCAACCACTGTGTCTACATGATTCTTCAATACATCTTGAACTTGCCAAGGCAACTCTTCAATGCTTGTTGATGTCAAAACACACCTAGGTTTGCTTACCATTGCATTACCTACCTCTTCCTCTTTCTCAGATGGCTTTTGTTCTTCCTTCATCAACAAAGACTTCCAAATGTTTGGTTCTTCTGTCCCCTCTTGCATTCCTCTCTTCTGAATGATCTCCTTGATAGGCCACTTTACCTTCTTTCTTATTGGTAAATGCCAACCGTTTGCTTGGTTTGCTTTTTCAAGCAATTGCTGCATCTCAAGTTCCATTCGTTTTTCCATTTCTTTCAAGACTTGGTTCAACTTTATTATCTCCTGCTGAATACTTACTTGTTCTGCCTTCTCATCTTTCTTCTTCATCACACTTTTCTCCTTTTTTTTCTTTTTTTTCTTGCTTGGTACCTCCCGACTCTGCAAATCTCCATGGACTTTTCCCCTCAGCTCTTCCATTCTTCTTTCTCAAGCAAGTCTCTTTCACCTTGCATCTTCTTGTTGTCGTGATACCTCACCTTAGGCCTCTTTCTTTTCTCTTGGCCTAGTCTTTTGGTATCCAGGTTCTTCCTTCAACCTGCAAAAAGACAATACACAAACTCCCAAAACTTACTTGCCCAGATCTTTGGGCTCTGATACCAATTTGATGTAGACTAGGGGTGAACAATACCAAAACACACAGAAGAAACCAAGATTTCAATTCCTCAAGCACCCAAATGATGGATTCCTCCTACAAGCCTTCAACTCGCTAGTAGCCCTCCAAACAATGTTTTTCCATCATAACTTTCAAGGTAGACATGTTATCAACAATGTAATTGCAGTTTCAGATACCCATTTGGGCTTTATTTAACATATCTCAAAATGAGGGTAGGGTTCTCTGTACAAAAGGCTTCAAAATTTGACTGTCCTATTTCTTAAGCCTAAAGCATGGGGGCAGCAAAACGACCTTTTTAACCATAACTTCTGGAGGAGACATTTAATTTAAGATCTGAAAACAGATTTGAGTACCCATTTGGCCATTCTTCATCGTATCTCAGAATCACGGCAGGTTATGTTGTACGGAGTGCTTCAAAAACTGACGTGTATGCTCACCATTCCCCTAACTAGGGTTTCAGGCTGTAAAGAAATTGCAATAACTTTTGATCCACTTAATGAAATTGAATGAAAACAACTTTGTTAGAAACTAGATTCACTCCTTGTTCATCTCCAATCGGTTTCAAGCAGCCACAAATCCATACTAAACTGTACAATACGCTGCAACAGGAGAAATCTGGAAATAGCAGCCACTAAAACATTCATAACTTCCTCAAAACTCAGTGAAATTGAGTGAAACAAAAAGGAAAAGAAAGTAGATTTGATGATCTTTCATTTCCAATTGGTCTCATGCCATGGAACGATCGTATAGGTTTGTACCAATCATCAGAACAGAGAAAAATGTTGCAAAAATGCAAAATACAGAGATATTTTATTGCTCAACTTCAAGATTTTCAATAACCACCCTCTCTCTCCTTGGCTTTGACCCTCCAAGGCTTATTCAAACATGTACCAACGGTTCTCAAATACTTTTAGAGTTACAATTGTCTAACTTCCTCATCTACAACTTATGACTGTTCATATTCTGTGGTTTTTGCAACTTTGACAACATTTACACTTTTTGCATTGAAACAATTTGACAACACCTACTAAGACCTCATTTAGACTCTTTACAAACATGAAAATGGTCTATAAGGACCTTATTACATGAGGGATGTTGTCGGGAAATAATAATACATGTTGTTAAGGTGTTGTTATGTTTGTAAGCGTAATCGAGGGATAGGCAGTTATGGATTGCGACAGTTCACCGCACACTCCCTCGGGTCTATATCTGTACTCTCTCAGATGGAATAGGGCATGATCATTATGTATGGAGTAATAAGTGCCTTGTGGAGTCTGAATACTGTATGTAAGCTTATTTGGCATTAATGAAGAAGTTGGCAGTTCTCTAATATTGCATTGTCTTCTATTGTGTTACATTCATCGCTATCTGTATTAGTACTAACTCACTTTATTTGGAGTGGTAAACTTTTGGCTCCCCTTGTCGATACAAACTTAGGAAGTGACAAAGTGTTGATGGCGAAGGGAAAATCATGGGCCAGCCAATAGACTACGATGCAAGTAGCAACCAAAAGCACGAGGAGGAAAACTTAGAACTTTTTGAAGGCCTATGGGCTGACAACGGACTTTGTCGTTGCTACAGGCGTCGATTGAAACTCACGTAAGGAGGGAAGCCGCACGTGAAGAGGTACTGAAAAGTGCTGTGTGGAGTGCCCTAGGAGTGAGTCCTACAGTGGACTGGTTAATGTGCCATCTCCCTCGACTGTTGGCACAAACCTTCCTTGCTCTCTAGAAGCGTCGTGAGGAGGCCAACTGTGAAAATAGACGGCAACAAATCCTTCAAGCCTACAAAGAAAACAGATGTCAAAGGAATAGTCGAAGAGAACAAAAGGAATGGGACGAAACCCGACGAAAGCAACACAATACTTAAACCTTCCAAACATAAATAGAAATAAAAGAGAGCACTGGAGTTGTAGTTATGGTTATGTCATATTGCTGACATATATTGTACATAATTGAGGAATTAATACAAAATGTTGGGTGTTCTTTTATATATCATGTTTTGTTACATTTCATGCACAAGAAGGGGATTAATGCCCAACTTGCTAAACAAAGATAAATAGAAAATAATATATAAACAATTGTGAGGTTATTCAGAGGGCCTTAACGCTACAACAACATGCAGAAAGAAGGCGACGACTAAGGAGACTTGCCGAAGGGTTACTAGAGGAAGGGTTGGTGGAAGGAAACCAAGTTGGTGTTGCACTAGGCGAGGGAGCCGAAGGAGAATGGTACGACGAGGAAGAATACCATCGGGAGTACGGTGGGGAAGACTTGATCGAAGAGACCAGGAATCGGTTTGGGAACTTAACCCTCACACCACGTACAAAGGCGAGGGAAGCCCAAAGGAATGAAGGGGAAGAGGCTAGAGACAAGAACGTCAAGGATACCAGTGCAGCCAGGAGTGTCGAAGGGACACCGGGGCACAGTAGTCAACACAATTTGTCAGGCTCCAACCCACCCAATTTGGGAGCGCAACCAACTGGAAGTAACAAAAGTAGAAGAATGGCGTCACAGAAGTAGAAACTACCAAAATTTACTGGCAACGGGAAGGAGGATCTCGTAAGACACTGCCATACCTAAGAAACAATTTGGTCGGCAAATGGAGTAACTGACAAGGACGAATGGGTCCAACAGCTCCCAACTGTTGATGTTTATAGCTTTGATCAGATAAAATGAATTTAATATTAAGAGAAAATAATATTATATTAATATATATATAATAATAATGGACATTACTACTATATATATATATTAATATAATATTCCATATTATCTCTTTATATTGAATTAAATAAACATCATTAAAATATTGTTATTTAGATAAATCAACATGAAATAATATTATCCTACATTATATATGCATATTGATATATATATAATAATAATGAGATTATTATATATATATCAATATATATATATAATGTATATATTATATAGTTGATAAAATTGAACAATAATGAATATCAAATAACCGATAGAGTATTGGTTTAAATATCTTCTATCAGAGTAAACCGATAACTATCGATGGAAGACTTTAAGTATTCAACATCATATAAACCGTGAATAAATAGTTATCGACAATGATTAAAGTCGATTGTATTTGATGTACGTCGACTGTATTCCCTCACCACCGTGGTTAGTGTTATGCAATGTTAAACCGATGGTTATCGCTATGAAAGGGTGCGTATGAAATGAACTGCTTTGAACAGTCATGACTTGATGAGTCGTGACTCATTAATGAGTCACGTCTCATAAAGTCATGATTGCTCATTGCAATATATATTGAAAGTCATTTGATGATTCCAAGACACCGAATACAACAATCAATTAGTATATAAGTGTCCATGCATCTCTGCAATATTAAATCTAGAGAAACAATACAGTCCTTCTTCTAAAAGGTGCAGAGTTATAATATAAAAACAATTAGATATATCTGTAATATATATATATATATATATATATATATATATATATATATATATATATATATATATATTGTGATTATATATATCACACATACTAAGTTAATATAAGAAAAATTAAAAGTCATACATTCTTGATCAAAATTTAACACCAACAACCCTACGTGGAGTCGCCATTGATTGGTACTCTGATATGGACGAAACAAAAATAAATACGTGGGATGACCTGAGGAAAGAATTACAGATTGAGTTTTGCTTGCTTCAGGACGACAATGAAATAGTAGTAGAAATCTATAGTACGAAGCAAGGGAAGAAGGAAACAGTGAGAGCTTACAACTAGAGGCTCAAAGAACTGCTGGGGAAGATGGATAGCTAGCCTGCCGACGGATTGAAGAAGAGATTGTTCGTTGAGGGGCTCAAGCCCTCACTCAGGAAGAAAATGAAGATAGTACCTCCCACATCGTACGCTGATGCCTACGATAGAGCCATGGATCTTGAAAGCGAGGATAAAACCTCCAAGAAGAAGAGGGGCAAGTCATCATTGGGGAGTGACGACTCATCAGAGGAGAGCAACAATGAGGAGTCAAATAAGAAGGTACATGCTCTCCAAAAAGATATGAAAAGAATGATGAAGGAATTTAAAACAATGAAGGGGAGTGCAGGTAAAAGTGATGAAGGGGAGTTGTGGTGCATTGATTGCAAGGAGAATGACCACACGAAGGGCTCTTGTCCCAGAAAAGCATTTTGCGACATTTGCCAAGTTATGGGCCATTCCACCAAGGAATGCCCATACAACATGAAAACGAGGAGCCAACAAGTGCTCTTCACACAAGACCAACTGTCCACATTCGGAGCAGCAAGCACCTCCCAGCAGACAAACAATAATGCATCATCTAGCAGGTTTCGAAACAATCGGCGCGAAGGGAGAGGGAATAATAACAATAGTAACAAAAGCCGGATACAATATGATATCAAGGGATGACCGATGATCTAGTGTCGGGCGTGCAACTAGTGGGGTCATTTTGCCTGAGATTGTCAAAAGGACACACCACAAAAGTTGTGTTGATGGTGCGGCCCCGGAGACTAGGAAGATGCCAACTGCTCGAAACTTGGCATTAACCTTCTAAACATTGAAGGAAGCATGGGTGAAGAAGTATTGGCCGTCACTCGTGCACAAGAAAAACATGTGACATACCTTGACCCCTGTACTGAGAACTAGAGCGTACGGGAGGCCAAAGAGGAGATTGAAAAGGCAATGAGAGCTCGGAAGGAAACACATGAGATGGGTGGCATTTCTGGTCGGACAGAGGCAGAACAAAATATACTAAGGCAAATGTTACACATGGAGGTACCGGTGAAAGTTCGGGACCTCCTTCACTCCATGCCTCAATTGAGGACAACATTGTTGAGCAGCTTCTCCGTACAACCCAACACCACACATCGTACAGATGTTCTTGGGGGGTCTGTAGTGGATTCGGTGTTGGCAGTAAATAATGGCTGACACCCTGCAGTCGTGGAGATGGGCATCCTCGGAACTATTCTGACGGATACCATTATGGACAATGGGTCCGATGTAAATGTACTTTCAGAAGAGACGTGGAAAAAACTCGGGAAACCAACCTTGTGGCCCCCGACTTTCAATTTATTGGGTGCAGACCAAATAGGGAATCAAACCCCTCGGGACACTAATGGCGCAACAAGTCACCATAGGCACGCAACCGTTTGTGTTGGACTTTGTTGTGATTTCGCTCAAGAAGAAAGGATATGATGCCATTCTCGACAAGGGGTGGCTTGTGGCGGCAAGGGTCAATCACAATTGGAAGAAAAACACCCTCTTGATGCAGAGCGAAGTGTGGAAGTTTGTCATTGACCCCCATACCTAGATCGTGAGTGAAGAGATTGCATCTTCCTTGGAGTCAAAGTTTGATGGAGAGAATGGCCGAATAGACTAAGGAAAGGGCCCGAATGGAGCCTAACGATGAAGGTGTTCTAGAACTCGAGGAGTATTCGGAGGATGAAACAGGCTCGATGAATGGACTCTTCTACTGCTAGATGGAAGACTATGAGCTATTTCACAGTTATATGTTGGAGGTGGAGGAAGTAGAACAAGCGTTAGAGAAATATTTATTCCCGTTGGAGTATGGGGAGTACAAGGAGGGGGAGGCCCGTGTGAATGAAACCCCAACCCACAAATTTGATGTCGAGAGACCAATAAAGTATGAAGAACCGTCCCTGCGGATCACAAATCTCGGAGATGAGACAAATCCGGTGCAACATTCTGGTAGGGGATGATTGGAATCTGGTGTTGAAGGTTGCGACATTCAAGATTTTTTTGGAGTGTAGGGATGTATTTGAATGGACCTACAAAGGCCTCAAGGGTGTACTGTAGGAGTTGTGCGTACACTGCATTCCCTTGGTACTTGGAGCCGTACCCGTGTGGAAAAGGCCTTACAAAATGAATAAAAGTTACACAACGAGGGTGAACAAGGAGATTGAATGTATGCTCGAGGCGAGGATCATCTTCAAGGTACAAAGAAGCGAATGGGTGTCCCCAATTGCGATATCATTGAAAAAGGAGGCCAACCAAATCAGAATTTGTGTTGACTTTAGGTGCTTTAATGCCGTCACCGTGAAGCATCCCTTCCTCATCCCATTTACGGATACAATCCTAAAGGAGGTTTCCGGACACAAGATGTATTCGTTTATGGATGGGTTCTCCGGATACAACCAGATATCCATCGCGGAGGAGGACAAATTGAAGACAACCTTCGTGGTGGAGGACGACATGTACACATATAATCGGATGCCCTTCGGTCTATGTAACGCACCAACAACCTTCCAACGGATAATTCTGCACATCTTTGACAAGATGTTGGTAAGAAATTTTAGGGCCTTCCTCGATGACTGGTCAATCTTCAACGGACAAGACATGCATTTAGCAACCCTTCGAGAATGTATGAAGAGGTGTCAGAGAGCAAGGTTGGCACTCAACCCGAAGAAGTGCAGGTTTATGGTCCCTCAAGGGAAGCTATTAGGTCATATCGTTTGTAAGGCTGGATTAAAGACAAACCCCGACAAGGTCAGAGTGATTGTGGAGATGGAGCCTCCCACGAATGTCATCGGGGTGAAGTCATTTCTGGGCCACATTGGCTACTACAGGCGGTTTATAAAGAGCTTTGCTCAAGTCTCTTACCCTCTGGACAGGTTGACGTGAAAAGGAGAACCCTATGTTTGGGGGATGGAACAAGATGCCCTGTTTGAAGAATTGAAGACAAGACTAGTTGGAGCACCAATTTTGGCATAGCTGAATTTGGACAAGGAGTTCCACGTCCATGTGGATGCTTCTAATTTTGCAATTGGTGCAACTTTGGCTCAGGTGGGCGATCACGACTTAGACCACCCCATTTATTTCGCCAGCAGTCTGTTGTCGAGGGCAGAGAAGAAATATAGCATGATGGAGCAAGAGGCTCTCGGAATGGTATATGCTGTTCAAAATTTTTGGTACCACCTGTTGGCGACAACATTCACTTTTTATGTGGACCATCAGCCGTTAATGTATTTGGTCAACAAACCTATAATCCAAGGGAGAGTGAGTGGATGGTTATTGTTGCTACAAGAATTTACCTTCACGATCATTGTGCGGCCTGGAAAGAGCCATGTGATCGCTGATCAACTCTCTCGAATTAAGTCCGGAGAGCTATCGGAGGGAGTTAATGATGACTTTCTTGATGCCCACTTGTTCCACATTGCAATTTTGTCGGAATGATATAGGAGCATCAAAGAGTACTTGTTCACCTCACAGTTTCCGAGGGACATGTCACCCGACGAGAGACAAAAGCTGGTACCCAGAATTCGAACCTTCTAGTTGATGAACGGGTTATACAAAATGGGACTCAACCAAGTACTAAGGAGACGTGTCATGGAGGAGGAAGTACAAAGTGTTTTGAGAGAGGCACATTAGGGGCCAACAAGAGGACATATGGGACCGGATACAACAACACGAAAGGTGCTAATGGCAGGGTTGTGGTGGCCTACATTTTACAATGACACTAGGGAGTGGGTCGTAAGTTGTGATCCGTGTCAAAGAGCTAGAAAACCATTGAAGAAGAATATCATGCCCCTCAATCCTTCTCACACAAGAACTTTTTGAACGTTGGGGCTTGGATTTTATCAGACCCCTGAAGGCAAGTAGGGCTCAGAGATGCCGGTATATTGTGGTGGGTAGGAAATACCTGACGAAGTGGATGGAGGCACGAGCTTTGTCAGACAACTCAATAGTGAATACAGTAAGATTTATTTATGAGCAGATTATCACAAGCTACGACATTCCCATCCAGCTAACGAGTGACTGAGGTGGACATTTTGTAAATCATGTTATTAAGTTGTTGACGAGAAAGTTCAAGATTTTTCATTCTCTGTCGAGTCTGTACTACCTGAGGGCAAATGGACAATTTGAGGCAACCAACAAGGTACTAGTCTCGGTCATTTATAAGTCATGCGGGGTCGAAGGGGCCGACTGAGAAGAAAAGTTACTGTCGGTGTTATGGGCCTACAAAACTACCTTCAAAGTGACAATTGGCCATACACCCTTCCAATTGATGTATGGACAAGAAGCGGTGGTTCCTATAGAATTCATGGTTCTGAGCTTGAGGATTGCCATTGAAAATAGACTCGGCGACATGGAAAGCTTGAAGGAGAGGTTGTACGCCTTAAATAAGTTGGACGATGCCGGATGCTGGCCCAGTGGGTGATGGAGGCCACCCAACAGCATCAGGAGTTGTGGCATGACAAGCACCTCAGGCGGGTGAGATTTACTCCGGGCCAACTAGTTCTGAAGTATAATGGGCGGAATGAAATAACCATGGAAGTTTAAGGTAAAATGACTGGGTCCCTACAAGGTTTGAGAGGTGGTGGAGAATGGAGTATTAAAGTTGTGGACTCCTGATGGGCGGGAAGTGTCGGATGCTGTGAACGGGTCAAAGCTCAAATTGTATCATGAACGGCGACGGAGAGGCAATCTAGTTCACCTGAGCGGGCCCAGTTAGAAATATCTTGTATATCTCAAAAAAGAAAAGAAACAGATTGTACGGTATGGCCATCGTACGGTGGGACCACTGTGCGGTGTGGTCACCGCACGGTAAAACCATCGACGGTGGTGGCTGCATGGGAGGTCCGCCATCGTACGGGCTTCCCCCACCGCAAACGTAAGGAGTGCCTACGACAAGTAAAGTAGAGCTAAAAAGAGGAATGTGAACAGGTGAATAGGCGGACGCATCCATTCCGCATTCATTCAAACAAAAAAGTGTATACAAAAACACTAAAGGATTAGCAACGACGTTTGAGGAGTATTGTGGGCACTCACAAATTAGTTGAAGAAGTTGGCCACACAACACCTACAGTTGAAGAAGGATACGTAGTAGGCACAGTACACAGTTAGCAACAAAGAGTAAAACCAACCGTAGCCCTAACCGTTTCTTCATTCATCGTGCACAAAACAATAAAAACAAGACAGTTATTGATGGATTCAACAGGGAAAAGAAATTGGAGGGCGCAATTGCAATCCCAGTCAAGTAGTTCGAGCATGGGTAAAAATGCAAGGGTTTTGCCCTTTGGCGTAACGATTGCAGACAAAGTAGAGGCAAGCACGAGCACCAAGAAGAAGTTGAGATCTAAGGTGCAGATGATTGCCCAAAAAGATGCTGTCACACCTCAGACAGTTGTGTTTGAATGACTAAACGAATTAGAGTGTCAAAAATGGTGACAAGATACTTTCGACACAGATTTGATAAAGCAGAGTTTGAAGAAAGTAGAAGTTCAGTGGGCCATTCAGATGCCAGTTTTTTGCATTTGCGACTATGAGGGTCTCCTTCGAGTGATGATAGAGACTTTTGACAAGTTCTCATGCTTGAGCACATTTGAGTATTTGGGGCGTGATGTGAAGGTTTCCTTCACGACAACAAAATTCACGAGAGTATTTGGCATACTTGGTAGAAATGGCAAAAAGATTGATCTGAAGGCGAAGAAGATGACGAGGGATGAGAAAGAATACTGGATCAAAGTGGTGTCACGAAATCTCACACTTGCAGAGATGGACTCGGTGGCAAAAGCTTCTAAGGGGTGAGGGATGAAGAAGTCCTTCATTGTAGAAGGGTCATGGAGATGCATTATGGACATTGTGAAGAGTCGACTGACAAGGTCTAGCTGTGCCTCAGACATAGTCCTTCCACAGATTCTCCTGATAAATGGTCTCAGGAACGATAATGTATATGATTGGGCATCACTCTTGGTAGAGTGCATGCATGAGCTTATGACCTTGCAGCATAGGACGTTTTACATGCTGCATTACGCTATTGGTTTGTTTATGGAGGGCACACGAATACAAATTCCCAATGGAGAGTTGGAGGTGAAGCTCAAGGGCGCCTTAGCACTTGGCGAGCCGCTCATATTGTATTGGAGGCATTTGGATATAAGGACTGCACTCGCAAGATGGAAGATGAGACACTAGGTAGTTTCGGAGTTTGAGTTGGAGGATGTAGACAGTGGCAGAGAGGCTACCTCGAAGACTTTTGGCACCTTTGGAGATGGGGGTAGCTAGGTGGTGGAGGACAAGGCCGTAGATTCTACAGCTGTCAGGACAAAAATGACTACACTTGCTTCGGTTCTATTCACTCGACCTCTTCTGTCGGAGACAACATAGTTGACTCCACCAGTGACAGTGGGTTTTGTGACCACGACGCCCATTCCTACGTTCGGTCAGATCCAGACACCCGTGAGTATGGCACCAATAGTAGTGCAAGGAGTTGCACCACCTTCAGTGGAGTTGACACATAGACCTCTAGCAGTAGAGGAGGTAATGGAGATTAGAGCGGAGTCCATGGCCGAGGAGTTGCCTAGTGGAGAGTTGCCTGGCGGAGAGTGTGCAGATGCCACGGATTGAGATGGAGATAGTCAGGACAGAGTCTGAGAGAGTAGAGCCGTTTGGTGAGCTATCAGGAGAGACACAAATATTGGGGAGTAGTGCTATGAGAGAGGCGGAGGTAGCGATAGTGAATTCCTGGCTCAACAAGTATAATATGACATTGATGCCACTGCTTGAGAGGACTCTTACTTCCCCACGACAAGTGTTACCTCCTTGTCACGAGATAGTAGATCTCGATGAGGGGAACTCACCTGCTAGGGAGATAGAGTGGGAGTAGGATCACTTGCCAAAGAAAGGTATTTTGCTTGAGATAGAGTTGGAGCAGGAGCACTCGCCGGAGAGAGATGCATTTCCCGTTGGAAAGATGGCACAAACTTTTGAGCACGACTGCATACGGGAGCCTCTGAGGGAGATTGGTGGTAGTGGCTTGGAGCAGTATTTGCAAGAAGTAGTCACAGGAGCTAGATAGGTTGTGGTCTTTGCACAGTCACAGGCTCAGGAGGGAGTTGTTCAGGAGTTGGAGCGGTTATTGGCTTTTGTACGCGGCGGTTATGCTCAGGCATTTGCAACGTGTTATGAGTCTCGGGGATGGCCGCATATGGAGTCCCTAACGATGTTGGAGGATTGGGCTCTTCGGGAGAGAGTAGGAGAGAGTTGGGTGGATGCCTTGATCCAGGAGATCGAGCAGGCCTTCTGCGAGGAGTATTATACACTTAGGTGGACAGAGCACCTCTCTACCACTCATGAGTCAGCTCGGAAGGAGTTGGCTACCCAGTTGGAGGGAGTTTAGGGAGAGTTGGCTCAACTCAGGATAGATGTGGCTAGGGAGTAGGAGGCATGGGCAACAAAGAAGATAGCCATGAGTCGCAGTTGGAGATAGGATAGACCGAGAGGGATGCATTGTTGGCCAGTTAGAGGAGGCCCGTGCGGATAGAGCTATGTTGGAGTCCCACCTAGTGAGCTTTATGGAGACACTGGATGCTAAGGAGAAGAAGCTCTTGGAGGCAACGATGTTGGTGAAGCACACTATGGAACGAAAGATGGTAGCTGATTGAGACTTGCAGTTGATTATGCAACAGGTGTATGAGTTGCGAGCTTGCCTAGTAGCATTCACACCGCCACTCGAGCCTACATCCTCAAGGACGCATTCTCAGCCTCCTCGATCTTGATTTCTTTTTGTCTTGTTTAGTTGTTGGGTTGGCATCATTCCATTTTGTTGTAGATTGTCGGAGACGACTTCTTTTTTTGGGAGGATGATGTTGTCGGGAAATAATAATACATGTTGTTAAGGTGTTATGTTTGTTAGTGTAATCGAGGGATAGGCAATTATGGGTTGCGATGGTTCACCTCGCACCCCCTCGGGTCTATATCTGTACTATCTCAGATGGAATAGGGCATGATCACTATGTATGGAGTAATAAGTTTCTTGTGGAGTCTGAATATTGTATGTAAGCTTTTCTGGCATTAATGAAGAAGTTGGCAGTTCTCTAATATTGCATTGTCTTCTATTGTGTTACATTCCTTGCTATCTGTATTATGTATTAACTCACTTTACCCAAAGTGGTAAACAAGGGAAACACAAAAAACAAAACAAAATGATTGTTTTGTCTTTTGGAGGCTGAACTCATGGGTGCCCCTGCACCAGATGTGAAGAAAGATCATTGTGGGTACATAATCAATCATACCCATCCACCACATACTACTGTTACAAATTAGAGCAGCATTCGTCCAACTGAAACACTCACTCCAAAGAATGCAACTAGTGTCCCCAATGTCAAAAGAAGATGGAATCTCATTGCTGGACCAACCTCCAACAAAAATCCAATGATCCTGAACTTCCCAAATCCTCCAAACAACTCCGATCTTAAAAGACCAAATTGAAATCTCTGTAATCAGAAGTATAAAATAACCATTGATCACCAACCCAATGGTACAAACACAATGTACTGTTGTCTACTTCATGTTCCATGATGTTTTCTTCATATATCATATATCCTCTCCAAGTGTGATTGAGGAATGATGTTGCTAGGAAACAAATACAAGTACTACATTGTGATATACATTGTAAGCCATGTGGTTCTTTAATCCTCATCATATGCGCGTGCATTACAACAAAATGAATGAAGTCATGTGTAAATAGAAGATGGCTGACCATCATCACGAAACCCATGTAAAATTCCCTGCTGAAGGTTTTTGTTCAATCTCAATCTTGCTATTAAGTTCTAGCCATTATCGCTTTGTGAGACAATACTTAATTCAATACTTTTGGAAATCGTAGGTGAATGCAAAAATCAAACTATGTTCTATTATTTCATTTCATGAACAGAATACAACACAACGAGAGAGAGAGAGACACAAATTTGTAGAAAACATCATTGATCATCCACTTAATTGTTATCTTCACAGAATCATAATCACTGAATGCAAAACTAAAAGTGATAAATACTTTTAGTTGCAGAGTCTGGAAGATTCGATATTTGTGCACCTGTGTGGATCAGATCATATAATTTTGTTTGGAATGGTGGCCCAGTCTGAAACGCTGATAGATGCTATTGATTTCACCTTGTGCTGCTTTCTTAGACTTGGCCGCATTGACTGACCCGTGGATTCTTATAAACTAATCTGTAGATTCCTATGAACAGAGTGTTGAGAGAAACAACCCACAATTGTACAGACCCATGCGTGCTTGCCCCTGCCAGTGGATAGTCTTCTGTCCGCACAATTAACTCGATAGTCTTCCCGTGGCCCAATCTGCTTCCTCACGTCTAGACGTTAAATGATGAATCAGCCTTTCGTTGTTTGCACTCGTGGGTCGACTCAAAAGCTTTACGTGGATGGTATGTGGCCACACTGCTCAGAAACCAAGGTTCTTTGCTACGCCTCATGTTAAACAACAACGTAGAAGTTAATATTTGTCTTATTGAATATGTTTCCTCTTTCGATCTTCAATAGGTTAGGATCTTTGACGGAAGGAGTTAGTGATTTTGGACTTCCTGCCAAAATACTTTTCAAATTCCAAGCATGTCCTCCATTTCTTCGACCATACTACTATAAGGCTCGAAACACAACTCAAAATTGAATTTGTTTTGCCAATTGCCGCTGCCGTAGTTGCACACTATAAACTATTCATTTATTCATAAATTTACCAAACAACTTAATTAAAATATTAATTATTTTTTATTAGTTGAAAACAAATTACTAATAAAAAATAATAAATAGTCTCATTGGAGACATTTAAGGGGGGGATATGATTGTCTTCTCGTCCCCAAGTTGCTTGCTTACAAGCAACTGTAAATTGGGATGTTGAAGCACTTGCTCACCCTCCCAGGTACCATCATCGACCGGTAAATTTTCCATTGAATCAAATACTCTTTGATAGATTTGTTGCGCAACTGTCTTTCCTTGGTATTCAAAATTTTTTCCGGAATCATTTCTTATTTGTCCTCATCCGTCGGGGGTAAATCATTTGACACAGATATGTGTTGACCAAAAGCTTCCTTGAGACACAAAACATGGAATACATTGTGTATTCGAATGCCAACTGGTAAGTCCAACTCATAGGCTACAATGCCAATTCGCCGGATAATTTGGTATTGACTGTAAAATCTAGGCTTCAGTTTCTCTGCCCCACTACGTTCCAGAGAAGACTGGCAATAAGGCTATAATCTGAGATACACCAGATCTCCATTCGCGAAACTATGTTCCACATGTTTCTTATCTGCATAAACCTTTTGTTAGTTTTGAGCACATTGCAAATTATCCTTGAGTAATATCAAAATTTCCTGACATTCCTAAAGCCAATCCTGTGATTTAGGACATTACTGTTGTCAAAAGCAAGGTCAACAAAGGATAAAACATCATACCCATACAACGCTTTAAATGGAGACATACTGATAGACATATGATAAGTTGTGTTATAACAATACTCCCCCAAATGAAGCCACTTAACCCAAGCTTTTTGATGTCCAAACACATAGTTACAAAGGTACCCCTCAATCCATTTGTTGACTATTTCTGTTTGACCATCTGTTTGTGGATGATAATTGGTGCTGTGATTCAGTTCCGTACTTGCTAGTCTGAACAATTCTTGCCAAAAGATACTCAAAAACCTTCTGTCCCGATCACTGATTATATTCTTTGGTAAGCCATGTAAACGGAATACCTCTTTGATGAATAATTCTGCACCCTGTAAAGCCTTAAAGTCTGCAGTAATAGCAAAGAAATGGGCAATCTTTTTTAATCTATCAACCACAACGAAAATGCAATCTTTACCTTGAGCCCTGTCATGTCCCCATTTTGGCTGACATCGTTTGGCATGACGGATTTGCCTATCATCGACTCTCGTAGGCAAATGGTTTGGAGAGAGGGTCATTATGTTGATCATTTGATTGCATATTGCTGAAAGAGCCTACATTCGATAGAGCCTACATCCAGTTTGAGGCCTACATGCAGTTGTAGTGGAGCCTACGTTCAGTTATGAGACTTTTGGGGCTACATTGTTATAATTTTAAGTTGAGATTGCACTTTTTTATATTATAAAGTTACTTTATTATAAAGTGCATTATAATATGATTTTATAAAGGATGTTTCTAGAAGTTCTTAGCAACTTCTCCAAAAAGTGAATAAATAGAGGGCTGGGCCTCTCATTTGAACATGCTTGGATTTGGGATTTCTTCTACTTCTTCCATTGTGAAGCAATTTGTAGCCTTGTGGTCTGCAAATACTATTCGATCTTTGGGAACGAATCACTCCCTTGGATTGGCATAACTGAGATAGTGAAATATCTACTGAAGGGTTGCAAATTTGGAGTTGGTACTCAGCCATCTCATTGGTACTTCATTGAGAATTTGATGTAAGGGTTTGTTTGTGATTGAAACAACATTTCAGGAGGCATTTTTAGTAGGGCCGAAATTATAGGAGGCAATTTTTAGCAGGTCCGAAATTATAGGCGGCCGTTTTTAGCAGGTCCGAAAAAAGCAAATCCGAAAAAACAGTCCGAAAAAGCAGACTTGAAAAATTGATATTGAGGGTTTGTAATTGGTTGAATAAGGGTTTGGAATTCATCACTTAATTGGTGAATTAATTTGGCAAAGGATTGAAGACAAATTGGCACATTTTCAGACTTTCAATATCTGGGTGTGGAATCAGATTTTTGTTCATATCTCCTAAATTACCTAGAGATTAATTCTATGCTTTGGGGGGAATCATAATACATCATTGGCGATTTAGAACATATATCTTTGAGGGCACAAAACCCTGCCCATTATTTTATAACAGTGCCATGGTACGGCAGGTTGCAGAGGACAGTACAACAGGCATTGTGAGGCAGTTCGGGGTCATTTCCAGTCATCATCATTCAGCACTTGTCAAGGAGCATTTTCCAGGTTTCATACATGTGTTTTGAATGCATTTGAATTTAAGGAAATTGTATAAGATTGCATGTTCTTAGTCACTGTTACAGCAGTCATATTAGTATTCAGAAATCAGTCTCTGTTATCATTGCAATTGTAACCAGACATTGCTATGTATTGTAATTGGAATGGTATACACATAAGGTACATTAGAGCTCACTGTTTATGTGTGACAGTCCCTACATTTAGTGTCATTATTCAGTGATGGTAATCAGTCCATTATTTTCAGTCATTACCATATATCATTGTATTAAATTGGTATACAAAGCAAGGGCATTGTTCACATTGTCATAGTGTTATAAAGATCATTGCATTGTAGTCTGAATATTACATGTCACAGTCATATATTCTGGAAAGTGCAATCAGAATTAGAGAAGTTTGATATATTTGTAGTAAGTCTTACATTGCTTTGAGTTTCATTGTTATCTCAATTGCTTTGATGCCCAAAAACAACAATCACATTGAAACACATCATTTCAAACAAAACAGTTCAGTGCATGCCAAGTGTTTGACGAATTGCTACAGTTCAGATTTGGGGTGTTTTAGTGATCATACTAGAAGGGGTCATTACAAGCCCGAGGCAAACCAGTAATAAAATCCATAGATATACTTTCCCATTTTTGATCTGGGATGGGTAAGGGCTGTAATAATCTTGCTGGATAGGATTGTTTTGTTTTATTCTGCTGACATGTGGTGCATTCCTTAACATAATGCAAAACATCATTCTTGAGTCCTTTCCATGTAAATCTCTCCCGGACTTGCTTGTAAGTTTTGAAATAACCTGGATGTCCTGATAATGGTAAATCATGAACTGCCTGCATAATTTTCAATTTAAGCTTAGAGCTAGGAACCAAGAAAATTCTATCTTTATAATAGATGATATCATTCACAACCTTATATCTTTCATTCCGAGCATTCCCATCCATCTCTTCACAAGCAAAAGAATGCTTAGAATATTCCACCAATAAAAGCGACTTCCAGTCAGCGGTTACCTCAGATAAAGCATTAATTTCTGGCCTTCTAGACAAAGCCTCAACAACAATATTATTTTTACCTTTGACATACTCAATTTCAAAATCATAAGCTTGGATCTTGCTAATCCATTTCTGCTGTCTATCTATCAAATATTTTCTGACCAAGGGAATATTTCAAACTGTTATGATCGGTTCAAACAACAAATCTACTTCCAACTAAATATTGTCTGAATTTAGCCAATGCATGCATGATTGCCAACATTTCCTTATCGTATATTGAATACAGTTTTTCAATGGGACTGAGTTGTAAGAATGTTTGCCGTTGTGCCAAAAGCTCAAACTATCAACGAACGTCACAAACACCAGATTTACCCAGATCCATGGTAACCCCAAAGGAGGTGCTGACCACCAAGTCAACAATCTCCCCCTCAGCACCGACTGAGGGTTCCGCACCAACGGAATGAAGGAGACTCTCTCCCCCTCAGCACCGACCGAGGGTTCCGCACCAACGGAATAAAGGAGACCTCTTGGGATTCGAACCCGTGACCCAAGGCTCTGATACCAATTGTAGGAATGTTTGCCGTTGCGCCAAAAGCTCGAACTATCAACGAACGTCACAAACACCAGATTTACCCAGATCCATGGTAACCCCAAAGGAGGTGCTGACCACCAAGTCAACATGAGTTTCCTACTTTCAAAAACTATGGGATGTTTGTTTTGCATTAAAGTTGCTCCTATCCCCTCTCCAGAAGCGTCATATTCCAATTTAAAGGGTTGATTAAAATCTGGAAGTACGAGTACTGGACATGAACTCATTACCTTCTTAAGTTTTTCAAATACCTGTTGTGCCTCCTCAGTCCATCTGAATGCACCTTTTTTGGTGAGATTTGTCAATGGTGCTCCAAGTTGTGAAAACCCTCTGATGAACCGCCTATAATAACTGCATAAACCAAAGAATCCCCTTAAATCTGAAAGATTTCTTGGAGATGGCCAATCCAAAATAGCTCTTATCTTTTCTTGATGAATCTGCACACCCTGAGCGTTGATCATATGCCCTAAATACAAAATTTCTATCATACCAAATTCACATTTAGAAGCTTTCGCATAAAGAGACTGTGATTCCATAATACCCAGGATTTCATCAATATGTTTCAAGTGGTCTGCCCAAGTTTTACTGTAGATCAGTATATCATCAAAGAAAACTAACAAAAATTTTCTTAATTGTTTGTTAAAAATATGGTTCATACAAGATTGGAACGTGGCAGGAGCATTCGTTAGTCCAAAAGGCATAATTAAAAATTCATAATGGCCATAATGACAACAAAAGGCAGTTTTCTGAATATCCTGTTCCCTCAATTTAACTTGATGATAACCTGACCTTAGATCAATTTTAGAAAAATAAACAGTACCATGTAGTTCATCTAATAATTCATCAATTCGGGGAATTGGATACCTATTTTTGATTGTCTTTTTGTTGAGTGCCCTATAATCAATGCACATGCGTAGAGTCCTATCCTTCTTTTTAACCAACACCATTGAAGAAGCAAAGGGACTAGAACTGGGCTTAATATGTCCTATATCCAACAACTCCTTGATAGCCTTTTCTATTTCATCTTTGAATTTCTTAGGATGACGGTACGGTGTTGTAATAACTGTTTTGGCACCTTCTTCTAGCTCTATAGTATGCTCAAAACTCCTATTCGGTGGTGTTCCTGGAGGTATGTCACTAAAAACCAAACCGTGTGAATCTATAACTTCTAACAAATCATTTGGATATTGCTTGGATTCAAAACCTGTTACCTTGGTGGAAATAAGACATTGTGCTGTCCAAGAAACATCACCATGTCTGAAAATAGCTTCCATTCTTTTGGCATTGACAATCTTGGGACCTTCGTTGGACATTCCTTGGAGCACTACCTGTTTATCATCAACCTTAAAAGAAAATTCCAACCTTTTGAAGCTCTGTGTATATTCATCAAGTGTTTCCGTCCACTGTATTTCCAAAACAATATTAGTATCAGCGAAATCAATAACAGAAAAATCATCAGTCACAGTATAATTGCCAAGTGAAATGCTCAATTTTGGGAGTTTGTGTGAATTGATTAAATTTGTTCCTCCTGCTACTCTAACATCAAATCCGTCATGTTTTTCTGTTTGTAGACCATGTTTCTTAACCAGAGCAGCATCAATCAAATTGTGAGTATATCCACTATCTAACATAACAATAACACGCTGCCTATGTAGAACTCCTCTAACTCTGAAAATATTATAATGTGGAATTCCTGTCATAGATGCTATTATTCCACCCTCATGTTTACTACCTGTGTCGGGTTCTATGCTCGTAGGAGTATGATCTAGATTTGGCTCTATATTCTCTTCTTCCTCATCATCTGATATGACCTCAATATAGCGAATCTTACCTTTTCCCAAACATCTATGTCCTGGCTGCCATGATTCCTTATAGTTGAAACATAACTTTTTCCTGCTGAGTTCATCCTTCTCTTCTTTTTTTAATTTGTGTTTTGGAACATTGTCTTTGTTGAAGAGTTGTTTATCCTTCTTTGGCTTTGGTGGAGGTCCTTTATTAAATATTCTTCCTTTAGTTGAAGGTTCCAATTCTTTGGCCCTTTTAATGTCTGTCTGTAAGGTAGGAGGGTTTAGAGATTTGACCCATCCCTTGATTGCATCAGATAACCCATCTATGAATATGACAATTTTGTGCCTTTCCGAAATCTCAGTTACTAGGACCGCTAGCTTTTCAAATTCAGAAATTTAGTGTTCCACAGTTCCTCTTTGTTTAAGCTGGGTTAAATCCTTTAGGTGTAATTCAGGATCCTTCAAATCAAATCTATCTATGATTCTCTCAGTAAATTCAGCATATGTGTGAATCTGATTGTGCCCCAAGGTTATTTGTCCATGATGCCACCATTCATGTGCTACACCATCCAAATGTAAAGCTGCATATTTGATTGCTTCATCTTCCATCATGGGATTTAACTAAAGGTATGTGTTAGGTTTTTGCACCCAAGCCCTGGCAGTGGTTTTCCCTGATCCATCAAAATACGGAATGGACATCTTACCGATTTTCCTCTGCAATTCACTATTGTACCTCCACTGTCCTTTAGACCTATGCTTCATTTTGACATCTAAGTACTCTTGAAAGGTCATTGATGATCTAAAATCATCCCCTGATAATAACCAATCCAGGTGTATTTCATCCTTTAACTCCCTAATAGTTGGTTCTGTTTCTGGTTGGGGGTTCCTAGGTGTGAAAGTTGGCATGAACGGCCTTGTTGAAGTGGATCCCTCCGGATGGTTGCTCACTGAATGGTCCTCCCGTCCACCATTTCCCCCTGTATTATTCTGATTTTGGTTTACATTGTGGACCATAAACTGAGTCATCAAGTCAGTCATACGATTTACATTGCCCTGCATATCCTGTTGGCTTTTGATTAATGCTGCTATTAATTCCTTATTATTGTTTGGTTCCCCCATAATATTATCCCGATGAAAAATTATCGCTTCGTCTGATTCTGTACGGCTATCCTCAATATCAACCGTTGTAGATGTACTAGATTGTTTTGATTTCTGTTCTGTTTGACTTGAGTATTATGAAAATTATAGGTTCCTTGTCGCATACTCAGTTGTTCATTTTCTGACCTGTGAAATTTTTACTCTTTTGAATTACCCTACAGGTTGGCAAGATGCATAGCTCTGATACCACTGTAAAATTCCTTGCTGAAGGTTTTTGTTCAATCTCAATCTTGCTATTAAGTTCTAGCCATTATCGCTTTGTGAGACAATACTTAATTCAATACTTCTGGAAATTGTAGGTGAATGCACAAATCAAACTATGTTCTATTATTTCATTTCATGAACAGAATACAACACAGTGAAAGAGAGAGACACAAATTTGTAGAAAACATCATTGATCACCCACTTAATTGTTATCTTCACAGAATCATAATCACTGAATGTAAAACTAAAAGTGATAAATGCTTTTAATTGCAGAGTTTGGAAGATTCGATATTTGTGCACCTGTGTGGACCGGATCATATAATTTGTAAAAGTATAATAAACTTCCTTGAAATTAGAAGTGAATCTCTTATATTAATTTTTTGAGATTCACAAACACTTCCTATTTGTTATTTTATCTATATTCGGTGTCTAAATGAAACAGCACACTGCACATATATATACGAATGTGCACAGTCTAATTTGATAAGGCGTGACTCATGAATGAGTCACGACTCATCAATTACCACTAAGACCGTAGTGCTTTATCATTTGTATGCGCTGTATAATGCGCTAAGTCAGTTTGCCGCGCTGCAGTTTAGGAATACCGATAGTTATCGGTTAGTAAATAAACCCGATAGCTATCGGGTATCCTAATGTTTTATTAACATGCAATCCGATCATTATCGGATATTGTTTATTATTTAATATTTCAAAATTTAATTGTTAATTATATATATATCAATATATATGTAATTATTTTTATATATTTGTATTAATATCTATTAATATATAATTATATATATATTGATAGACTTAATTCAAGAATATATATGTGTACATATTAATTTATATACGATTTTCACAATATATATATTAATATATATAAATACATTTATATGTGAATTATCTGAACAATGCTATCAATTTCAACACTCCCTCTTATTAGCTAGGGAAGATAATTTTTCATAAATCATCACATTTGTAAAAATATGAAATCAACATATAAATGATGATTTTATACATATTTCTTTAGCTTGTGATGTCTAATTTCCATATCACCTTGATATGAGGGATCACCTTAGATCGTGATACCTAGTTTTCATATCACCTTGATATGAGGAATCACTTTAGATCGTGATACTTGATTTTCATATCACCACAGATTGTGATACAAGGATATATTAAATAAGAACATTACATTCCATTTACATATAACCCTATTATGGTATGTGCACAGACATATAACTGTCTACCATAACGAATCCCCATTACAAGATCGTCACCTTGCAATCTCAAATACAAGTGTTTATTATCTAATAAGTCGTCACCTCTTAGAAATGTACATAGGATGGATGAACCCATAAAACATTTTATTTATATTAATACAAATCAAAAATCATATTACAACCATACCAAGATTTTTCCTGAAGTGATCAACTTTCACCTTGGGAAGAGCTTTGGTAAGAATATCTGCAGTTTGATCTCCAGTACTAATATATTTCAACCGAATCACTTTTCTTTCAACCATATCACAAACATAGTGATAAGGAATCTCAACATGCTTGGATCTATCATGAAACACTGGGTTTACTGATAATTTGATACAATTCTGGTTATCACAAAGAATAGTAGTTGGTTTTAACGGTTTACCAAATAACCTAGTAAATAGTTTTTTGAGCCATACTGCTTCTCTAGCAGCCATTGAAGATGCAATATATTCAGCCTCGGTAGAACTCTGAGCTATTGAAGATTGTTTTCTACTAATCCATGATACCATAGCCGATCCCAAGCTAAAACAACATCCTGAGGTGCTTTTTCGATCAGTCACACTTCTAGCCCAATCTGAGTCAGTGAATCCATGAAGTTCTAATTCTGTCTTATCATATTTGAGTCCATAGTTAAGAGTACCTTGAAGATACCTTAATAAATGTTTTGCAACAGTGAGATGAATCTCTCTAGGTTCACACATGAACTGACTTAAGGTATTTACTGAAAAGCAAATATCTGGTCTGGTATTCCCTAAGAACATTAGAGAACCTATTATCTGCCTGTATAGAGAAATATTTGCAGGTGGAGATTCTGATGCTGCTTCTTTTAGCTTATAAAAATTTGTTTCCATGGGAGAAGACATCGGTCTACAATTTAACATACCAAATCTCTTCAAAATGTCAAGGGTGTATTTGCCTTGATTTAGAATAATACTATTTGACATCTACCAAACTTCCAAACCAAGAAAATAGTGTAAAAGGCCTAAGTCTTTCATATCAAATTCTTTGGCTAAGTCTTTCTTGCATTGTTGAATCAGATGATCCTCTCCTGTAATCAATAAATCATCAACATATAGAATTAATATCAACATATCACCTTTGTTTATTTTGAAGTAGAGATTGGGATCAACATCATTTTTGGAAAATCCTAACCGCAGGAGGTAATTGTCAATTCTCTCATACCAGGCTCTGGGAGCCTGTTTAAGTCCATATAGAGCTTTCTTTAGTTTGCACACATGTGTTTTGGAATTATGAATCTCAAACCCTTCAGGTTGTTCTAGATATACTTCTTCTTCAATGGTTCCATTTAAGAAGACAGTCTTTACATCCATCTGATGTACTTTCCATCCTTTAGCAGCTGCAATGGCTAGGACTGTTCGAATTGAGGTGTATCGTGCAACAGGGGCAAAAGTTTCTTCATAGTCAATCCCTTTTTTTTGTGAAAAACCTCTGGCTACAAATCTTGCTTTGTACTTCTCTATACTGCCATTTGCAGCATGTTTGATTTTGAACAACCATTTAGAGGTGACTACTGATTTCTCATTAGGTCTTGGCACAATGTCCCATACATCATTCTTTATAATAGACTGATATCCTTTTGTCATCGCATCTTTCCATGCTGCTGGATAGCATCGGGAACATTTGTAGGTTCTGATTTTGAAAGCTCACTCATAAGAGCTACATAACTGGATAATCTCGATGGTCTTTTACTTTCCCTGAATGTCCTTGGAGGAGCACCATAATTCTTTGCTTCTTCTATGATCTTAGTGGCCCAAAGAGGTCTCTTTTTAGGATTTTCTGATGTTGAGAGATTTTCCTCATTTTCTTCTTCCTCAGAATCCTCCCTTTGAGTCTCAGGTGTAACATATTCTTTTGGGGAGGCATGTGTTTCTGGTTCTACAGAATTTCTAGCTCTAGAGCAAGCTATGTCTTCTTCAAAGATTACATCCCGATTTAGTTCAATCTGATTTTGACCAGGTATATATATATGGTATGCTTTTGAGGTTTCACTATATCCTACAAAAATACCTTTCTTTCCAGATGGTTCTAACTTTGTTCTCTTTTCTTTTGGTATATGAATATATACAGGACATCCAAATATTCGAAAATTGCTGATTTCTGGTTTTGTCCTTGAGAAAGCTTCTTCAGGAGTTTTACTATCAATGTGAGAGTGTGGACATCTATTTTGAATATATACAGCCGTATTAGAAGCTTCTGCCCAAAGAGAAGTGTTGAGATTTTGATCAAGGAGCATTGCCTTGGTAGCTTCAATAATAGTTCTATTCTTCCTTTCAGCAACCCCATTTTGTTGTGGATTGTAAGGCACAGTGTACTCCCTCTTAATCCCAGTCTCTTTATAAAATTCTTTGAAATTTTTTGAGGTGTATTCTTTGCCATTATCTGATCTTAGGGTTTTGATTTTCTTTCCAGAAAAGTTTTCAGTGATAGATTTGAAATCTTTAAACATTTTCAAGATCTCCTCAGACTCTTTGTGTTTAAGGAAGTAAATCTAGGTCTTTCTGGAGAAGTCATCAATAAAGATTACATAATATTTGCATCCTCCTATTGAAGGAACAGACATTGGTCCACATAAGTCTGAATGAATTAATTCTAAAACATTGTTCGTTCTACTCAAACTGTTTTGGAATGTTCCTTTTGTGTTTTTACCTAAAGCACAACCTTTTCATGCACCAGGATGATACTGTTTAAGTTTTGGTAATCCAGTGACAAAATTCTCCATAGAAGATGGAGCCTTGTAGTTTAAATGTCCTAGTCTTCTATGCCATATTTCATTTGAGTTGGTGATATCATTGATTAGGGCTTGATTTGATTCAGTACTTAACTCATATAGACAACCTTGTCTTCTCCCTATGGTATGAGCTTGCTTAATAGTGAACTTCTTTGGCCAGGCTTTTACTTTACCATCCATGAAAGTTACCCTATATCCATTATCCTCAAGTGCAGATATGGATATAAGGTTTCTCTTGATATTGGTACAAACAATACTCCGGTAAGCTGAATTGAAATACCAGTCTTTAATTTGATTGTGCAAGTCCCAATACCTTTCACAAGATAAGTAGAATCATCTCCGATAGTTACTTCCTCATCGGATTCTTCTAACATAGAGTCTAGTAATTCTCTGAATCCCGTGATATGTCTAGAAGAACCACTGTCAATAACCTAGGTGTTTTTATTTGAGACTTGATTTGAAAGTGCAGAATAGAGTACAAGTTTCTCATTTTTGGGTTCTTCCTTAGTCTTCTTCTTCGTTTTGGTGAAAGAGGCCTGATGATTCTTATATGGGCAATTTATTACATGTCCAAATTTATCACATCTAAAACACTAGACTTTAGACATATCTCTTTTGTTCTTATATTCAGGGTTGAATTTCCTTTTCTTGAAGTGTCTGCCTTTCTTCTTGTGAGTATTCACATTTAGTGCATGAAGATCCTCATCAATGGTTTTCTTCTTTATTCCTTTCTTGTCTAATCTTGATTCCTCTTGTAGGCAATCTGTTCTTAGTCGGTCAAATTTTGGGAATTTGGATCTAGCACTTATGCCAGAGACAAAAGTCTCCCAAGATTCAGGTAGACCATCTAAAGCAATCAATGATAATTCCTCACCATCAATTTCATAGCCAAGTAGTGAAAGTTGATCTCTTAGGGCTGAGACTCTCATAAAGTATGAATTTATTTTCTCACCTTTGTTCATACTTATGTGATTTATATCCCTCTTCAAGGCTAGTTTCTTGCTGGCATTACTTATCTCATAAGTTTTCTCTAGTGCTTTGAACATTTCATATGCCCTTTCATATTTTGATAATATTGGAACAATATGGTCTCTGACTCCATCAATGATTATCTTCATGGTTTTGTCGTTTCCTTCATTCCAAGTTGTTATGTCAGGTTCTGCCTCTGGTTTTAATTTGTCTACTTTAATGAAGGACTCAACTGTATTTTCTTTTAGTAACATTATGATTCTAAATTTCCATGATTGAAAGTTGTCAGCACCCTCAAGTTTGTCCTCGAATCTGATAATGTTTGCCATTGGAATGTAATGCAATTAGTCTGAATTTAATTTCTTTGAGTTTATTAGCCACTTGGATCCTTCAGAACCAGTGCTCTGATACCATGTAAAAGTATAATAAACTTCCTTGAAATTAGAAGTGAATCTCTTATATTAATTTTCTGAGATTCACAGACACTTCCTATTTGTTATTTTATCTATATTCGGTGTCTAAATGAAACAGCACACTGCACATATATATACGAATGTGCATAGTCTAATTTGATAAGGCGTGACTCATGAATGAGTCACGACTCATCAATTACCACTAAGACCGTAGTGCTTTATCATTTGTATGCGCTGTATAATGCGCTAAGTCAGTTTGCTGCGCTGCAGTTTAGGAATACCGATAGTTATCAGTTAGTAAATAAACCTGATAGCTATCGGGTATCCTAATGTTTTATTAACATGCAATCTGATCATTATCGGATATTGTTTATTATTTAATATTTCAAAATTTAATTGTTAATTATATATATATATTAATATATATGTAATTATATTTATATATTTGTATTAATATCTATTAATATATATAATTACAATTAGATATATATATATTGATAGACTTAATTCAAGAATATATATGTGTATATTAATTTATATATGATTTTCACAATATATATATTAATATATACAAATATATTTATATGTGAATTATCTGAACAATGCTATCAATTTCAACAATTCCATCTGGAATGGTGGCCCACTCTGAAACGCTGATAGATGATATTGATTTCACCATGTGCTGCTTTCTTAGACTTGGTCGCATCGACTGACCCGTGGATTCTTATGAACTGATCCGTAGACTCTTATGAACAGAGTGTTGAGAGACATGGCCCGCAATTGTACAGACCCCCGCGTGCTCGCCCCTGCCAGTGGATAGTCTTCTGTCTGCACAATTAACTCGACAGTCTTCCCATGGCCCAATCTGCTTCCTCACGTCCAGATGTTAAATGATGAATCAGCCTTTCGTCGTTTGCACTCGTGGGTCGACTCAAAAGCTTTACGTGGATGGTACGTGACCACACTGCTCAGAAACCAAGGTTCCTTGCCACGCCTCACGTTAAACAACAACGTGTAAGTTAATATTTGTCTTACTGAATATGTTTCCTCTTCCGGTCTCCAATAGGTCAGTATCTCTGACAAAAGGAGTTAGTGATTCTGCACTTCCTGCCAAAATACTTTTCAAATTCCAAGCATGTCCTCCATTCCTTCGATCATACTACTACAAGGCCCGAAACACAACTGAAAACTGAATTAGTTTTGCCGACTGCCGCTGCCGTAGTTGCACACCATAAACTATTCATTTATTCATAAATTTACCAAACAGCTTAATTAAAATATTAATTATTTTTTATTAGTTGAAAACAAATTACTAATAAAAAATAATAAATAGTCTCATTGGAGACATTTAAGGGGGGGATATGACAACCCACCTCTGTTTTGCACCTTCCGAGTTCACCTTTGTAGATGTTATAGTAGGTTGCTGTCCCAAGGAGTGTGCCATATTGTAATGTCTGTCACATGTCCTGTCACACTTCCCTTCTCAAGGTTGCCAGCTTTACTGATTAGAGAATTGCTGTTCATAATTAAATCAGTCCTTTTCACATCTTCCAAGGTCTGATAAACAAATTTAGAATGTTTTTGGTATGAATCCACAACACATAATTCACCTTTCACATCCAAACCTTGAGTGCCAATAGTAGAGTACTTATTTATACCATCATCTTCATGTGAAATGGCTGCTATCCCACGATGATGCAAGAAAATATGACTTCTGTTGCAAGAATCAGAATTGTTGGCAAACCTGTGTATTATGTGTAGCAGCAATTGAATCATGTAGTGGCTGGTAAGGAACAAAACAACACTATTCATCCAAAAGTCATTCCTATGACTTCCATTAGTTGCTGTCAATCCTTGTTGGAAATCCCAAGCGTGGACACCCAATCAAGAATAATCTCCAATATATCTAGAAAGGTACCCATCAACTCTCCAAGTGCCGTCAAAAACCAAAACATCATAACTCCAAGTGTCATCAAAAACCAAAACATCATGCTCAACATAGGAGTTGCTGTCCTTGTTGAAAATCTTATGTAGCCCATCCATGAAATCATTAATAACCTTCCTTGCTGCTGTCCTCAGAGAGTGAAAGGTGAATTATGTTTTGTGGATTCATACCAAAAACATTCTAAATTTGTTTATCAGACCTTGGAAGATGTGAAAAGGACTAATTTAATATACAAATTTAGAATGTTTTTGGTATGAATCCACAACACATAATTCACCTTTCACATCCAAACCTTGAGTGCCAATATTAGAGTACTTATTTATACCATCATCTTCATGTGAAATGGCTAAAACATTCTATATTTGTTTATCAGACCTTGGAAGATGTGAAAAGGACTGATTTAATTATGGACAGCAGTTCTCTAATCAGTAAAGCTGGCAGCCTTGAGAAGGGAAGTGTGACAGCACATGTGACAGACAAAACTCCATGACCAACAAGATCGGGCAGCCTTCCATCATCAAGGTATGGGGTAGAAACCAATGGATTAGGGCTGGAATATCTTTACCCTCATGCTTATCTCTGTATATGAAACCATATTCCATCTGAAACTCAAGCATATGCCACCCAAAATCAAGTGCCTTTATGACAACATCTTCATACCTAGGACCATAGACCAGCTGTAACTCCACACTTCCACATACATACCAATCACCATAAAATGCCTTTATGACAAATGTCAGAAGATCTGAAATTGGGGTAGCCTCATACTTCACCGATGAATCTTCCTTATGATGGGGTTGTGTCTCAACACAAGTCGACTCTTCAAGCTCCTCAAGGATGGCTAAATTAAAAACCAAATCTGAATCACACATGTCTCTATCTTCGCATACATGGATATATCTGTTAGCTGGTCCACCAAATGAGTTCTCAACTATATCACCTATAACCATGACTTGAGCCTTCAAGAGGCTCTCCAAAAGAGGTGACTCATGATTCCCATGATGTGGACATAGATCAACATCAAGCTATGATCCCATACCTTATTATTTCCAACAAGTGCAATGCTACAACTAGGAGCTATTCCGTCTCCCAACTCAAAAAGTGGATTGTCAATTATCTTCTCAACACCCATTTCAAAAAATGGGTTATCAACAGATACCAAAAAAGATTTGGTAAAGAAAATGGACTGCAGCTATGATGAATACCCAGATCAAAACTGTCATACCTGTCCTCAATAATTTCATAGCTGTCCCAAACCTTTTGTGCATCCTCATTATCATTATCAGCAGTATACTATGGTTCCCAATCATCAAAGTCCTTAAACCACTGCTCAAAGTCAGCTCCATGCAAAGATAGATCAGATTTGTTCTCAAGAATAAAATAAACTCCATGCTGTAATGAGATATAGAATCATAATTGTTCGCTGTTTTGAAAACTTTATCCCCTTTACCTTCAAATAGCCTATCTTTTGAAGATGAATTAACGATTTTCCCATCCACACCAACCTTTGTACTAGTGTCAACAATTCCACTGGAAGGCTGTATAAAAGGCTGTTGTTTTGTTTACTTCATGCACAACCTTATCCACGGTAGATGCATGTGTGACCAAGGTTTATCTTTTTTCGGTCTTGTCCATGTCTTAATATATCCTTTAATATTTGGGTCTTTCATTAGCTTAGACAGTTCTTGCATCAACTTATATATAGCCTTATCACCTGTAGTCATCTTGCAAACTCTGATATGCAACTAATGAAAAGGAATGATTGATCACTCCCCAATAGGATGGCAGGATACTCTGCTCTGATACCACTGTAGTAAGCACCCCCCCGGAATGCAACTTGCAAAATTCTGATTATTAACCCAAGTCTGTTTTTTCCTGCAAATCTTTTTTTGTTTGTTATTTTTTCTGATTTTCTGATTTTTTTGTGGTTTTGAAGTTTTTATATTTTTTGGGTTTTTTGGATGATAGTAAGCAATACATAAATACCAATGCTGAAAAGACTGATAAATAAAACCAACACCAAGGAAATGGAAGATTCTAATTTATCTGACTGGAAATTGAACAAACATAAATTGTACCAGGCTGATACAATTCTGAAAACAAATGACAGCATACAAGAATGGAAAACCAACTTCACTAACTTCTGATTACTGTGTGTTTTTGCTGCTTCCAAGGCTGTCATCCAAGTATGGGTGAAATCTGGAAACCAATATGAGGTGGTATGGCTGGGGAGAGCTAGATCTCATTTCTGCAACTCACTTTCTAACCCCTTCTAGTGTGTAACTACTGATTTCTGCCCCAAATGTCCAAGTATGGTGGTCTGATCTGCTAATTCTCCCTCATGTCCAGGCTGGGGGTAAATCATGGAAGCCCTAGGCTGTACAGCTTCTGCTGGAAACCAAGGGAATTAATAAATTTGCTTTTCCAACCACTGATCTGCAGTTTGATAAATAATATTTATTCCCAGCAAAAAGATCTGAAAAAAACTCTTCCACAAAAATCAATGCCACTGCAAATTCCAACAAATTTTGTAATGTATTTTGTTGCTTTGGTGACCTGCGGTTACGTCCAACTCTGAATTTCCTCCAGAAGTTTTCGTTCCTGGAAGATGATAGCTGTTCAAAGCCTCACAGTGTCCAAACCTCCATTGCTGATGAGAAAAATAATAACTTGGATATCTCCCAAATGCCTCCAAAATCCTCTTTTATTTCAATTTTGCTTTCCCTCCATCAAATTCAAACTTTCTAGGGTTTCATCTTATTTTATTTTATAAACTTTGTTACGTTTTATGTTAAATATTTCCCCACCTAGGAAATCGATCCACACAAGGAAGACTTATTAATCATAATAAAGTGGCCCATTTTTAAGTTATAACTTTCTAGGGAAATATGCTCATGTTGACGTTATTTTAATTTATTAATATATTATAAAGTGACTATTATAAATCACTTTATTATTTTTTTATCAAATTCTAACTTAGGAAATAATATAATTATTTCCAAATTATTCATAACCTGGGCATCTGCACTCCGAACTGAATTTTGTCTGATGATACCCATCCATTGATGTTATATGACTACTGTGAGCTAACTGACAATCTTCTAAAATTTAGGAACCCCTCCTAAAAAATAGAAACTGTGCCAAAAGTCTCTAGGCTGATCTCGAAGGTCTCTTGATACATCCTGGTCAATTCCTCGTCAACCCTTAAAAAATAGGGATTTCTCCTAAAATCTAGTAGGCTGTCCCAAATTGGCCAAACTAGCTCACAAAGCCCTTGTGTGACTCCATTAGCCCTTGTATGGGTCCCCTATACAATCTGCTGGCCTATGAGAACCCGTATAATAGGCTAGTTCTGTTAGAAACACTAGCACCATGGAAGGTGCAAAAAGTAGGACATTACAATTTACCACCCTTTGAATGAGTACAAACCTTCATAATTTCTATGTAATGTCCTTTCCTTGGGCAGTTTAGACTGCAACAGAGGTTGCCTATAATCAGGGGTTCCCATAGGTCAGCAGAATAATGAGCCATTCCAGATAGTTTGAGGCAGTCTTCTATTTTTTAGGATACTAAGATGGTTCGGGGAATAGTTTGAGCTATTTTGAATGGTTTGAGGCAGTTTTCTAAATTTTAGGAAGGGGTCCTATTTTAAATGAGGGGATTGACAGTGACCTTGCTATATTTAGATATCACCCTTGGACTGGTGGCAACATTAGTTTTCCGTTTGGAGTGAAGGTGATGATTTGAGGATTAAAATGGAATATTGAAGTTATGATTTTCATGTTCTAAATAAATTGATAAAATAAACATCTAATAAAGTTACTTTATATTATTTTGATTAAGTAACAATATGATGAAGGTTGCTCCCCTTAATAACGCAAACACATAACAGAAACAGAGAAACAACAACAACAATATGCAAGAACAGAAAATTGACTTCTGATTATCTCCACAAATGTGGAATTACAAACTTTCAGAATTACAATATGCAAAGCCACATGGGCATTCCCTTACAATATTCTGTAAGACAAAGCCTCGAATCAATACCCAGATCTACTACCCAGAACTGCCCTAGACAACACTATGGGCCTTCTTTATATAGGCATTTTCCACCGCCCGAGAAGTTTCTAGAAATTTAGCCCTTAGGGCCAACCAAACTTAGAATTATTTTATTTTTCAATTTATTACATTAAAGTCGGCTCAAAATAACTTTTGAAACCCGAACAAAAATTTTGAAGGAAAATTATTTTTCGCCATTTCAAGTGACCCAACTTCCGAAGACCATAAGTCATCACCAGTTGACCCGATGGACTATTATAACCCCATTTCGGAAAGACCACGAAGCGCTCTACAGGCTTAACTCGCTCAAGCGCTTGTCACTCAAATTTTTGACCTCATCCGAGGCTTCTAAAACCTTCAAAACTGAGTTCAAAGTTTCTGTACCCTGCTGCCAATATAAAACATCTTCAATATCTTCAAAACTAGACTTGATCTAGCCATGAAACTTTACTGGCAGGCCGATATGACTGATTTGAACCTCCACATGTAAAATCAGAACATTCCGAGATCATATGACCAACTTACTAAAAATAACAAGTTTCCATAAATAGCAGCTTTGCACAAGATAGCCCTTATTGAATACAAAAACAGAAATATTTTTTTTGGGTGATGCAAGATTGTTTTTACACCCAGGATGCTCTTGCATCAGACACCCGGGGTAATTTGAGAAGTGACCCTGTCACGTCTCAGGTGTGTAGAGGAAAACCAAGACGGTTAACCTCCTCCTTTGTCAGCCATGATGAATTTTCAACAGGTCGTCCTTTCCACTTGACTAGATATTCTTCGTATGTTCTGTTCCTTGTGCTTCTGCCAACACGACTATCCAGTATATCCTCAATCTCTTTGGTATCTGAACTAGTTGCTGGAATACTCCACTGTGCTATTATGATCTCATCTTCAACACCACCCTCATGATACTCTGTCAGATCTGAAATGTTAAACACTGGTGAAATATTCAGCTCAGTAGGCAATTCTACTTCATATGCATTTCCTGAATCATGCTTCTTCAGTATTTTACATGGCCCAAACTTCTTCATTTTCAATTTTTTATATGTACTAACTGGAAATCGCTCCTTCCGCAAATGAAGCATGACTTCATCTCCAACTTGAAATTCCTTATGCCTCTTTTTCACATCTGCTTTAGCCTTATACTGCGCATTCATCTTGGTAATATGCTTCTTCACCTCCTCATGGATGTTCTTCAAGTGTTCTGCAAAATCCTCAGCTTCAACACTACTTATTTCTCCTTTATCTATCTTTCTCAACTCAGATGCATTTCGTGGACTACTCCCATATACAATCTGGAATGGTGATTTACCAGTGCCCCTGTTGACATAATTATTATATGCAAATTCTGCCTGTGGTAAAATCAAATCCCATCTTGTTGGCTTATCTCCAACCAAACATCTCATCAAATTTCTCAAACTCCTATTCACCACCTCTGTTTGTCCATCAGTTTGTGGATGATGTGATGAACTGAACTTCAAATCTGTCTTCAACTTCTTCCACAATGTACGCCAGAAATATCCAACGAACTTAGTGTCTTTATTTGAAACTATGGTCTTTGGCAAACCATATAGTCTCACTACTTCTTTGAAAAACAATTCTGCTATATGAATAGCATTATTAGTCTTCTTGCAGGGAATGAAATGTGCCATCTTCGAAAATCTATCAACCACCACAAAAATTGAATCATGCCCCCGCTGTGTCATTGGTAAACCAAGAACAAAGTCCATACTGATATCCTCCCAAGACTTTTCTGGTACAGGTAATGGCTGATACAACCCTGTATTCTGCTTCACTCCTTTCGCCATCTGATATACTCTGCAACTCTGTACAAACTTCTTGACATTTTGTTGCAACTGTGGCCAATAATAATTTTCACTAATCAAAGCAAGGGTTTTATCTCGACCAAAATGTCCAGCCAATCTTCCACTATGCTTCTTCTTGATGAGATTCTCCCTCATAGAACTTCGTGGAATGCACAACTGATTCCCTTTGAATAGCATATCATCCTGAATGATAAAATCCAGCCATTTTGTCTTGTCTAGAGTAACAGGTTCTTTACAAGCTTTCCAAGCTTCACCAAAATCAGGATCCTCTGGATACAAATTCTTGAGTTCCTTGAACCCAACCGCCTCAATCTGCATCTCTGTCAGCAATAGTTGCCTTCAGCTAAGCGCATCTGCAACCTTGTTAGACTTTCCACTTCTGTGTTTCAAAACAAATGTATAACTCTGCAAAAACTCAACCCATTTCAAATGCCTTTGATTCAACTTTCCTTGACTATTCAAATATTGCAAAGCTTGATGATCAGTATAGAAAACAAACTCCTTAGGAAGCAGATAGTGTCTCCACTTCTTCAATGCCTGAACTATAGCATAAAATTCCTGATCATAAACATAATATTTTCCCTTGGCATCATTTAACTTCTCACTGAAATAAGCAACAGGTTTGCCTTCTTGGCTCATAACAACTCTTATTGCAGTACCGCTAGCATCACAATCTACTTGAAACACCTTATTAAAATCTGGAAGTGCTAAAACAGACTGTTCTGTAACTTTTTGTTTCAACAATTGAAAATTCTTTTCTGCTCCATTAGTCCACTTAAACTCTTTTCTATCCCCTCTCATTGTTTCAGTCAAGGGACCAGAAATACTGCTAAAATTTTTGATAAACTTTCTGTAAAAACTAGCTAGACCATGAAAAGATCTTACCTCAGTAGCATTTCTTGGAGTAGGCCATTCAAGGATAGCCTGTACCTTCTCTAGGTCCATTTTTAGACCTTTTGTTGAAACTACAAATCCCAAATACACTAACTCTTTCTTTACAAAACCACTTCTTCAAATTAATCAACAATTTCTCATCTCTCAGCTTCTCAAACACCATACGAATATGCATCATATGTTCCTCCAATGTTTTGCTAAAGATCAAAATATCATCTAGGTAAATAATGACAAATTTACCTAGAAATTCTTTCAGAACCTCGTTCATGAGCCGTATGAAAGTGCTCGGTGCATTGGTTAGCCCAAAAGGCATGACTAACCACTCATACATTTTTTCCTTTGTGTTGAAGGCAGTCTTCCATTCATCTCCTTCTCTGATCCGAATTTGGTGATATCCACTCTTCAGATCTATTTTTGAGAAATACACAGCTCCACTCAAACAATCCATAATATCATCCATTCGTGGCAATGAAAACTTATACTTGATTGTGATTTTGTTTATTGCTCTGGAATTTGTACACATCCTCCATTCTCTATTCTTTTTTGGTTCTAATACTGCTGGTACAGCACATGGACTCAGGCTCTCTCGAATCAATCCCTTCTGTAACAACTCATGTACTTGTATGTTCAACTCTTCACTTTCTGCTGGTGTCATTCTGTGTGCTGCCTTGTTTGGCAAACTTTCTCTTGGAATCAAATCCATCTGATGACTGATCTTCCTTACTGGTGGTAATCCATTAGGTACATTACCAGATACAATATCCTGAAACTCATTCAACAAATCTGCAACCTCTACAGGTACATCCTCTACTTCCTCTTTACCATCTTTTGAAATTAAAGCAAAACACACATGCTCATGCCTCATACCATCTAAGAATTTCCTTACATCAACAAAAGTTATTCTTGCATTACCACATACCTTTTCTTCGGTCTCCTTCAATGACTTTAGCTTATGTCGCACTCCATCCTTTGTCAGGGAATAGGTATTCGCACAACCATCGTGTACAACACATCTGTCAAACTGCCACGACCTACCCAACAACATGTGACATGCATCCATAGGTATGATATCACATAGTAACTCATCATGGTACTCGCCAATCTTGAACTTTACTAGGCACTGTTCACTGATCATGACCTTGTGGTCATCCTGCACCAGGCAATCCGATATGGATGTCGGTGTTTCTGTCTCTTGAGCTTCAACTTTGTCACCATCTTTTCTGACACCAAATTGTCAGTGCTTCCACTATCAATAATCACATCGCAACATTTACCTTCACACTTGCATCTAGTGCGAAATAGGCTCCTCCTTTGTTCAGGTTCATTCTTACCACTCAGCAGGACTCTTTTGTTAATCAACGTTTCTCCTTTTTCAGCATCTTCTGAATTTGATGATCTGGCATCTTCATCTACATGTGCAACTCTGGCCTGGCCTTCATTCCTCTTATCTGTCCTTCCTTGGCGTTGAGGACATTCAAATGCCCTATGACCTTCTCCACAGTGAAAACATGTTCCATGGAAGCCTTCTCTTCCTGAACCTTGTCCTCTTCCTCTTCCTCTCTGATCTTTATTGTTCTGATCTTGGAAACGATTGGAAATGTTTCCTCTCTGATTTTGACTGCTACTGGCCTCATCCTTCTTTTTCGGATCTTCATTTCGGCCTCCATATGACCGTCCACCAGATCGTCCACCGCGACCTCTTCTATTTTGTCCGCTTTCAAACTTCCTGTTCAACTTTTCCTCTACTTTTAGGGCAAACTGGTATGCCTCTTCAATACTATTCATTCGAACCAGATTCAGCTCCTCCTGAATGCTGGGCCTCAACCCATTAAGTTAACGAGCAACTTTCTCCTTATCAGCTTCCGCATGGCCTGTTCTGATGAGGATTCGATAGAACTCCTCTGTATACTCCTGAACAGATCGTCCCGCTTGCTTGAAACTTTGCATTTTCTTCAGTAGGTGAAGCTCATAATCAACAGGGATGAACTGTCGCTTCAATTTATCCACCATCTGATCCTATCTTGTGATTTTATTTTTCCCTCTTCTATTTCGCTTCAATTGAATCTCTTGCCACCAGATCTTCGTATGACCTTTCAGTCTGGCCTTCGCGAATTTGACCCTATCAGGATCCTCAGTATCTTCATACTCAAAATATTCTTTACATTCATTGATCCAGTCGATCAACTCCTCTGGGTTAAGATTTCCTGAAAATGCAGGAACCTCAATCTTAGGTCTTTTTCCGATCTTGGAAATGGCTCGAAAAAGTCTTTCTTCCTCCTGGTTCACAACTTCGACTTCTCCTTCTTGATCTTCTTCTTCGGCTTCATCCTCGCTTTTGTCTCTGACATTAAGATTCATTCCTTTGCGAATCTCCTCTTGCAATGCTCGCACTTGTCTCTGGAGCGCTCTAACCTCAGGTGTTACAACAACAACTCTTCCTCCATGTTCCCTTCGTGGAGGCTTTTTTGTGATGCGTGCTGAAACCCTAACCACGGTCTTGGTGCAAACTGCCTCATAGTTGGCGATCTGTTTACACACTCAAGAACTCCTGCTCTGATACCACTTGATGAAGGGTGCTCCTCTCAATAATGCAAACACATAACAGAAACAGAGAAACAACAACAACAATATGCAAGAACAGAAAATTGGCTTCTTATTATCTCCACAAATGTGGAATTACAAACTTTCAGAATTACAATATGCAAAACCACATGGGCATTCCCTTACAATATTCTGTAGGACAAAGCTTCGAATCAATACCCAGATCTACTACCTAGAATTGCCCTAGACAACACTACGGGCCTTCTTTATATAGGCATTTTCCACCGCCCAAGAAGGTTCTAGAAATTTAGCCCTTAGGGCCGACCAAACTTAGAATTATTTTATTTTTCAATTTATTACATCAAAGTTGGCCCAAAATAACTTTTGAAACCCGAACAGAAATTTTGAAGGAAAATTATTTTCAACCATTTCAGGTGACCCGACTTCCGGAGACCATAAGTCATCACCAGTTGACCCGATGGACTATTATAATTCCATTTCGGAAAGGCCACGAAGCGCTCTACAAGCTTGACACGCGCAAGTGCCTGTCACCCAAATTTTCGACCTCATCCGAGGCCTCTAAAGCCTTCAAAACTGAGTTCAAAGTTTCTGTACCCTGCTGCCAATATCGAAAATCTTCAATATCTTCAAAATTAGACCTGATTTAGCAATGAAACTTTACTAGCAGACCGATATGACTTAGATGAACCTCCACATGTAAAATCAAAACATTCCGAGATCATATGACCAACTTACTAAAAATAGCAAATTTTCATAAATAGCAACTCTGCACAAGATAACCCTTATTGAATACAAAAACATAAATATTTTTTTTGAGTGATGCAAGATTGCTCTTACACCCAGGATGCTCTTGCATCACAATAAGTGGGCCACAAATTGAGATGATGCCTAGGAAGGCTTAAATTAAGTTGTTTCAAAATTCTTTTACAGAGCAACTCTTGCCAGGTATTTTCTAAGGATGAAAACCTTTAGAGAATTGTGAATTGGACGAAAACCCAATTCATTGTTGAGGGGAATCTATACAGGGTTTCCATTGTGCTACAATGGATGATTTATAGGTAGATTTCACAGGTTTTTATACAACAATAAGGTTTCTAGGGTTTGGTGAATTCAGATCAGAATTATTTAATAAATAAGGATGCCACCTAGTGATCAATTGGACATTGTTTGATGTAATTTGTGCAAGATTTCCTCTATGAGCTGGTTGCAACAGATACATAACAATTTATGAACAAATTTTGAAGGACTGTAGCTTCTTAAGCTAGCTGTACCATTCACCTTGCTGCCATACCAGTCTTCCTGTAGGTTGTACCATTTGGATTTGGCATTGGGAATTTGTGCAAAATTCATTACCAGTATTCATCTGCAGCAGATTTAGATTCATCAGAAATTAAGAATAATTTGTGGATCGGTTTTCTTATGTCTATTGAGGATTGCTAGTTTGAGGATAACAACCTTGCTTGCAAGTCAGGTGTAGGGTTTAGAGTTTTCATTGTTTCTTTCATTATTTGTTTCCAATAATTACTGTTGATCAGAAATAAAGCATTTGATGCCACCTTAGCAAGCTGGATGCCTCTATTCTTGTGACTCCTCAGTTTCATCAATAAAATTTATCAAGTGGTTGAGCTCTGATTTCCTGGTATGCACCCCTTACTATTTGAAATTGCAAATATAGAGTTTAAATTGCTGTTATAAATATATCAGAACTTAGAATTTCTATTAGCAGTCCTTTATATATATTTGCGTTTTGTAATCAAACTCACTCTATCTTGCATATGTTTCATGGTTAAGAACCCAAACAATCACTTGGTGTTGAATACTCAAACAAAACTGTTACGAAAATGTATATTCATAAAAGATTAATTACAATATGGAGATAGAGACAGAGTCTCCTTATATAGAGAATAACTGAGAATGAAATGGAAACTTTCTAAAAAGCTCACAACAGAAAATTTTTCATATTATTTAGAAACTAACTAAAAAACTAAAACTTGCCTAAAAGACTAGATATCTAAATATCTACATCACCATTACTATTAATTACTTTATTAAAAACCTTTGCAAATAAACTTAAAAAAAATACATTAGAAAAATCAGATCAGATATTTGAGGGGATCTTTTAGTGATATTAAAGCTTGGATTCCACCAGTCTGTTGGGTAAATTCAAGTTGTGTATACTTTTGTGGAGTGGTTTCTGGTTTGGACAACCAGAAAGGTCATCATGGTAGGGGTGTTTAGCAATAAACAAGCATGGAAAGAATTTGAACTAACACAACACAAGATCTTTGGTAAATTATGACATGTTGAAGGATTCCCTTTCAAAGAAAATTAGGCACACTAATGGTTCATCTCCATATACAAGAATAGCTAAGAGTCCTCATGCCTTGCCAACAAATAAATCAATTATCACTAGCTATGATAAGTTTCGCTCCCTTCCTTAGAAGATACAAGACATGCTTTCATTCACATAATTTTTGGGTACACTGGATGAAGATGACTTGATGCTTACAAGTCCAAACAGCAGCAAAAAAAGAAAGAAATATCAAAAGATGGTAAAGAAAGCATTGAGAAAAGTGAAGAATCAAATGTGCAGGAACAAGGAAAGGAAGATGGATCACTTGTTTGTAAATTGAAGGCTACAAGTGATCAGACTCAATGTAGAAATCAATCATCATGTTGGAGTCCTAAAGAAGAAAAAACTTTGGATCAAGAGGAGACATTATACACCATTGCGTCTTCATATTGATCACAAAGTGGGAGAGATTACAATCATGGATCAACCGATTAGAGATGTTGAAAACATGACACCAAGGTATGACATCTATTCTGATTTTTGCAACAGCAGTTGTGATCATGACGTAGCATCCATTTCACATGAAGGTAATGATGTTGTCGAGTCTTCCTATGTTGGTACTCAAGTTGAGAGTTAAAAGGACACCATGGAAGATGTTAAAAGGACATAAGATACGTGTGATGGGTGGTCAGAAAAAGCTAAGAAGGTCAAGATGTTTGCTGCCCAAGCAAGACAACACTTACAAGAGGTCAAGGAAATATGCAATTAGCTAGATAATGCAAAAAGACAAAGAGAATCATACATCAGATCCTTAGTTCTTCCAAGGGAAGAATGTGTAGATGTTGAGCATGCAAGGGAAGAGCTTCTTGAGGTAAGACCACAAGAAGAGCATGCTGAGCTGTGTCAAAAGGAAAGGAGTTATGATATTGGTAATTCAGTTTGGTCTAGTTTGCATAATGAAGTTTATGATTTTTTCGTTTTTTTGAGAGCTCCTTGAAGGCTCAAAATAATGATGATGTTGGACACACACTTGATGGACCAGCCACAAGTGTTATATCCATTTGTGTGGTTTGGAACATTATTGATTTCAATTTGGTTAATCATGCATCATCTACAATGGAAGGACCATTGTTAAAATCACATGAAGCATTGTCTTAAAGAACTGATTATGGAGACTAAGAGATTGCTTACTAGGGAAATCTTGCATTTTGATAATGTTTGGTTTGTTTTGCATACTACATCTTGGGTTTGGTTAGTGATGGAAAATATATCAGCTTATGATGTGATACTTTGATTGAATTTTGTTGAAGACAAAGCTTCAAGACATGAAATGCTACAAAATGGGGTTGCAAAGTGTATGCAAGTGCAGTCTAACCTTGAGGATTTCAAAAGCAGGGAACATGCCAGTGATATGGACAACAATTGTATGGATTCTTTGGGTGATCTTAATCTTTCTTCTAGAGTGATAATTGATTCTGCTTCAACTACACATGATGAAAAATCAGTCTATGGCAGCCGAGGACAATTGGAACAAAAGCCTTTGGTTTGGGAAGACTTGCAAGATCATTTGGTGGTGAAGAATGATAAAATTATTCAAGCATTGTCAAGAAAGGATAGCACCCACAAGCACCTAGAGGACTTCATTTGGACAGCCCAAAGAGAGGGAAGACAAAAAGGAATGGGACATGGTATCTCTCATTCACATTTGCACTCTTTCAAGGAGGCTTTGGAGTTGATGAAAGAGGATTACTTGTGGTTGCTTAAAGACAATGACATGGCAGTCAAATTGGTAAAGGATAAGGATAAAAAGATAACTGATCATTGTCTTCTTTTGTGTATGTCCAATTCATTGCATAATTCATAAAATCAGCCACTTATAACAGCTACTTCCATAAAGGAAAATGATGATGCAAGAAGTGTAAAAATTGAACAAATTGAAGAGCTCCATTTGGGCGAAATTAGAAATTGTGAGAATCAAATCACCAATGAAAAGGATACAAAATTAGCTTACAGCTTTGGGATAGTTGTAGTAAATCAGCATTTGATGAAGAACATTCAACTTGTGTTGAGGATCATGAAATTACTTCAATGGAGCTAGACAAAAGTTCTGATTTTCACTATGGAGACAACAACTATCTATTCCCACCTTAAAATGAAATGACAAGTTTAGATTGCAAGCAGTCTGATTTTGAATATCATAGCATTAAAGATGAAGACTTCTTTTAGCCACTTCCATCTCTAATCACTTGGGAAAAGCATGAGACGAATTAAGATTCGATGTTGTTTGATGACTACAATGTAAGCATAGAATAGGATCCCAAAGGTTTGATTTGGGATATCAATATTTTTCTTCCTCATTCTTATGAGATCGCTACCCTTACACATGGAAAAACTTGTGAAGCAGAGTCTATAAGTGTTGGTGCACAAGATGCCTGCATTGGTCAGGGTAATTTATATGATGCTTCTCATTATAAGATTGATTTCAGACACTTTGGAGCAGTTGTTGTAGAGAAGTCCCAAAAGTTGAATGAAGGATGGTTAGACAAGGCAAAGAGAGCTAAGATGTTGGCTCAACAAGCTAAACTTCATCTTCAGCAAATTCATGACATTTACCACTCCATAGATGATGGTGAGCAAAGGCTGGCCAATTCAGAAAATTCAGTTGTTGATAATTTTCATGATTGTGATGAAGATTCCTTTGATGACACTCATAGTGGATCAACTACTCAAGAGTTGTCTTTGATGGGTGTTAATGGCATCCATAGCTCATCTTTGGTTATGTCACTAATATCTTATGATATGACAATGATATATTTGTTGGTATGTGACTTCATTTTATTTTATACTCCACGAACTAGTGGCTGTCCTACTTGGGTTAGCATTGCACTTTTAGATTTAGCTTGTTCTACATCATCTGTTGAGTTGTTTGGGAGTGTGGCATGAAGTCTATTCGAGGGACATAAGGTATGAGATGGATAGTTTTGATTTGCTTTGGCTAGACGACATCACACACGTTGTTGGTGCGAGTTATGATAGCAGGGTTTGGTGGCCATTGGTGTTGGTTTCATGGCATGTGGGAGTTTGTTTTCACATTTTCTTGATGTTCTACATACATGGATGGTTATTTATGGTGATCGGTTGAGATACTTCTTCTACATCTCATATAGTAGGTTCTATATTTTGATTTAGAATCTGGGTATTGTCATGGTTGACGCATTGTTTCTTATGAATCTTGATGAGTTACTGCATAACTTCTTGTTGATATTTTCAGATTTGAGTAAGGAAAATGCAATCTATAGATGACTTTTAAAACTGAAACAAGATAGCATATAAAATATACAAAGAGAGTGGAAGGATGATACTGGTTTTCCTCCAATGTGAAGATGACTTGCACCAATCCTTAGCTTTACTTTTCCTTGAATTGATGTCACAATTCAATGAACAATCAGGTCCAACTCTACCAGCCAGTGTAATGCTCCAAGTCTGGTTATGATTTATTGTGCCAAATCTGCCTTACATTCTCTGATTTGGATCTGACATGAAGTAGCTAATCTGGACGAATTTGCTCTACAATACTGGTGTAATTTCGCACCCTTAGTCTGCTCCTCCTTTGGATAATTCGATCCTCAAATCAATGAGGAAAATCGCACCATTAGACTGAGTAAAATTTGCTGAATGAAGAAGTATCGATTCTTGCTAGGAAGAACAACACATTATGTTTTTGGTGTGTCTTACCTCCAAGGAATCGATCCATATATATATATGTGTGTGTGTTTTAATGTCTAAACTCTACCTCCTAGAGGTAGCCGACTTTGGGCTCTCCCAAGTAATTAATTAATAACAATAAATATCCTATATTTATTATTATTAAGAAAATCACACTTATATATATTGATTTAATTAAAGGGTACTAATAATAAATATATTTGCTCAATATATCATATTATTATTTTATCAAGCGTCCTTATTTATGCGATAAACAATTAGGCATAATGTTGATCTTAGCTGCAAATATTAACACTTCTGGCATAATGTTGTTATTATCAGAGTAGCGCAACGGATCGATGGAACAACGTTCCTGAGGTTGATATGGGATCCAGGCATTTGGTTTCAACAAGCAGGTGTAGATTGCTTGAGGGCAACCAATCTCGAGAAGGGAGGATTGTAATGTCCCTTCCTTAGGCAATTCAGACTACAATAGAGGTTGGCCTATAATCAGGGGTTTCCGTAGGTCAATAGAGTGGTTAGGGACCCAACCAGGGGTTGTGAAGTTTAGCAGGGAGGTTTACGAGCCATTCTAGATAGTTTGAGGCAATATCCTATTTTTTAGGAGGATCCCCGTGTTTTAGGAGATTGGGAGATTGTTTGAGGAGCATTTTTGAGCAGTTTCAGATGAGTTGAGACAATTTTCTAAATTTTTGGAAGAGGTTCTATTTTTTAGGAGGGGACTGATAGTGGCCTTGCTATATTTAGATATCCCCCTTGGACTAATGGTAGCACTTAGTGTTCAGTTTGGAGTCTAGGTGATGATTTTAGAAATAAAATGGAATATTGAAGATATGACTTTAATATTTTAAATAAATTAATAAAATAAACATCTAATAAAGTTATTTTATATTATTTTAATAAAGTAACCAATAAGTGGACCACCTTGGGACATGACGCCTAGGAAGACTTAAATTAAGTTGTTTTAAAAACATCTTATTATTATTAATAAGAAAGTTATAAGGGGTTCAAACTTGATGAGGAGAAATGAGTTTGTAAAAATAAACTTAAATAAAGTGGAAACCCTAAAAGGGCCAATCAGGGTTTTTATTATGAGATCAATTTTAGAATTCTTTCACAGATTAGCTCTTGCCATGTATTTTCTAAGGAGAAAAACCTTGGAGAATTGTGAATTGGCTGACAACCCAGTTCACCATTGAGGGGAATCTATGTAGGGTGTACTATAGTGGATGATTTACAAACAAATTTCACAAGTTTTCTCACAACAATAAGGTTTCTAGGGTTTGGTGAATTCAGATCAAAATTATTTAACAAATATGTCACCTAGAGAACAATTGGACATTGTTTGATGTAAGTTCTACAAGATTTCCTCTATGAATGATTGCAACAGTTACAAAACAATTTATGAGCAGATTATGAAGGGTTGCAGCTTCCTAAGCCAGTCGTACCATTCACCTTGCAGCCATACTAGTCTTCCTGCAGGCTGAACATTCTAGAGTTGGCATTGGGAATTTGTGCAAAATTCATTACTAGTATTCATTTGCAACAGATTCAGATTCAGTAGAAATCATGAATAATTTGTGGATCAATTTTCTTTTGCCCATTGAGGATTGCCAGTTTGAGGTTGACAACCTTGCCTGTAGGTCAGGCGTAGGGTTTATCATTTCTACTATTTCTTCCATTATTTGTTTTTGTTAAGGTTTTAGGATCATTGCAAATGTAATAGCACTATATGATTGTATGTGTTTTCCAAATGCAACAATCTCTTGCATTTATATTTAGAATGAGCCAAGAAGAGACATGTCCCTTCATGGGACATGTCTATTCATTACTATGTAATTAATATAATGATAATTATGATTATATACATACATACATACATACATACATACATACATACATATATATATATATATATATATATATATATATATATATATATATATATAATATCTCTTGAGTATTATATTAATTTCTCTAATATTTACATATATATATATATTTGAGTATATATAAACATCTCATATATACTAAATATATATATACATATCTTCACTTTTATTGACTCAGTGTTTATCTGACCGAAGCTACAAAACATCAACACTCCCTCTTAGCCAGGGAAGATTAAACACATGATTAGGATCAAAAGATATCATTTACTGTGATATCAGAGATATGCTTTGACTAGGAATATCAAGTCGCATGATATTCACCATAACTCATAGATTCATAAGAATATCATCTCATGATATTAGGAGTAATAGCCATAGAATATCAAATCACATGATATTCACCATGTACTCAGAGTACTGGCCTATCAACATCAAGTCTCATGATGTCCACCAGGTACTCGACAAATATTTTAGATATCACCTCAATAGGATATCAAAGATATGGTCTGACCAAGAATATCAAGTCTCATGATATTCACCATAACTCAAAAAATATTTTAGATATCACCTCAATATGATATCAGAGATATGGTTTGTCCAAGAATATCAAGTCTCATGATATTCATCATAACTCAAGAAATATTTTAGATATCACCTCAATATGATATCAGAGATATGGTCTGACCAAGAATATCAAGTCTTGTGATATTCACCAAAGCTCAAAAATTTTCATAGGTAATGTATCCTTAATGCAAGGTATCATCTATGATATCAGAGATATGGTTTGTCCAAGAATATCAAGTCTCATGATATTCACCATAACTCAAGAAATATTTTAGATATCACCTCAATATGATATCAGAGATATGGTCTGACCAAGAATATCAAGTCTTGTGATATTCACCATAGCTCAAAAACTTTCATAGGTAATGTATCCTTAATGCAAGGTATCATCTATTGTGATTTGTTTCAGCCATCACACGATGTCTATCACAATAGAAGGTCAATGGTCTATTTAAGGAACTAAATCCACCATGCAGGAAAACATCTATTGTGATTTGTTCAAGCCATCACACGATGTGTATCACAATAGAAGGTCAATGGTCTATTTAAGGAACTAAATCCACCATGCAGTATATCATCTATTGTGATTTGTTTCAGCCATCACACGATGTCTATCACAATAGAGGTTAATGGTCTGTTTAAGGAACTGAATCCACCATGTAGGAAATCATCTATTGTGCTCTGTTTCAGCCATCACACGATGTAAATCACAATAGAAGGTCAATGGTCTATTTAAGAAACTGAATCCACCATGCAGGAAATCATCTATTGTGATTTGTTTCAGCCATCACATGATGTCTATCACAATAGAAGGTCAAGTTATTGTAAGATGGTCACCTTTCAATAACTCTTACAAATACAAGTGATAATCATTTGGAAGTCGTCATTTCCTCATGATTTACATAGGGCCCAAAAGGCATTCATGATTCCTAGTCCTCTGACTATTATAGATTCTTGATCACTGGAGAATCCATCTCAGTATGGACTACTCCCTCTGAATCAATACGACCAAGATTATCAAAAGTTGATTTAACCATATCCTCTATATGCTCCCTTTGAAGCTCAATTTCTTGTATCGACCTCTTGTCTTCTTTTGAAATGTTAGATTCCCTCTGCATCTGGTCTCAATCATCAATTTGTTTGCAAGCATTAAGTTCTTTCTCCCTTGAATGCAATTTTCTTGTGCTTCCATCCTGAAGGTATGTCACAAAGAGATTACAAATAGCTCACTAAACTATCTTGACCGAAAATACCAATGATAGAAGCATACAAGATTTTACTAACCAATAGTATAACATGAATTACAAACTTAAAAAAATTATGTGCATTAATAAAACATGGAATACTTATCTTTTATAAATTTCAAGTATTTCATTCTGTAAGGTGAGCCCATATAGAAAATATCATGCAAATTCACATAATGATGTCGCCATTCTTGAACATTACCAGAATTCTTCACATGACCTGTCTTGAATATCCAAAGGTTCTATAGACTATGACAACCTTCAATCTTATTAGATCTCCCTTCAAGCGGTTAGGCTTTTAAAGAAGGAACCTCACTCTTTTACATATTTTGCATAGACTCGTACACAATCGGTCATAACTTTTGAACTTGACATTTTCTCGCCAATCGCTCCGGTGAGATTCTTCTAAATTTGTTTTTCACCAACATATCCAAAATTCAGAAAAATCCAACGGTGTATTTGTGAGATATGGTCCTCGTACTAAGACTGTATTTTCTGAGACAGTCACACATTCACCATCAACAAACTACTCTCTTACATTTGCAACTTGGCTCTGATACCATGTTAAGATTTTAGGATCATTGCAAATGTAATAGCACTATATGATTGTATGTGTTTTCCAAATGCAACAATCTCTTGCATTTATATTTAGAATGAGCCAAGAAGAGACATGTCCCTTTATGGGACATGTCTATTCATTACTATGTAATTAATATAATGATAATTATGATTATATATATATATATACATACATATATATATATATATACATACATATATATATATATATAATATCTCTTGAGTATTATATTAATTTCTCTAATATTTACATAATAATAATATATATATATATATATTTAAGTATATATATACATCTCATATATACTAAATATATATACATATCTTCACTTTTATTGACTCAGTGTTTATCTGACTGAAGCTACAAAACATCAATAGTTTCTAATAATTATTGTTGATCAGAAATAAAACATTTGTCGCCACCTTAGCAAGTTGGACGCCCCTATTCTTGTGACTCCTCAGTTTCATCAATAAAATTCATTAAGTGGTTGAGTGCTAATTTCCTAGTATGCACCCTTTGCTAACATGTGGCAAGACTATTTAGTTCCAGTGGTTCAACTTTGTTCACCATGTACATATAAAGATTCAGACTCAGACTCGACATCCAGACCTGGCAAAAACTCGGCAAATTGAAAAACCCAAGAAATTCAAAGATTTTTAAGGATTTAAAACTTTTTTCATGCATCATTTAATAAATCAACATTAAAAACACAATAAATGAGATAAATAGAAGCTACTTTGCACACATACACGAGTTTAGATGGATCAAATAATTATAAATGAGGATTTCTGAAGGAAATAAGTTAAACTAAATAACACATTATAAATATAAATAGTGTTACTATCAAATGTTTACAATATTCATGGAATATAAAATCCATGGAATTGAAAGTTTAAAACATATATCAAAATAAAAGCTAGAGCTTAGAAGACTAAGTCATAGAGTAGCCTATATCAGTGACTAGTCGACCTTGCAACCTTCCTACGTGTACGCCTAAGATAGGTAATGGAAGATTCTGCAACCATTTTTTTTGCCTGTGTATGAGGCTTAGCCTCAGTGACATCCTCATCATTCTCATTCTCAGCCTCAGGGTCCTCTAGTGGGTCTCCTCATGCTCTAGCCTCCTCTGCCATTGTTATTGCCTCTGCCTCTCGATCCACTTGATCAACCCATTCCAAGTCTTCATCACTGAAGACATGATCATCAACCTCAGTGTTCCACTCTACTTGTTGATCAACCTCCTCTAAAACGATGGACGTGTCAGTGCCCAAGATCTGTCTGTGAAGATTGTAATGAACAAACACAAGATCATTCAACCTTTTCACTGCTAACTTGTTGCACTTTTTCGAGTGTATATGCTCAAACATGCTCCAGTTTTGCTCAAATTCTGAAGCACTACATGGCTGGCTCAAGATACAAACTGCAATCCTCTGTAGATTTGGCACTTGAGTACCAAAGATCTCCCCCCATGCCTTTGAAACAAGAAAAATAAAAATTCAATTCTATAATCTATTCCTTTAACTTTGAATTTTCAATGTTAATGTAATGTCCCCAAATTGATAGAGAATAAATTAGTTAAATTAATTAATTGGTCCCAATTTAAAAGATATTATTAAGGGCCTTTAATTAATTAATAGAGGGGCTCATTTGTATTATTGTTGTCCGTAGGTGTTTGCCGTGTCGGCGTTCTTTTGTAAACCCTCAGGAGTTTCTCCGAAGGGGTATTTATGACCAGCGTGTAGGTAGTTGTTGATATGTGATTTGGAATATTTTATTTGTATTGCAAATTCTAGTTGGAGTTCTGTTGTCCGCCATTTTGGAGGTGAAAGATCCTCCCTATTCGGTTTGTTGCAATTTCGGTGGTTAACAACCACCCTAGTCTACCGTTGGAAATATCATTCCGATATTTCACCATGTGCTCCAAATTTGTGAAGTCTTCTGTAGAAGACAAATTTATAATAACCAACAATATTTGATATTTGTCCGAGATTGCAGATATTTGATATTTTTTTGAGATCGTGGATTTGTGCGAAGTAATCCAAATGATTGTAATCTGAAGTGCTATCATTATTGGCCAAATATAGATTTTCATGTTCTTGGCTATCTAAATCCAACTGGTATAATATTTTGTTTGACCTCCATTATTTTTGCGCTACCATTCTGAAGGCAAGAGGTTGAACTTCAAATCTGTACGACAACTTAGTATTCTGGCAACAGACGAGGGAGGGATTGCTGCTGTACGACATAATTATTCTCCAGAGGGTCATCACTGTACAGACTTGGCCGTACAACCAGCAACAAAGCCAAATTGTGACCAGTTGCTACCGTACGTACAATGCAGCAGAAGGGAATCTTGTACGGTGTGTAGGAGTGACGTACGGTCAGGGGTTATCCCACCGTACGACTTATGCGTGGGGGCCAATACTACCATCTGACTTACCATTGGCAATAGCTGATTTACCGTACGGTCATTACTGTGTGCAACATTCAATCTCAGCAAGGAGGGATGAGCGGTTGAATCCCTTGGTCAGAACACTATAGTAAAATGGTAATAGAATTTGAATCATAGATAAAAAAAGTTTAAGATTTAAATTATAAATTATGCCCTAAGTAGATTTTTACTTAGCATCTATAGTGTCTGATTTTTCTTGCATAGGTCTTGTGAGAAGTCTCCTTGTGAATTCCTATACATTTCTATCTCATGGACTAGGATTGCTCCAAGTGATGAATCAGGTGACATTCTCTCTACAACATCGTAGAGCTCACTCCACAACTCATCATTGGCCTTGAAATTTGATCGAAATTGGAACACCGGATTAAGGTAGTGGATAGCTACATGTATAGGCCTGTGAAGTAGATTGTGCCATCGTCAATCAATGACCTCCCATGTGGGATCATATTTAGCTCAATTCCTTGTGTAAAAAAATCTAATGGCCTCTTTTACCTTATCCATGCCCTCATAAATGTATCCAATTGTGGGCTTCTCTCCATCAACAATTTGTAGGAGAACAATAAGAGGTTTTATGAATTGGAATCATTTTGAAAGTCGAAACATTAAGCTTTAAGTTTTAAGTTTTACTTTTAAAAATGAACAATGAACATAAACAAGTGTGAACAAAAATGAAATGAGAACAAAAAGGAAAATTACTTGCACAATCTCTTTGGCCGGTTGCCAAAAGCCATTTTCATCAAAAACCCTATTAGTTGTCTCAATCTGCGCATTGCTCTTCGCATATGATGATGCGGTCCACTCCTCACTTACAAACATGCGTTTCAAACTGGCCTTGGGTAGAAGCAAGGATTGCAACGTGATACAATTTGTTGCAATTTGGGTGACCCCTAGACGAGCCAACTCTTTCTTATTTGTGAAATTCCTCATAAGGTTGAGGACCCAAGTATGACTATATATGAATTTACAAATACTCCTTGTGTGCTCTACATATATTTTTATCCACGAAAGTTTGTCAAGATCCTCAAATATGAGGTCAAGGCAATGAGCAACACAAGGGGTCCAAAACAAGGTGGGGTACCTCTCCTTAAGAATATTACCCGCAGAAACATAATTTGCTGCATTATCCGTGACTATTTGTACGACATTCTCCTCACCCACTTCCTTCAACACTTCCTCCAAGACCTCGCAAAGATATTCAACATTTTTTGTTTTTCTTGAAGCATTAACTGATTTCAAAACACTGTGGCACTTGAGAAGAAAAAAACAATTTAGTACAATCAAAATTTAAAAACTTAATCCATAAATCAATATTGATTGTTGAATATAGTTTACAAAGTAGTAAGTACAAGCTCTACAATTACCTGATAAGGAGATAGGAAAATTCAGCAGTGTTCTACTTCTTTTGTCGATCTAACCATCAGTCATGATGGTGCAAGCCTTTTTCCTCCATACCTCACGCTGCTCAACAATTGTGACTTTGACATCAGCCACCTTTCGGTTCAAAATAGGACCTTTTAGCTCCTCATCATTAGGGGCTTTGAACCCCGCAGCACAAATAGTAACAACATCTACGGCAATTTACCAATAAGGAGACCTAAAATAAATTAAACAAACAAAATAAGTATACTATTAAGTTTTACTTTCAACTTTAAAAATTAAAATAATCAATGTGGCATACTCTTGTGTCTTGAAAGCAAGAAAATCAAGACATAGAATTTAAATTAATAATGAGTACCTTGCTGCATGAAATGGAAGGTTGTTTAGAACCAAAAATCTCCAAATACCATTTTTGCAGCCTCATCCTTCTCCTTATTCCAACCCATGCTTTTAAGTGATGGTTGGGCACCCGAAGTCGTGTGTGGAACAATATGGGAATCTAATGTGGATTTCTTCTTACGAATCCGAGTCCCAATGCTCATACTTGCAGTACCACTACTAGATGGAGGTAATGGAGAGCGAAGATTTGAAAAGGCCTCTCCACTATAGTTTGCCATTTCTTTCATATACTTATTTTTTTTCTTCAAATTCCTCTAAATGAGCTTGCATTTCATGTATAACATCCTGGGGTGTTGCTTTGCATGCTTTGACATCATATGCCCTGATATATGTGCAAGGTGATAATTCAATCAGTTAATATCTCCCCCACTATATTTAACATTGCAATGCCAACATATACTTCTTTTTTTGATTCGGGGATGGCATATTTCCAAGTCTTATCCCTTTGGCATGTTTTGAAGTCTTATCCCTTTGGCATGTAACAAGGCTTGCATTTAGGTTACACTTAGGCTTAGATGCACTACTCCCAGGCTCAGACATTATGCTGCTACTGCAATATATCATAAATGAAAAAAATAAGCATCTACAAATTCTAATTATATTGAAATAAATAAAATAAAGATAAAACAAAGCTAGGGTTTCTTACTTTTCAAGTTTTCCATCAACATAAAATGAAACAAAACTAAAACAAATGTGAGCAAAATGGGAAAATCATTGTAAAAAATTTAGAAAACAACACAAAGAATGTAACTCACCTCTTCATATTTGCTCCAAAAACGAAGAAATGCACTTGAAATTTGTAGAGCCCTCCTCCAAATGCGTCTTTTAACTCCTCTCAATGCGTGAATGCAACCTACTAAGTTGCACAAACAATCCACAATGAAGATTTGAGAGCCAATCGATTTGTTGGTCTGTTCTCTAAAACCCCAATATTTTCCTCTAATCCCCTTTTTCGTCTTTTTCTTGTGTTTGGAAATGAAAGATTGTTGCTTTTTGTGTTTGAGGGAAACCTAAATACTTTAAAAGTCAAAGCAAAACAATTAAAAAATCTTTATTTTTTCACTTTATTATGTCTGTCCACCTTGGCTGAGTCTTGGGCTCAAGACTCGACAAGTCAGCGGAGTCTGGTTGACTTAGTGAGTTAGCTTAGATTCGGTTTGACTCGGTCGAGTCTCGGGTCAGTTTGACCCGTTTTATGGGTTTAGGTTCTGGATTCACAAAATCTTGCTAGGACTCACAAGGTCCTATAACTATGGTGCATAGTGGGAAGGGTTGCACTAATTGCTCCTGAAATGTCTCCCATTAAGTGAGCATTATGTTTGTAAGATTAGTGGATGCGTTAAAAATAAGACGATATCAACACAAGTACAGTTCACCTTGTGAGGTGGTAGTTGAAGTGGGGCTGCAATATCTTGTCCCTTCTATCACAAACACTATTGCTGCCTATCTTGTTGGTAGATTGCTAATGGGCAAATATTCCACTTATTTGGAAGTACATGTGTGGTACGTTGTTTCGATTTAATTGTAGAAGATACAAGGAAAATAGAATAGGTTAAATCTATATTGAACAAAGCTAGAAGCATCACAAAATTTATCTACAATAATATAGGCTGTTACATATGGTTCACATCTTCACCAATGGGATGGAACTTCCCTAGCTAGTGATCACGAGATTTGCCATTCGCTTCCTAGCATTGTAGATGCCTTCTGGATAAAACATGAATTTCAAACAAATGTTTCAAATGAGAGGTTTCAATTCAGTTTTGTTGATCATATTTACCGTCAAAACATGGTGGAACATGCTTTTATTGCAAGTTTTTGGACATGGCAAAGGTAGTTGTGCTATTTTTGGAGCTTTAATCAGAGTGTTGTGGCTAGTCATTGGGCATAAATACTAATTGGGTTCTTATGAGGCCATGGATAGGGCTAAGGAGGCTATCAAGGCAAGAATTGACCATGGGATGGGAAGGTACATGCCAATATGAAAGCTCACTGATGTGAGATGGGATTGGCAGATGCATTGTATACCCCATGCTGTTAGACACTTCCTTAATCGACATTGTTTGATAGTGTCTCCTTGTGTCTTGTTGAAAAGATGAACGAGAGTCTCTTCCACTGAATCAAGAGATATCTCCTTGAATCACGAGATCAATGAGAATCCATGACAGAGATGTCTCCACAACAATAAGAAAGGGATTTTTTGCCACTCTTTGTGCTATAGAAGGTTGGACCACTTTGAAACTAGGGACTTGGCTAATTGAAATCAATTTTTCCCCTTTGTGTTTTACAAAGTTTAAAGTTTGTTATTGTGCTTTGAAGATTGAAACTCTCCAACTAAATAGCATGTTGATAAAATTTGTTTCTCATAGTTGATTGGTGGAATTATTTTGGCAAATATGCTAAAAGATTAGAAAGGACAATGATGTGCATTTTGAGTCAGCTATGTAGTTTGTATACTTGTGAGTATTCTTAGAGTGTGTTTGAACACATACACTCCAAGAAACAAAATTGTTTAACTCAAAATTTGAATAATAATTTTATTTTTTCCATGATTTGTAATGTCCCCAAATCAATGGAGAGTGAATTAATTAAATTAATTAATTTTGTGGTTGCATAATTTAAATAATATTATAAAGGATTTCTTTAATTAATTAATTTAGTTCTAAATAAAAAGGGGGCCAAAATAATAAAATAAGTTAATGTCGGCCAATTTTATCTTTCCAGAAACTTCTTGGAGGCCTTTATAAGGTGTTGGCTAGCACCATAGGTAATCGTCGTGTACTTCATTGTCAGATTTGTGAAATCAAAGATATTATTTGAAATTCAAATTATTCTATTGGCATGGACTCAGTGTTATATTTCTTGTGTGTTGATTCATTGGCAATAACATAACTGTTTGGCAGAATCGTTAGTTGAAGTCACCACCGTATGGTGGAAGTGTGTGTGGTACGATGGAGATGTGCTGAATTAGTATGGTGGATGTGTGCGCGGTATGGAAGAAGTGTGCGTTGTACGGTGGAAGTGTGCATGGTACGGTGGAAGTGCCGTTAGCCATATAGAGTGGGTTGGCAATCCACCGTTGGGTGTGAGGAGTTGACCGTATGGTGGTTGGAGACCACGTAGGGGAGAATGGTGCCGTATGGGAGAGAGGAGTACGGGTGGAGAGAAAGAGCGCTGTCGTATGGCTATTACCTAGTCGTACGAGACATCACAGTGGTATCAGAGCTGGTGATTCTGCCATCCTGTTGGGAGAATCATGACACCTAGTGATGGAATGGGAAATGCACATTTGGATATGACAACCATGTTGAGGGAGTTGATAAGAAGTCAACAACGTAGTAAGACCCTTGCAAGAGGGTACCAGTGGATGGAGGAGACGCTCAATCACTTGATAAAAGCAAGGACGAAGGGAGATTCACAATGCTTCAACACAAGGCCAATAATGCCAACCTTCCTTCCCAAGATCGAGCAACAAGAAATGCAAACATCCCCTTTAGCTGAGTCATTGAAGCAATTCAAGTAGAATTGGGTTAATGGTGGATGGCAGATGGTCATATCTCTCAAGGACTACATAGACCTGCGAATGAAGTATCCATCCTCAAAGGGTAATATAATCTAGAACAATGATCTGAAGCGGGAGACTGACAATGAGCTACAAGACACCTTAAATCCTAAAGAGGATAAAGACATCCGCATGGATCCACTTCAGCCACAAGAGGAAATGGACAAGCAACAAACAACAATTCTCCCTTCAAGTGGAGAACACCTAAACTTTCAAGATAACTGCAAGGATGAAGAAGTTGCTTGTATGAATTTTGTCAAGCCAACAATGGCTGATCAACTTTGTGGAGAGGTAGACTCTAGCAATGATCCCTTGTAAGAGAAAACTCTTTAGTTGATTGAGTATGAAGTTTTCCATTTGGTTGGGCATGAGGTGTACATGATTGCCATCTCTCCTTGTGAGTGACATCTATATGGAGAAAGAAAGTAGGATTTTGATGAGTTGTTCCTCAACTCCGAGCAAGGCAGTGTTTATATCAAAGTAGAGCAGCAAAAGCTTGTTGGGGATTTGCAGGTGGTGCTTGCAGTCATGGTGCAGCATCAAGCTTTCAACAAAGACAACTATCAACACTCGCACTTGGTTTGGAATCCTGGAGCTTCATAGTTGGTAAATGGTTTGATGACAAATTGCTTGAGGGCAAGGAATCTTTGGGCAGCGAGGACTGTAATGTCCCCAAATTAATGGAGAGTGAATTAATTAAATTAATTAATTAGGTGGTCCCAAAATCTGAATAATATTATAAAGGACTTCTTTAATTAATTAATTTAGTTATAAAATAAAAAGGGGCCAAAGTAATAAAATAATAGATAAAGTTACGTCGGCCCATTGTAACTTTCCAGGAACTTCTTGGAGGCCTTTATAAGGCATTGGCTGGCACTGTAGGTAATCGTCGTGGAGTTATCTTTTCTTGTGTATTTGTGCTTTTGGAATTGAGTTCTTGTTTGCTGTTTGGGAGGTGCAAGACCCTCCCTAGTCTGTAATTGCAGTTTCGGTGGTTAGCAACCACCCTAGTCTGTTGTTGGAGATATCACTTCAGATATTTCACTTTGTACTTCATTGTTAGATTTGTGAAATCAAAGATATTATTTGAAATTCCAATTATTCTATTGGCATGGACTCATTAGTGTTATATTTCCTGTATGTTGATTCATTGGCAATAACATAACTGTTTAGTAGATTTGTTAGTTGAAGTCACCGCTGTATGGTGGAAGTGTGCTGATTGGTACGGTGGAAGTGTGCTGAACTAGTACGGTGGAAGTGTGTGCGGTATGATGGAAGTGTGTGCGGTACGGTGGAAGTGTGCACGATATGGTGGAGGTGTTGTTAGTCGTACGGAGTGGGTTGACAGTCCATCGTTGGGTGTGAGGATTTAACCGTATGGTGGTTGGAGACCGTGTAGGGGTGGTACCAAACGGGTGGAGGGAAGGGGCGTTGTCATACGGGCATTACCCAGCTGTACATGACATCACACAATTTTAGTTTATTAGAATATCTCCTTAGATTATTTCTATATTTAATGGTTACTTCTAGATATTGTAGATATCTTGTATAATAAATTCTTTCTATTATTTGTATGTTTCTTTTTAGAAACATCTTTCTTATAAACTCTATAAGAATGTTTCGTTCTTTGTTAATAATCAATTCAATATTTTACCAATTTTTTGTTTAATATGGTATTAGAGCGGGATTTTTAATTTTTCTTTTGAAAAATTCGCTTGTTTCTAAAATCTTTTCCTTTGAATTTTTTGTTTGTGAATTTTTCAAAATGATTTCTTCTCAAGAAATTCGTGGGTTTGTTCTAAGGAAATATTCTTCCCTACCCACGTTTGTTTTTTTCCTGCAACCCACGTAGGGTTTTTCAGGCTCTATTTGTGGCTTTTGCAACTGTGTTGAACACCATTTGGGCTTGTTTTTCTGTGATTGACGGCTTTCAAGGTCTTCATCTGTTCGTATCTGCATCTGTGACCATTATTTTTGCTCATTTTCTACTTTACATGGCTCAGTTTTTGTAGACATGACCTGCTGATTTCACTTCTCTGCGACCCGTGCTTCGTTTCTTTGGTTTGGTCAACCATTTTCATGATCATTTTTTCTTACTTTATGCTCGCAACAAATTTCCTTCTGAGTTTTAACAACCAGCAACGTTTTTTTGAGGGCCTGTGATAGCATTCTTGTCTGCCCATGACCCTTTTTGGGTTGCTATGTCCGCACAAAAATGACTCTGTAAATTTTTGTGACGACTTTTTCTTCCTCTGACGGGTTTTTTCATCAGTTGTTTTGCTCAAACAAACCTCTCTAAGGACGGTTTTTGTGTTGCAGACGGATTCTTCTATAGTTTGTGGCCTGTTTTTGTGCCTGTGGCCCTTTTTTTTAGTTATCTTAGCCTCCATGACCATTATCTTGGTCGTTTCCTTTTACACATGTTTTTTTTGTTGCTGAATTTGTTCCTGGCTCTATCTGTGATTTTTTCATAGATTTGTGGCAATATTTCTTTGTCTGTAGACTTCCACCTTCACAGTCGGCTAGGGTTTCTTCAACAACCTCTGATTTTTCGGTTGGATTTGAATTTTGGTCGCAGATTCTTGGTGGGTTTTTTGAGAGGATTTTTGGTTGTTTCACAAATTTCTAGGGTTTTCAACAATTTTGCTTTAGGATCCGTGCCCCACAATATGTTGTTCTATCTCAAAATCAGTGCTTTTTTTTTGCCTCTGTCTTATTCAAAAATATGATTTTCACATGTTGATCGTATTCTACCTTGATATTCGTGCCGCCATTCAATCAACCACCTTTGACCTCAATATTTTACAATGACATCTTTGACAAATATTCTGCTCGAGGGTAGTTAGAAATTCAACAGTAGAAACTGCAATACTTGGAAACAATGTATGATGACAATTTTTGAATACAAATGTCTTGACAAAATTGTTTTGGGCAAGACTAATTGACTCGAGCAAGAAGGCAAAGAGTAGGATGAATTTGATGAGCAAAATCAAGAAGCTGTTATGCTCATCAAACTTTTAGTCATTGATGATCAGCTACTGCAAGTTCCTTCTGGCAAAACAGTTGCAGAAATTCGGAGCCATCTTAAAGGTTTGCATGAAACCTCGAATAAGAGTCGTGCATTCTTCTTGAAGAACATGCTCAATCATGATGGATGAACAGGTGTCCTTGCAAGATCATCTCAATAAAATCAAGGACATTCGAGATCAATTGGAAGCCATTGGACACAAAATGGAAGAAGAGATAGTGGTGATCACCTAAAGACTTCATCGTCTTCCTATGAGCACTTCGTTGAAACTCTCAACATTGCTTCCACTCATTCTCATGTTTCCTTTTCCAATTCTGCATAATGCTTCTACAACAAGATCACTGGAAACAACAATTCGACAGTGGTACCAACTCATCTTCAAACACACAAGCCTTCTCAGCTAAATCCACAGACAACTATTAGCTCTCTTAGTCTTCTCAGCAAAATCCCTCTGCTCAGTCTTTAGAAGGCCCTAAGAAGAAAAATATTCAGTGCAACTATTGCCATAAGTTTGGTCATATGAAGTTGGAGTGCTGTAAATGCTTAGCTGCTCAAGCCAAGCAATCTGGTTCACAGCCTCAAGTGCATGTTGCGGAGCACATTGAGCAGGGAGAGCCTGCCTTTTATGTCTTCATGGCTAAAAGATCTACCAATCATGTAAAATCCTTTGCTTGGTATATTGATTCAGGTGCCTCCAGCCACTTAACTCATCGTCGAGATTGGTTTACAAATTTCTAGTCATTCTTAGATTTAGTTATCTTTGGAGGGGAAGAATACACAGTTGTCAGAAAAGGCAATATATAGATACAGTCTAAAGGAAGGAAACTGTTTTTCCTTGATGTGTACTATGGTCGAGGAATGGAACTCAACCTTCTCTCAGTCAGTCAAATTCTGAGACATTCCCCTTGGCTAGATGTGACCTTCAATTCACATTAGTGCAGTATCATTGTTTGAGAGACTCAGTCTACTGTTGTTGTGGGTCTTGAGGATCATGGTCTATACCAAAGAATCAAAACTCGGACTCGGCAAGGCCGACTCGACCCGTGACTCGCCGATGACTCGGCAAAAAAAAACACCAGAGATTTTTTAAAATTTAAAACTTGTTTCAGGCACCCATAATTGAATAAAGCTTAAAAACACTATAACACCATCAAATAGAATTTAATTTGATCACATACATAAACATACATCCATCACATAAGTACAAATGTAAATTGTAGGTAGCTGAAGGAAATAGAAAACATAGATATGCAGAATTATAAAATATAAAATATAAATGTTGTCAAATGTATATAAAATCCATGACATCAAATGTTCCCAAACATGTGTAAAGTTGTAAAGTGTAAACGATAAAAACAGGTCTATGGCTCAAGCCTCAGGCTCTACTACTCTAGGTCAGCCTCATCCTCAAAGTAGTTTGTCTACCTCCTACAAATGCGTTTGAGGTAGGTCCTGGATGACTGACAAGCCATAGTCTCTGCCTGTGATGTGCCACTTTGATCAACATCGGCTCCACGGGCAGTTGATCGTGCTCTATCCTCCTCCTTTGCCATAGCCACAGCCTCAGCCTCTCTGTCTGCGTGGTCAACCCACTCATGGTCCTCCTTAGTGAAGATAGGATCGGTAGACTCAGTGAGCCACTTGGATTCTAGATCGATCTCTGCTAGAGTGATCGGAGAAGTGTCAGTGTCCAAAATTTGTCTGGTCCTAAGACAAAGGTTGCAATGAACGAAGACAAGATTGTTCAACTTCTCCACAGACAGTCTATTACGCCTCTTTGAGTGGATGTGCTTGAACATGGACCAATTGCGCTCACATCCAGAAGCGTTGCATGGCTGACTCAAAATGCGGATGGCAAGTTTTTGAAGGTTTGGGGTTGTAGGCCCAAACATATGCCACCATCTATTTGAAATAAGGAAACAAAAAATCAATGTCATTTCCAAGTTCCAACTTTAAGGATAGATTATAAAATCAAAATGCATAAGCCATAAACTTAAGAGTTAAGTTTAAGTTTAACATATATTTCTACTTGGCTGCAATGTTGTCCTAGACTCTTTGCACATCGTGCTTCCAAAAATCGGCCCTCGTGGATTACTATATGCATCTATCTCTTGCACTGTAGATGCGGTACAGGTAGATATCTTTTGCATCACTGTGTATAGGCCACTAAGAACCTCCTCATCTGTCTTGAAGTTATCAAGAAAACGAAATGATGGATTGAGGAAATAAGTTGTTGCATGGATGGGCCTATGAAGTTGGTTTTGCCATCTCCTATCAATGATCTCCCAAAGGGGGCCATACTTATCCTCAACTCCTTTATAGTTGGATCTAATGGCCTCCTTGGCCCTATCCATGCCCTCGTATAAGTAGCCCATAGAGGGCTTCTCCCCATCAACAACTCGTAGGAGAACTACGAGGGGCTCAGTGACCTGCATATAATGTAAAAAAATAAATAGTTAAGTGACAAGTGTGCATTAAAAATTAAAAATAAAAAAAATTGCAAACAAAACATAAATATTTTTACCTCCATGATCTCTTTACAAGGGGTCCAAAAACCTAGCTCATAAAAAATATAATTTGCCACTTCCCTACCTACAGTACTCGTAGAATAGGATGAGGCAGTCCACTCCTCACCAATAAACATGCGTCTTAAATTGCCGCGTGATTTCAACAAGGATTTCGGTGTGAGGAAATTGGAGGCAAATCTTGTGACACAAGGACGAGCCAACTCCCTTTGCCCCATGTATTTTCTCATCAGGCTAAGGACCAATGCATGATTATAGATAAATTTGCAAATATTTTTGGCCTTATCAACATATGATTTGATCCATTCAATCTTGCCAATATCCTCTAACATGAGGTCAAGGCAATGGGTTGCACATGGAGACCAAAATTTTTTCGGGTGCCTCTCCATCAAAAGTTTACCTGTAGCAATTTTAAATTAATTAGATTTAGAAATTTAGAAGTGTTAAGAAAATCTTAAATAAATTCATAGATGCCTCTCCATCAAAACTTAAAAAGTTATAAGTTTACTTGCAACAACATAACTAGCTGCATTATCGGTCACCACTTGCACCACATTTTCTTCTCCCACCTCAAGTATAACTTCCTCAATAGCCGCACATAAGTATGTGGCATTCTTCACATGAGGAAGCATCAATAGACTTCAAGAACATGGTGGTTCCTGAATATAAAGAAAAATAATTATCAATTATCATGGATCAATCAAAAATTCAAAATCAAAATTAAATTATTCAATGCATTTGGGGAAGTAGAATTCAATGAACAATCACCTGCGCTGGAAACAAGAAAATTTAGGAGTGTCCTATTCCTCCTGTCCGTCCAACCATCTGTCATGATGGTGCAACCATTTTGCCTCCAAGACTTCTTGTGGTCCTCTAGCTCAAGTTGCATATCATTAACCATGTCTAACAAGAGGGGGTCACTTAACTCAGTCTCAACAGGGGCTTTAAAGCCCGCCCCACAAATGGTTACAGAATCTGTCATACCTTGCCAATAAGGAGACCTATCACAAATAGATTACGATTAATCATTAGAGTCTTAGACAAAGTATAGTTCAACTTCAAACTATAAAATTTAAAATTTAATTTTAAACTTGAAGAAACTTAGAAAACAAACAAAAGAGAATTACCTGGCAGCAATAAATGGAATGTTGCAAAAATACCAAAACTTGCAAATTTGTTTTCGGGCAGCATCATGGACCTCCTTGTTCCAACCCATGCTCTCAAGTGAGGGTTGTGCACCAAGAGTAGTGCGTGGCTCAAAATAACTATCCAACCTTGATGATTTTCGGACTCTAGGGCCAAGGGTAATTTTGCCACTTGAAGGAGCAGCAGTAGAAGCACTAGCAGTAGCACTAGGATAAAAGGGAGGCTTGGAAGAACCCTCTCCAACACAGCCTACAGATGTGGATGCGGGTGTGGATGAATGGGAGCCAATAACATTTATCTCTTCCAGTTGCCTCTTTCTAGTTTCCTTGTCTTCAACATATTTTTCTTACTGGACATAACAAAAACGAATTGCCTCGGGAGTTGCCTTAGTACATGCCTCAACATCATTGCCAGGTATGCCGACAATATGGTATTTAAGCCTATTGATGCCACCATGAAAAATTTCTTTACAAAAGGTGCATTTTGTTTGGTTTTTTTGTCTACCAAGAAACTCTTCGGAATATTTACAACATGGACACTTTGGAGGCATTGGGAAGAATTAATGTTTTCAAAACTTGGAATGTGGTTGCAATAAAATTAAAAAAACTTCAAAAAAAAATCTAAAAACAATGAAAAACCATAAACATGCAAGCAAAAATCAACAAAATCTAAAAATGTAACACTTACCTCTTTCAAATGAGTTGAGAGCAGCTGCTATGAGCTCCTTGATGCTCTCAATGCTTCCCCAATCTGATTTTGTGGACTCCTTGATGCTTTTCTTCCCGGCTGGTTGCAACCCTTTGGCTTCTTTTGTTTCTCTCTCTCTCTCTCTCTCTCTCTCTCTCTCTCTCTCTCTCTTTTTCTCTCTTCTTCTCTTGCAAAGCAACTACAATGCCTTTTAGGGCAAATAACAAAAGACTTGTGCAAAAAAAAGTAAAAAAATTTTTTTTTTTTTAAAAATGTTTTTTAAAGGCCAGCTTGGGCCTGCCGCGGCGCGGGTCATGAGCCTCAGACTCGGCGAGTCATGGCATGACCCGCTGACTCGGCGAGTCACACGGGTCATGACCCATGACCCGTGGGTTGACTCGGCCAGGTCATGAAAACCCGGGAGCCACTGCTCGTCCCGCGAGTCATTAAAACTCGCGTGACTCGCGGCGAGCTATGTTACTGACTCTATACAAACTTGTTGACTCTGGTGATTTTGAGGAACTTGCTATGTTAGCCTAGTACTCCTTTGTTAGTACACTTTCGCATTAGTGGTATGGGCACTTAAATGTGCACTATCTTTCTCAGCTTGTTCAGGAAGATCTTGTCATTGGATTGCAAGAAATTCAGACCCAAAATCTTGGAGTTTGCAGAGCATGTCAGGCTGGGAAGCAGCATCTCATACTGTTTTCAGATGACAACTCTCGAAGAGCTTCTAAGGTATTACAACTAGTCCATGCTGATATCTGTGGACCTATGGCGACTTCCTTTGTTACTGGGTCTATGATTTCAGTCGTAAAATGTGCGTGTATTTCCTTCGTAAAAAATCAGAGGTGTTTGTTTTGGTTTCAAAAGTTCAAAGCATTTGTAGAAAGAGTCTGGTCAACATATTGTTACTCTTATGATTGACAATGGGGGAGAATTTTGTTCCTCTGCCTTCTCCCATTTCTGTGAACATGGCATAAGTGTCGACTAACAACACCCTACACCCCTTAGCAAAATGATGTTGAGTGTAGAAACCACATGATCACCGAAATGGCCCGCTCTATGCTTGAACACGAGTGTTCCAAAGAAATTTTGGGTTGAAGCAATCCACATTGCTGTCTATCTTCTTAACAGCTCTCCTACGGTGGCTATCAAGAAGCAAACTCCGAAAGAGGTCTGGTCAGGCTGTAAGCCGAGAATCAGTCATCTCAAAGTTTTTGGCTCCACTGCCTTTGTCTAGATCCCTGATGATAAATGCACCAAGTTAGATACCAAGAGCCAGAAACTCATGCTAACCAGCTACAGTGATAATCACAAAGCCTACTGCCTGGTTGACATTGAGACTAATCATCTAATCTTTAGTCGAGATGTGGTCTTTGACGAGGAACATGGGCCATTTCAACTCTCTCCTCCAGTTATGGATTCTAAGGATTAGTCTCTCCAAGCTCAAGACTTGGTTGCCTGTCTTCCATTAGGTCCACTTGATGGGAGGGCTCCAACTGTTCCTGTCCCTGCCTCTCCACTAGTTCCTTCTCTTGCAGGATCACCCAAACATGCAACTTCACCACTTGATTTCTCTTAGGGAATCAAACATAATCTATGTTAGTCTTTTGACATGACCTACCTTGGGCTTCTGCACTACTGCCCAGGTGTCGAGGTTTGGCAGCAGTCACACAGCATCTTCCTCTTTTAGTCTAAGTATGCATGAGCTTTGCTTGACAAATTCAGAATGTAGGACTGTAAACTTGCATCTACACCTATGGAGTTTGGTCTAAAGTTGTTAGCCAAATCTGGTTCTCTTGTTGAGAATGAATCTGCATTCAAACAACTAGTGTGTAGTTTGATCTATCTCATCGCCACTAGACCTGATCTCAGCTTTGTATTGAGTTACGTATCTCGCATCATGATAGCTCCTACTTCAGATCATTGGGATGCAACGAAGCGCATCCTACGCTATGTCGAGGGCACTCTTGACTTAAGTATCCTCTATGGACAAACCAAAGATCCCAGACTCATTGGTTACACTGACTGGGATTGGGGAGGCTCTGTTGATGACAAAAAGTCCACTTCTGGGTATGTCTTCAGTTTGGGCCCAAGTGCTATCACTTGGACCAGTAAGAAGTAGCAGGCTGTTTCTCTCTCCTCAACGGAAGCTGAATATTGGGGAACATTCAAAGTAGGTTGTGAAGCAATTTGGCTTCGAAGGATGCTTTTCGACATCCATATGTCTCATGTAGGCCCTTCACCCCTCTTTTGCGACAATCAAGGGGTCCTCAAAGTTGCCAAAAATTTAGTCTTCCATGAGCGCACCAAGCATATTGACATTCATTATCACTTCATCTGTCAGTTGGTTGAAGATGGATCCGTAGATTCGCAGTATGTTCCTACAACAGTCTAGATTGCTGATATTCTCACCAAGTCTCCACTTCTAGAGAATTTTGTCAAATTCAGGGGGCAGCTTGGTGTTATTGATAGGTTGACCATTAAGAGAGGGTATTAGAATAATATCTCCTTAGATTATTTCTATATTGAATGGTCACTTCTAGATATTGTAGATATCTTGTATAATAGATACTTTCGATTATTTGTATGCTTTTTAGAATCATCTCTCTTGTAAACTCTATAAGAACGTTTCATTCTTTGTTAATAATCAATTGAATATTTTACCAATTATCTGTCTAATATAGTTAAGAAGACTTAAAGAGAAGGAAAATTTGCATTTTTGTTCTTAAATTGTAATTATTGTTTTCTTGCAATTTGCAATTATAATTCTTATTTTGTATAGGATTCTTCAAAATAATGCATTGAATTTGATTATATTAGTTAGTATTGAGGACAATTAGCCAATTCATCTTGATGAGATTGGCCCAGAGAGCTACCTAATGATGAAGGCTTTGAAATCTTTAGAGTGACTGATATATTTGATGAAGAGTGATAGAATTAGATTAGGAGCAAGCGTAATTTTGGACCTTCAACATCAAGAACTCTAGCCCCCTTGTGGATTGTACTCATAGCTAACCTCAGTGGTTTTGTTTGTCTTGTGTTTCTTTGTAGTTTGTATTTTGTAGCTTGCTACTTGCATTTTGTGGTTGATTATGAGGGTTTGAACTTTGAAGTGAACCTATGTACATTATGTAGTGTGATGTAATTAATCACCTCAAAATGTTTGAGAAAATCTATATTAACAAATTCATGATGTACTACTCTCTTTTACTTCTTTCCATTTGTATGTAATTTTGATGGCTCTAAATATGAAAAACGTCAATTATTTATCCTTCTAAATTTTTTTTTTTTTTGCATTTTTTGATTTCCAATATTATCTAGAGAAACCATAAATACCTTTATCTTTTTGTTTGCTAAGTCATTATTCTTTTTGTTTGCTAAGTCATAATTGTGAATGATATTTCCTTATGTGGTCTATACAACCCATTATTGAGTAGAGGAGATTCTAGAAGCAAGTCAATCTCATGATATACCTCCCTTTGGTTGGAGCCCCTTAGGTTATGAAAAATTTCTTTAAATGATGCCAACAAGTCATCCAAACCAGAGTTACAAGTCTCAAACTTGACATGGACTCAAGAAGCTGATTTTCAAATTGAACTCGGACTTGGTGCCCCGACTTGACAAAGACTTGGAAAATTGAAAAAACCATGAAATATAGAGATTTTTAAGGATTCAGAATTTGTTTCATGCACTCTCTAATAAATAAAGTTTAGAGACACAATAAACTAATCAAATAGAAGCTACTTTGAGTATATACACGAGTATACATCGATCACATGAGTATAAAATTATTTTTAATTGTTAGCAAAACAAAATATTGGTAGATGTATAAATTTTAAAATTATAATTATTGTCAAATGTATACAAATCTTATAGATTATGATTTCCATGGCATCAAAACAAATATTAAAACTAAATATACAAGTCCATGGCTCAAAGGAGCCTACATTACTCATACGGACATCACAACATGTGTTGGCCTCTAAAATGGTTCTTGGATGATGATGTAGCCATGATATTTGCTTGTGTTTTAGTGACTAGCATGTACATTTAAGTGATGGGTTTATTATGAAGGTTTTCTTGAAGCCGTTAAGATTGTATGTTTTGTTGTCAAGCTCATTAACAAAGAGTAGCCATTAAGTAAAAAGATAAATGGTTATGTTCTAGTTTGATCTTAGCTAGGGCACTAATTGATGGGATTGTTCAATGAGTTGTTTGTGTAGGCATGAATGATACATTTTTGCATTATGAAAATGGCATATCTTGCCAACTATGACTTAACTTGTATTTGGTAGTACAATGATCACAACATGCCAACTTTGCCTATGATATTCCTTGTATGCTAAATAAGTTCCCCAATGTATGAAACAAGATAATCCTTGATTGTGGCTTTGACTATAAAGACACAAAAGATTTGCAACATGGGATATGTATTTTGTAGGTGTTATGATCATGACTCATCATTTGCCTATTACTTAGTTGGACTTATAGTATGATAGGGGGTTTGGGGCGAACACTCCTATGGGGTCGAGAGGCAGTGCCCTCGCGAGGGCTTGTAGGGAGCACCCCTTGTGATGGTTTGGAGGTAGCGCCCCCAATAAGGTTGAGGGGTAGTGCCCTTGGCACTTTCCCTATTGTGATACATGGTGGGGTTGAGGAGTGGAGCACCTGCCACCAAGCCCAAATGAAGACCTTCAAAACTACACAAACCTTCATGGCGCACACTATTTTCTTTTTTTTTGCGAATCCTAGATGGGCATGTCATAAACCAAACAAGCATTGAAAGGTTGTAACTTTATTTTAAAAAGTAACTAAAATGACCAAGTCTATCTTGCAGGACTCATTGGGTGTGGTGAGTACCCATTTGCCAAGTCATTGAGATTTGCCTAAGGTGTCTTGCCTTGGTACTTGCTAAGTCTAGGTGAGTTTGGTCAATCTTGAAGCTATGATCCAAATCCATTGTTTGCTTGTTAGTATTAGACATTGAGCAAATCGCAATTCCATCATATTTTTAATCTTTCAAAAAAAGAAAACAAAATTGCCCGTTTATTAAACCAACTTGATGGCTTGTTTAAAACTTACTATGACAATTTTCGCTTTGCTTTGGTGCCTCTTGATGATGTACTTGATTTCCTTGAACCATTAGTACTAGTTAGCTCCTTTCATGAATATAGTTTTTGTGGCCTACAAATATGGACTTTTGAGAACAATATCAACATTGAACGCAATCACATTGACCTCCACTTTATCAACATATTGTGTGTTTATACCAAACTGCACTTTATAGCTTTTTGTTACTTGTTTTCAACATTTGTTTTTACTGGATATGTGTGAGGATGATCATATGTTTTGAAACATGCGTCTTTATGCTGAGAGGCTTAACTACAGTGGCCGCATGGGTTGGAGTGTAATGGGTTGAGCATGTTAATAAAAAGATATTAAATAAACTAATTTTATAGTTGACAGTGAAATCTATTAATAATTAAGAGACATGTAACATGGTGAAAAGAAGTAAAATATAACTTATGAAAAGTATTTTAATACCTCTAAGATAATATGTTTTTGAATTGTTTTTAAGGTTAAAAAAGTGAAATCTAAAATATAACTCATAAATTAAATTTTGCATTTTTTATTTTACTAATTATATAGTATCCATTAAAGAATGGTTTGCAATTTAATTTGTTGAGAAATTGGACTCGTTTTTTCTTAGTAATAAGATTAAATTCTATATTATATACTAGCATAAATAATTTCTATTCATTTATGTTGATATAAAAAGTATATAAAATTAATGAGTTATAAAACTAGTTTTGATTATTTGATTATTAAATTAAATAATATTAAAATAAAATTAATCATATTTAATTATATTTATTTAATTTATAATACTAGCATAGATATCTTAAATACATCTCTATCTAAAAGACACAGAGATATCAAAATTGTTATTGAGAATAAATAAGCACAAGACTGATATGTCTTGGCATCGTTTAGATAGATTTATTTAAGATATTTATACTGTAGAACACAATTCTTCTATTGAGAATTGTGGGGGGGGTGTGGGTGGTGAATTAGTAGAAGATTAAATTTCAGATCGTTAATCAATTAAAATAGCTTTGATAAACTGATGAGCATAAAAACAGAGTTGATACAAGAGCATTCATAGTCATACATAAAAGCCACAACACATGAAGTATGTGGAAAACCTAGAATGGGTGGAAAACCATGGTGAGAATTTCTGCTAGGATCTACTGTCCTAATCCAGCCTCATGAATAAATAATATGTACGAAGTTTAAGGGCACCAACCCTAAGGAATCACCAAGATCCTTGCCTAAGAGCACTGACTCCTCAGAAGCACCACCTTTTTTCTGAGAGCCAACTCATCATCCTAGAGACACCAACCATCAGGATTTTACAATTCTCTTTTGCAAACTCAGACTGATGTATGGTTTCTCTCTATCAAATCATTCAATGATATATCTCTGCTAGCAATTCTGCAATCTTCACATCATCGATTCTCCCACACACTTAGACTTGGATATTACAATTTTTTATTACAAAACTTTCACTCTCTTAGACTTCTCTCATTTGCAGAGATATTCTACTACATTTATTACATAATAAAATCTCTCAAAACATTCAATGCTAACTGTCTTATGTCTCTGCTGTTTGACACTTTAACATTCTCCTTATAAACAATTTCGCTCTTGCACGCTTCATTGCGCTTTCAATCTTCTTAAATAGATACCTCTAGTTGGTGAGCAGTTTGTAGGAAGTTTAAACCGCTTATAAGTGATAATTCAGTTATAACTAACCATACCAACCTGACCAAATAGTCATCAATAACAATAAGGTTTGTGAAAATGCATCAGTTGCTAACAGAATCTTCCAACCAATGAATCCAAACTGAAAACAAACTGATGAAGTCTTCAGCATGGTTGCACGGGTACGGGGGTACTTGGGTATGGGTACGGCTATTTTTCAAAATAGGGGACGGGGGTACGTGGGTATGCCACATTTATTTTTTAATATAATTTTAAGATTTTATAGAAAATCTGAAAATATGAGTCATAAGTCATGACATTGAGTTTTCAAAACAAGAACAGTGATAAAGTATGTAGATGTGATGTATTCTTTTCAGTTTCAGATTTGCAAGATGTTTGTAGAAATATATATGCTAAAAGCTTAAATGTTTAGATGCATAACATATAAGGGAAACTTGAAATATGAACAAGAAGATCATAAATCATATAACGACATATTGCAAATGATAAACTTCTAGTTCTAACTTGAACAGTGAAAATACGAAAAAAGTTTAGTAGTTTATTGTTAAATTGTTAATCAATATTGTATCAAAGTTTCAAACTGATTACATATTGTATTAAGCTTGATAAACAGCAAGCTGATACACAAACAAAAAACTGAAAGAAAAATCAGACATCTTAATCTATCATTTAGTCTTCTACGCCTTGATCATCCATATCAAGGTCCTCAGCTATGATGCTGTCCAAATAGTCATCACTTTGAAGCTCAGGTTCCTCTGTTGGTAGAATAACAGGGAGTAAGTCAATAAGGCCATCTACTTCAACCTCTCCATCCACAAGCGCAGCAACATCTCCATCAGGTGGAATTTGATCCCATTTTGCCGAAGGACCCTCATTGTATGCAGGATCTACATGAGAGAGAAGATGAAGTGAGTAATGAATGTACACTAGGTTCTCTGCTTTCTTTGACCCTAAGGGGTTCCTCTTTAGTGAATGAATGAACCCGTAAGTACTCCAATTTCTCTCACAAGATGAAGAGCTAGCTACTTGTGAGAGCAATCTTATTGCAAATGATTGCAATTCAGGAGCTTCACCTCCATGGTTCCACCACCACTCTATACGGTCTTTCTTTTCTTTCACATCATATAAAGCTTCCACAGAACCAAAGTCACCTTGCCCATGTGAAAACTTATTCCATTGACTTCTCAAAATTGAAGCATCCTCACCTCGGCCAAAAATCTTTTTAATGGCAGCCCAAAATCCTTTCATTACCTCTCTATCTTGATGCAGAGCCCTCTTCCTAGTCACCTCTATATCATACCATTTAGGATTAAGAGCATATGCAGTACAATCAAGAGGTGTGTTAAGCTTATTCCATCTTTCATGTAACTTCTCGTCTATCAAAGGATATAGAGAAGGATCTTTTGCATCAGTTATTGTTTTTTCTCTTTCACACACGAAATCTATTGCTTCATAGATTTCTCCCAAACATGCCTTATTTGCATCTGCAAATCTGATCAGCTCACATATGGGCTTAATAAAGTCCACAACAAATTTGACATCAACCCAAAAACGCTCATCAAGAACCATACCCCTCACCTCATCTGCAGTAATTGATGTAGATTGTCTCCAAGATGCCCATGCATCGCTAACAACTGTGGAACATAAAGCTCCTTTGACTTCACAAAGGCGGTCAAGAAGAATGTAGTCTAAGTTACCGGTTCGAGTTCGGTTCTAAGTTTGCGTACAAAGAACCAGTTCGCAAGTTCGACAAAATTTTGAAAAGGGGTTTGTGTTCGGGTTCGAAGAAACGTGTAAAAATTTTAAAATTATATATATATACATATTTAGAAGCCTAGAACCATGAGTTAAAATTAGAATGTTACATAGTATCATAAAAACAACAAAAAAACACCATAAACTTGTAATCATAGCATCATATCAACATCAAAATATTAAAATAATAATATTGAGTTCAATTATCATTGTTTTGACTTTCAGCAATTGGAGCTTTATACTAAGTTTCAATCATCTATTGTTTTGTAATGTTAAAGATCTTATTCAAATTTTGTAATAATTGTTTTCCGCACTAAATTATAGAATGTTTTTCAGTGGAAATGTACCTGGTTCGCACTTGGTCTGCCTGGGTCTGCCCTGGTTCAACCTGGGTTCGGCTCTGATGAACCAGCCTGCCTGGGTTCGAACCCTGGGTGAACCCATAGGCGAACCAGACCAGAACCAAGTACCAGTTCGAACCCAGGCTGGTCCGGAGGGGTCTAGGGGCGAACCAGGGTATTTTAGAATGTAGTAAGAAGCAAAACGTGTATCAACAGGTTTGAGTAGTTCCACCTTGGCAAATTTACGATAGACGGCTTGTGTGTGGTGACGGTTGCATATTAACATTTGTATTTTCCTCCCCTTCTCTATGAGATCTGTAATCCATTGGAACTTGCCAATGGCTTTGAGTGCATTATTCAACGAACCCACATAGCACGGTGTCCAAAATATATGCTTGTACTCTTTTTGCACCAACATGCCTGCTGCTTTACAAACAGGGGCAGCATCAGTAACAACTTGGATCATGTGTGTAGCCCCCACCTCCTCAATGGCCTCACATAGCTGGGTATGTAGAAATTCTGCATTCTCCTCTTGCCCTGAGCAGTCTATTGCCTTAAAAAAAGGCCCTTTGGTGCATGTTATCATGATATTAAGCAATGGACAATTTCTAGTATTTGTCCACCCATCTATCACAATATTGCAACCCTTTGTAGCCCACACTCTTTTCATTGGTGCTGTTTGTTCATCTAATCCAGCTTTTTCTTTATCGATTAGAGTACTGCGAAGCTTTTCATACCCAGGTGGTTTATACCCTGCTGGTGCATTATGGATAGCTTGGACCATCTCAGTGTAGAAAGGTGAGCGAGCAACATTAAATGCTATTCCATTTGCATAAAAGAATCGTGCAATTGCTGCATCAACTGTATCTTGACCTTGCACATCAAACAATCATCCAATGGGGTTTGAGCTGCCAATGTGTGGTCTCTTGTGAGCATATTCAGCTGTTACATCTGTAGATGAGAGTCGAGACATCCCCATTTGAATCTCTATTCTGACTCTGATTAGGCCCTGCTGTTGAAGCATGAGAGCTCCTATTAGCAGCTTTCCCCTCAACCCTTTCTTGCTCCCTCACAGCATCATACCGTTGCTTCTCATTTTTGCAAGGCTCAACACCTACCCCACTTATGTGAAGGAAATGAGCCTTCACCCTAATGTAAGAACCTTCCCATCCCAACGGACAAAGCTTACATTTAGCTTCAGCTGATCCACATGAACTCTTCGGCCCTGTGACATGGTCACATACTTCCACAGTGGATACGACCCTTGTTTTCCTCTGCCTGACATTCTACATGGAAAGATAAAAAAATAAAATATTAGACTGTTAGTGTCAAACTGGTATACTCAACAGTGAGCATATTGTCTTTTTAATTCTACAAAGAAGAAAAAATACTAAGTAGCTATAGAGGTAAATTTAAGTAGCTGCAAGTGTAGAATAGTAGAAGTATAATTTTTTTTTAAAATTCAGAACTGTGCTGTTAGCAGCATTCTGTCTGAATTTTAACAAATAAAAACAAAATTGCATTCTCAGATTCTGTCTCAGATTTGAATTATTAAAAAAAAATAAATTTGGATGTATTATATAAATTTTTAATGTATATATCTGTTCTTTTACTGTTTCAGTCTCTGTTTATTAGTTTACAATTTTTAATTTTAATTCTGTCTGTAGACTGTTTTATAAATTTATAATGTTCTTTAAAAATTAATATTTATTTTTTAAAAATGTTTGTTATTAAATAATAAACTAATAGTTATAGTAATAATAATAAAGTTATAAACTTAAATAATATACTTATATTATTATAAATTATAAATGTCTTGAAAAATGATATTTCATATTTGCTATTTGATATAAATTTATAATACTTATACACCAAAACATTTTTCTACGTTAGTTGTATTTGCAATTTGATAATCATATTATCATATATTGAACAAATGTAACAAAAAAATCGACATATATTTCGAATAAGAAGCATTTCAAACAGGTCGGATTCCGTATTTGAGAAGATTATAGAATATTTTGAAGTCGAAGAAAACATATAAACATGAGGTATTTGGAAATACCGACGGTGCAGGTTGTTGGAAAATGAAATCGGAAATACCCAAGAACTTTGTGACTGTTCGCCTGTCGATTCAGTGTCTGCTCGAAAACGAAATGAAATAGCTAGTAAACTTGTCGCCAAAACGAAATACCTTGTAAACTTGTCTCCGAAATACCCAGTAAACTTGTCACCGTCGCAGTTTATTTTGCCTACGTTTTCCTTTGGCCTTCGTTTTACTGTTTAATGCGTCCGCGTTTACCGTTAAGTCAACATTTTCTTTCCACATTAGGGTTTTTTTGCCAGCGCGGCAGTTTTTTTAACTTTTTGCCAGCGCGGCAGTTTTTTTAACTTTTTGCCCCCAAAAAATTTGCTGACACTGACGTGGCATTTCCGGCTGCAGGGTATGTACCCCAGCAAGTACCCAGTACCCGGTACGCATACCAGGCGTCTGGGCACGTGTACCCATGCAACTATGGTCTTCAGACATGCACTTTTACAAAATAAAAGACATTCAATATGCAGATGAACCTTGAAGAAGAATATTTCTGTTTTCTGGAAATTGATCTATGCAAATTATGTATAACCGACAAGGTATAATTGTCTCCATCCTGTTTGTCTCTACCTGTCGATCAATTCAATGTCTTCTGAAACTAAGCCCCCTGACTTAATGTCTGACTTGTAATAGAACAGAAGAACTTCTGAAACATGATGAAACCCAATCTGAAAAGAACTGATAGAATCTGCAGACAAATGCAACTTGAAGTTGTATAGAGTGCAGATTGCAAATTACCCAGACAGTCTTCTATAAATGATATATGCAGTCCATGTATATCCAGCAATGGTAATGAAGAAGGTTGTTTATCAGACGATGATAGGACTTCAAATGAACATATCGACCACCATTCGATGCAAAATACAAGTCTGAAGAAATATACACACATGGAAATCAAGTTTGATCTCTCACAGAAAGTTCTGAATGCTTGATATGAGCAGAAGAAACACGGAATATACAAGATTACTGGTAAGCAAGAAAATCTCAATCCAACATGTTGATACTATCTTTTGGATATCAACAATAAAACTGATCAAGGATCAATCAGTCTATCATGTATCTTCTCTTTCTGCATCTTTTACTGTACCTCTGCATCTAGATAACTGATTCTCTTTTTGACATCAATGACAAAACTATATAACATATACTAGTAACTATATCAACTGAAATCTAATTTCTTTTGGATCCAGAATCTATAATTGCTCTTACCCTTGTTTTCTTCAATTGGAGTTTGAGTGTGTATAGGTTGCTCATTGCTTCTACTTCCCTGTTTAAAAGGACAACCATTGTGGCTATTTATCCCAATCTATCATTTATGCTTTGAGCTGTCCTCAATTTTCACCTCTTCTTCGGTTGGTAGCCATGAACTTTTTGGAGTAATCCTCAGCCTTATTCTCAATTGCAACTCTGGATGCCACGAACAACTCTTATTGTCAGCATTACCATTAATTTTACAATGAGAAATGTTTTTTGGATCCTTAATTTGATGAATAACAACATTTGGTCTTCTTACCTTTTCAATTTCCTTATATGGAATGCAGTGCCCCCTTTTTCGAATTGAGTTGAAACGGAAAACCTGAAGCCTATCTCTACTGACAGTCGAATAAGCAAATAATACTTTATTAAGTTGTCTAAAAGTGCCTAAATTATGACTTCAAATAAAAGGACACTTAATTTATTACTATTACTTTGGACTAAAAATCAAATAAAAATCGTTGAGTGAAAAATTATAAATATTATTATATTAGAACAGATATTATATATTTGTTAGGCGCTCTCCTCCGATGCCTGCAGTGCTAATATATATAGCACTTGAAAATCTAGTTATGAAAAGATATATAAGAATTGAATTTCAAATGAATCTTCAACAAATTAATAAAATAGCAAAAGTGCAAATACTAAATACTAAGATATGAATTGTATGTGTCAAATATGATTGCTGATAATGACTGATATTTAATGGACAGTGATACTGTCATTCACCACTGATTATATGAAACCCTTATACATTGAAATTAACTACATATGAAAATGGAATTGGATAATGAATTGTTGGATAAATATGACAGTAGCAATAAACATGGAAACACTAATATAGAAACTCCAGTTCTGATTTTTATTTAGGGTAGCCAACATAATCAGCAATAATATACGCAATAGCAGCTGTACACCCTCATAAATTGTGCTTATTAGGTTTGCAAATGATATAGAAAAAAGACATAAAAAAAAACACTTCTGAGACTTGTGCGGACAGGAAACTTCTAGGGGACTCCTGGGCATCCCCAAGACATCCCTGAGATTCTTGGCCGTCTCTGTCGTCTTCAAATATCCCGGTGGCAGTGGTAGGGGGACGCCCTGCCTCCATCCCCAAGTCTCCGGGATGTCCCCGTCTTGGAAACATGGGGCTCTGGAGGGGGGAAAACATGTCCACGTGTTCACTGAAATAAATAAAAGACCATTAAAGTCACTTTATGATGTAAATATTAATTTAATTTAGTTTAATAATTATTATTGGAATGTTTGCTCAAAATATTATAGAAGGTGATGGAAGAAAGGTGATGAGATATATGGGAAAATATTTTATAGAAAGGTTGGAGAACATGGTTACAGGCTCAGGAAATCCGAGGTTGGAAACGCTTGGAATTTTGGAAAATGGATGAAACCCCATTCCCAGTTGGAGGTGCCAGGCAAGTATCTCACAGTGCTTCAAATTTGTGAGTCTCCATTGGAGACAAATTTGCAATATCATGGTATTTTCAGGAATATTTTTATTATGTCTGAATATGGGTTTATCTCAGAGGTATCTGAATAAAATTATTGTATAGGTGCCGAATAAATCAATATTGTATGAAAAATAAATGTTTTATTTTTGTAGAATAAAACTTTGAGGTTGGACAATAAAATATTATTTTGAAGAGTTTATGTGCCATATCTGCTGGAGTTAATTATATGTCTAGGCTGGGCATGTAGTGTGGCGATTATATATATCGGTGGTTTTGTTTGATGAAATAAATATCATTTTCTGGTGATTTTAAGCAACATTCAAAGATTGGCTGAGTTATGTAGAAGTCGTGGAAAATACTAGGTATGTGGAGAATCTATTACTTTGGCTGAGACTGGTGACAGTGGTATCTATTATATTATTGTGAAGGATATAGTATTATTGGATGATTGGTATTGGAGTTCTGGAACTAATATTGAATTGGCAAATCAAGAGAAAGGTCATTCTCTTATTTGGGCTCTATGAAAGAGACAAGAATAGCGTTTCTAGAAATCACAACATTAAATATTGATACTGTTCCATATTACTAGCATACCTATATTTTAAAAAATCTATGTAAACAATGACGAGAGATATCACTATAATTCTCGATCTCTTAGCCAAATTATTTTTTTAATATACAATTTAAAATTTCATGTTAAAAAATGATATACTTAATAATTTATACTAAAAATTATATTGCAATAAAAATAGTTTAATACGACCTTAGCACTTCTAAAATTAACCTATTTACTGATATGTTTAAGTTTGTAAATTTTTATTTACTATGTCAAGTAACATGAAATCTCTTATATGACCACTTAATGTAATTTTTAGGTGTGATTTCTTTAGTTCCTTGACTTTAATTGGCTATAATACCTGCATGCATTCCCTGTATTATCAAACTCAAGTTACGAAATAATAGCACTAAGAGCGAAAGAAAATTGCTTGCAAAACCTACTAAGTTGTCCAAGATCGAACACCAAATTAGAAATTCATTCTTAAGCCATATGCAAACAGAGTTAAAACTGAAAAAAAATTCTAGAGATAATATTAATACAAATTGAATGAATTCAGAAAATCATGCTTTGAGGACCAGTGGTAGTATTTTAACTATTTAGACATACAAAACCTCCAAGAGTAGTGTTCTTCACATTCCCTTTATTTGCATGACAGTTCAATGCAAGTGAGAGAAAGTTGGAATATTTTAAATTTTGATATTAGTTCAATTGTTGATATTTTTTAATGTCATGCTGTTTATCAAAAATGAAAAAAAATTGCTGGTTAAATCTATTGTTAGTCACTTAGTCCTATAAAGATGATAGAGTCTATACTCAGAACCTTTTAAATAATATACAAGTTAAAACATATTGCCTGCATGCAATATCTGACCTTGCTGCCAACATACATCTTTTGAATAATTTAAATTATTATTTTAGTCCATGTATTTTTATCCTTCTTTATTATATTATTAATTATACTTCATTTAATTTTATCCTTCTTTACTACATCAATCAATTATGCATATTGAGAGAATCACCAGAATTTCTATATTTGCATATCCTGAGCATTTAATAATTATTTTCTATAAGCAATTTTTGCAAGCATTCTTGGTCTTGTTACTTATGGAAGCGCAATACGTATGGTTTGTTTTTCATGAGCAATTTGATTGTTATTCAAAAGTGAATGGCAACCCAATATTTGGATGGCTCACTGAGGAAGAAAAATAGAAAAATTAACAAATGGACATGCCAAACAGTAGAAGAAGAGATGGAAACAAAAAATGAAATGTTAAATGCTTTTCTTTAAGGCTATTTTTTTTTATTAACAAGGCAAAACTCAAAAGACTGATTCAAGAGTAAGTTTGTTGAAGATGAGTGTAAACTTTGGGCATGAAGTAAATGCAGGAATAATTTGTCTTTCAGTTGCTGTACTAGACGAAGCTTCACCTTCCTTATATCCTTCTTTTGTTCAGTATGAACTCCATCTTCCAAAGATGCAGCTCTTTTGAAATCTAAAATATATGGCATGTTTTGTTGAATATGTTGTCATTGATGTTAAAGGTTGATGATCAAGGTAGTACAAATTTTGGAGGATTACTCAAAGTAATTGAGAATTGGAATGAGCTGTCTGGTTGTCTGCTTGAGCTACCTAGTTGTCTGCTTGAGCTACTTGGTTACTTGCTTGAGCTACTTGGTTGCGTGCTTGAGCTGGTTGGTTGTGTGGCTGGGCTGGTTGGTTGTTTGCTTGAGCAGGTTGGTTGTTTACTTCACCTACTTGCTTTTCTATTGTTTGTGCCAAGTCAGATTATATGACACATCATTAGGTGGATTAAAATGGGTTGACTCCTATGAATTTTAATTTGTAGCAACTTCATGTTACGTGTTTTTTTAGCCTTAAAAGAGCTGCTCAGAAGTTTATTAAATGTTTCTCCAGCGGACATTTTTAGAACTGATGGCTGTGTAATGTCCTAATCAAGGAATCGAGCAGTAATGTAATTGAGTAATGGTATGGTATTTTTAAAAAGGAATTGATGCATGATTTTGACAAGTAGCGTTGATTTTCATTGCTTATTCTGGGCTGTGCGATTATAGAATCAAGCAGCGTTATTGAACTGGGTGGTAATAAACTTTTGAAAGAAAACGTGAGTATGTGCGGTGACTTCGCTACAGATTGGAGTCAAATTTTCTTAATACCAAGGTAATGAAGGTGCAAATGGATGAAGCAACTTGTGAAATATGATAAACCTCTATAGATATTAGTATTGAATATCAGATGTATTGTTGCTGAGAGTGAATATATACTTAAGACACTTTGATACTTATTGATTTCTGTATTTCGGTGTCTTCAAATAATCGAATGACATTGATTATATATTATAATGGGCAGTCATGACTTGATGAGACGTGACTTATTAATGAGTCACGACTCATCAAGTCGTGACTGTCCAAATAATATCCAACGTTTCATACATACCGTTTCATAAACACCGATAACGATCGGTTAACACAAATGATGCTTGGTGTAATAGTCGATAACTATCGACTTAGTATATGATCCATCAACGATAACTATCGGTTAAGTTGGTCGATAGTAATCGACACTTTATACAAACCGATACTTATCGGTATTTGATAATTACTATGACAGTATTAATAAACCGATGTAATCGGTATATGATAAATCGTTTCAAATATAATAATAATATATATGTATATATTAATCTGTCTAGTCTTGATTCCTCTTGAAGGCAATCTATTCTTAGTTGGTCAAATTTTGGAAATTTAGACCTAGCACTTATGCCAGAGACAAAAGTCTCCCAAGATTCAGGCAGACCATCTAATGCGATCAATGATAATTCCTTACCATCAATTTCATAGCCAAGTGTTGATAATTGATCTCTTAGAGCTGAGACTCTCATAAAGTATGAATTTATTTTCTCACCTTTGTTCATACTTATGTGATTTATCTCCCTCTTCAAGGCTAATTTCTTGCTTGCATTACTTATTTCATAAGTTTTCTCTAGTGCTTTGAACATCTCATATGCTCTTTTGTATTTTGTTAATATTGGAACAATGTGATCTCTAACTCCATCGATGATGATCTTCATTGCTTTATCATTTCTTTCATTCCAAGTTGATATGTCAAGTTCCGCCTCTGGTTTTAATTTGTCTTCTCTTATGAAAGATTCAACTTTATTTTCTTTTAATATCATTATGATTCTGAACTTCCATGATTGAAAGTTGTCTGCTCCCTCAAGTCTATCCTCGAATCTGATAATGCTTGCCATTTGGAGTGTAATGTTTTCAATCTAAATCTAATTTCTCAAGTTTATCAGCCACTCGGATCCTTCAGAACCAGCGCTCTGATACCATGTGAAATATGATAAACCTCTATAGATATTAGTATTGAATATCAGATGTATTGTTGTTGAGAGTGAATATATACTTAAGACACTTTGATACTTATTGATTTCTGTATTTCGGTGTCTTCAAATAATTGAATGACATTGATTATATATTATAATGGGCAGTCATGACTTGATGAGACGTGACTTATTAATGAGTCACGACTCATCAAGTCGTGACTGTCCAAACAATATCCAACGTTTCATACATACCGTTTCATATACACCGATAACGATCGGTTAACACAAATGATGCTTGGTGTAATAGTTGATAACTATCGACTTAGTATATGATCCATCACTGATAACTATCGGTTAAGTTGGTTGATAGTAATCGACACTTATATACAAACCGATACTTATCGGTATTTGATATTTACTATGACAGTATTAATAAATTGATGTAATCGGTATTTGATAAATCATTTCAAATATATTAATAATATATATGTATATATTAATGTATATGTAATAGTAATTACATATACATTAATATGTACATATTGATAGATTATTTCAAATATATTAAAATATATATATGTATATATTAATGTGTATGTATTAGCAATTACATATACATTAATATGTACATATATGTATTCTTTATATATTCAAGTTAATTATCTGAATGATGCTATCAATTTCCAACACGACTCAAGGACCGTGCGTATGAGTTTATTTTGGGGAGTGATATAGAGTCGAATATATCATTGGAGAAAAATTATTATGAGTGGCGAGTATGTTACCCAAAAATAGGTGATTCATTGTATTGAGCAGTGTTTTCTTTGGAGGGTTGTGGCTGAGTAATATCTTCTTTCTGCTATGACTGTGCTGTGTCATTATTATGTAGTCGAGCATGCTACACAGGTGCGAAGTAATTACTAATGGAATCAAGCAGCGTTATTGACAGGTGTGTGGAAGTGCCATTCTTTTAACTTTTTATGCATTGTTAGGGGGTGTGATTACTTCTTTGGTGTGACTGGGTGGTGTGAGTAGCATGAGTAGCTGCGTTTTGAGTCAAGTATGTTAAGAAAGTCGAGCAGGCTATACAATGTGAACTACTTTTGAAAATTTCTAGGCCATGTAAGGTGTTGAGTCGAGCAGTGTTTTAAAGGGAGTGTTGATCATTCTTTCTTTGGCTTGGGTGCAGTTAAATCAAACAATAATATACAGAGCTACTGCAGCTGTTGAGTGTATTTTTCTTAGTCCTTGCTGGAGATAGTCACAGTTCTTTTGTGAGGATGTTCTTGGTATGGTTGGTTCTGATTATCAGATATGTGTGGAAGTGTTATGAAGGATGGATGTGATCTTTGATGTATGCTTGAGCTTGTGAGGTGGACGGGTATTGCATCTCTAAGATGGTTGTGGGCAGATTTTGAAAGATTGATAAGAATTTATGTACTTCAGAGCTGCTGTCATTTATTTTCTGAGTGTTGAGTATTTTCTGAAGATTGTTATTGAGTTTTGCATTTGAGTTGGTGCTCAAATTGAGGTTGGTGCCTCAGCTAATTGGAGTTGGTGCTTCGAGGAGGGTTGGTGCTCAAACTGAGGTTGGTTCCTCAGCTAATTGGAGCTGGTTCTTCGAGGAGGGTTGGTTCTCTCTAGGAGTTGGTGCTCACTAATGTAATCTGGGTTGGCGCCCATTTTGTTAATGAAAGCTATTGTGTGCCATGACTTTTTACCTGAAAGTGTTTTCCATGTGAAATTTGGTGTTTGCGTCTTGATGTTTGCTCTCTCTATGTTTTATGGGAAAGGTTTAGAATACTGATCCCCCCCCCTGACTTAGTATTTTCTATGTGCTCTTTGTTTGTGTATTGCGCTCTACTTAATGAGCATCCAAAAAACATTTTTTTTTCCAAAATTGACTAAAAATTCCTATTTATGACCAAGGCTAGACTATTCAAATTTTTTGATTAAGGATAAAGCAGGTTTTGATGGGGCCCCAAACCCTAATACAATTAGATTTTGAGGGGGATTTGGAACCCCACTAAGACGAGACGTTGCAATAAATAAAGCATTTGCAGATCAACAGCCCTAAGCCAGCAAACAGACAACAGCCTTAAAACACATGTCATCCAAAGCACCTACTGCCCAAGAGAACCCAACAAGAGGCCAAAGCCTTACATCTAAGAGCAAATCTCTTAAGCAAAGAGATCCATAGGGTTTTGATGGCTCCCCAAACCATAATAATTGGGTTTTAACATGGCTCCCAAAACCATAATTAGATATTGCCTCAAAAGATTGAACATCAAAGAACCAACTGAAACTATAGGCTTATGAGAGGCACCCCAAAACAATCTGGATTTTGACTTGTCTTCCATAACCACCTTGGGTTTTAAGATGGCTCCCAAAACCATAAACAAAAAAAACTCAAACTGAAGAGAGGGTTTTAACTTAGAACCCCAAACCCTCCATAAGTGGGCAGCATAGATTTGCCAAAAGAACCAACCCTTTCTCCCAACAAAACTCCCCTCCATCTCAATAGAAGGGGATCCCACCTCAATAGGAAAGCGGGAAGAAAGAGCAATCCATCTCAAAAACCACTTCTGAAACCACCCCGCCTCCCAACAACCAGCAACAACAGAGAGCCATTCGATGCCACAGCCACCCTCACCCTCAAAATGCATCATCACCTCCATAGATGATGGATCCGCCTCAATAGGAACTGAAAGCAAGGGAAACAACAACAAAAAGTTCCCAGCTTGCCACCAGGTCACAGGAAGGCCCCTTATAAAAACAAGGGGGGGCCTCACCTCAATAGAAGCCTCTAAAGGAGGATACGGAAGAAAGCCCAAAAGAGTCCACCAAAGCAACGGGAAAGAGAAGCACCAGACTCCACCAAGGGTTTTAGCAACCCCAAAACAAGCCTCCTTACCCAAAAACAACAAGAGGCCATGACAAGCCCTTGAAAATTTTTAGCATCCAACTGGCCACAACTACACAAGCCGAACATCCGAAGAGAGGAGAAAACTCCCATCCACCACAAGACCCGAGCAAGGCTCACATCCAAAACAGGAACAAAAAACCTGCAAAAGAGAGAGAGCACATAGCAGCCACATAGTCGAGCATTGCAGGATCAATACCCCTGGAAGAGCTGGAACCACAAGAGTATTCAAAGTTACTGTCATATTATCATTTACAAAAATGCATCTCTTCTTGATAATATTTGCAATAATACTGAAGAATCATGTTGTGGGAGTGGAATTGCAGGCTGCACCATTGTGGAGGTGTTAGAAACCACGCTGATACAATAATTGATCTGTATGCTTTCATTTTCTAATTATAGCAGAGGTATTTTTTTTTATTGAAACAAAATAAATGTAAACCTTAACCTTATGTTTATTAGTATATTATAGGGAGAAGTATTGAGATCGAGGTGCATGGTAAAGCCAAGCTTTGTTGAGAGATCTGTGTTTCTGCACAATGAGTATTTGAAGAAGGGAAGGCTTATAGCCTCTGCAATAACAAATGCCAGAGAGGAAGTCGTGGTCACTTCCTTTGGGGAACTGATCGTTGCTGGCACTACCTATGTTTGCCCTCACACTAAAGCAGACAGACTAAAATTTTAAACAAGTACATGTATCATGTCAATCTTTAGAAATATAAGATTTACAGACGTGTTATTATGAAATTTGTATAGAGGTAGAAGAAGCATTCAATAGGTGAAACCCAACAAAACATAAGTATAAATGACCCCATCAGAACTGCAGAAACATTAAAAATAATACATTTGAGAAACATTAAGCATAGAAATAATGAAATATCCTTGAAAAGTGAATATCCTGCAGTCAAGATTCACTGCACAGTCCACCAAATGCGGAAGATGCTACTTTCATCTTAGAATGTATCATGCCTCACAAATTTCAAAGAAAATGTCACAACAATAATAGTTGTATTACATTGAACAGATGTAAAATACTGATTTAAGCCAATTACCCGACACATTACTTCTTCCCACACATAAAGAAAATGCCAAGAATAATTGTAGTCATTTCATTTCCATCATAACTGCCAGAAAAAATAAAGGATACCTGCATTAATTGTGTTTCATTTGTATTGCAACCACCAATACTAATTAAATTCAGCATAACCTTCAGTGTAGATGCCATTGCAGGTTCAAAGCCAAATATGAAAACCTCCACCAAGGTTCCATATGCCTTTGTCAAAACAATATCTTTAAAATAGGTATGCACGTCCATCATAGTGTAATGGAAGGGCCATTTTTACCTGGTAAAATCCTTTCCTGCAGTTTCTTCCAAACCAAAGTCCATAATCAAACCTGTAGACACCACCTCGACAACAACAATATGCATTATAATGTAAAGCAGCATCCAAACCGTTTAGTTTTCCACTCTTGTCAGTTACAGTGAATTATAATGTTACCTGGCAGCTACATGTCATTTGAGATGTCAATTTAAAACTAAAAGCTATAAATTGACAAAGGTTTTTGATGTCGCTGTAGATGCCTCTTGGTGTAACAATCGATTCCTCTTAATTTCTCTGTGCAAGGGTGTTCATTTCTAGAGCAATCGCGGATTATTTTTGGGCGAGTATTTCCTTTGATGAGCCAAGTCGACTCTTTCATTCCAAGAAGCTGATTGGCTGTACTCTGTACAGTGGTGTGGTGTCTTTCCTTCCCTGTCTGGGCGACTGGGAAGCAGATTGTGCAATACAATTCTCTAGACTGAGTATTAAAATCAGATAGCAACATGTGGCTTTCTTCTCCAGTGCTGGATGCAATTACCATTGTAGGCTGGCTGTGAGAGCTGGAACAATTACTTGGCGTGCTGGTGACTAGAAGAGTTTAATGGCTGGCCAAATGTTATGACAATTTGTGGGCAGTTGCAGTTATACCGATTTGGCATTATCTTAAGGTACAGTTTGCTTCTATTTGTGACTTATTTGTCTGGTTGAACTGATCAGCAAGGGAGATCAAAGAGTTTGTTTCAGTGGTGAATTCATTTTGGAGTTGGTGCAAACCTCTTTTCAGACCCTGTTTTAGAGCAGTGATTGTTGGTTAAGAGGTACAGACATCTCATCAGTTTTCTGTTCTTTCCTTGGTTTGTTGGTGGAGCTTCTCTTATAAGAACAATTGTTGTCACCTTAAAAGGTCAGGAACATTATTTTTTCTGTAATCCTTATATACATATTTTGCATTGCAAATCACTAATCTGAAACGTGTAGCTGATCTGAGTGAAGGATATGTTGTTTATCTTTTGGTTGTGTAATGCAAAATTTTCACTTAAATATGATTTTCTTGTAATATGAATATTATTTTGAAACAATGCAAAACTAGAGAACTTAGAAAACAATATATAATGAGCAAACTCTTTCTATGATTATGTGCCAACTGTTTGACATAATGCCTGAATTATAAATTGGATATTCAAAAGATAGAAAAATTCAGTTGCAAAAGGGGTAGGATATTACAGTGGTATCAAAGCCATAATCCTGCCAGCTTTAAGGGTGTTAATAAACACTAGTAATAGAGCTAAATCGTATTACTAGTGAGAGTCCTCGGAATAGGACCGTGAGGAGAAATGATGATTGTAGTGTAGAAATTATTTTGAATGATTTGCACATGGACAGCAGCAGATGATGCAAACATAGCAGCAGTTGATGACAGCCATTGGACAGATGTCACAAAACACGAATTCTCTCAAGAGTAAATCAGAATGATACAGGGGAATAAATTGAGCTTTGCCAATCTATCTGAATTTGCAGTGATAGGTAGTTAAGTAATAACAATAGCTAGAACAACAACCATACAGAAAAAACAAGGATAACAATGTTTCACTAATAATAAATAAGACAATATTTCCACAGTCCATGATAGCAAGAGAGACGGTGCTTCTAGATTTAACTATACCATTCTTTCTCACGTCATTGTCACAGTTGTCTACAATAAAACATAAATATTGAGGAAATTGGGATCTTTATGATATTTTCTGTTTATGATTAAAAATAAAAAATAAAACAGAAATAATCGTGAAAGGAACTTACAATGTACTAGATTATTTTATACTTGGATTTAATCGCATTAGTTTCATTCTTAAATTGTCTTTTATTGGATGGATCAGCACTATTTGTATCTAACACAATCCCTTTTTAAATAATCATTCTAGACTACGGAATAAGTATATGATAAGAATGCAACTTCTCAAGTACAAAATTGGTGTTTTGTTTCTGCTTTATGTTTTTGTGCATCAACTTATCTATCATTTCTGTTATTATTTGCTATTAATGATTTCTAACTTCTGATGAGGCAGTGCTCAAATGGACACATAGCCTGTTCCAAATGCTGTGAGCTATTGTACAATAAATGCCATTCATGTGCTAAACCTATTGGAAAGATCCGTTGCTTGGCCATTGAAAAAGTGATTGAGTCTGTTAAAGTGGGCTGCAAATATTCTTGTAGTGGATGTACAGAGATGGTTAGATATTCTGAAAGACGTGATCATGAATCCAAATGTCGGTATGAGCCGTATTTATGCCCTGTTTCGGGATGCAGTTTTACAGCTTCATCAAAACTGTTTCCTGATCATTTCACAACTGTGCATGGGGCTACTGCAATACAATTTAGCTATGATGCTTGGTTCACTGTGACAATGGATACAGATGAGCCATTTTTTATTCTGGAAGGTGAAGATATGGTTTTTCTCATCCAGAATAAAATGAAACCTCTTGGAAATCTAATTCATATAACTTATTTCGGACCAGTTTCTTTGGAAGAGCAGTATTCTTATAAAATTGAGATAAAAAAGGAAAAGCGGCGTTTGACAATGGAAAGTTTGGCAAGAAGCATTGTTGGCATATGTGAGACTCTTCAGGACTTCCTTCTTGTTCCAATTGAAACATATGAGGAGAATGGACAATTTACATTTGAGATATCATTTCATCACTTATGAACAAAATGGGGTGAACAGTGTAGAAAATTAAAGGAGCTATTAAGCTCCAAATAGAATTGTTCTCCGTTTTAACCCATTCTTAGGTCTGTTATATTCAGTGAGATCCAAATATGTGAAAGTATCTAAGGGTATGTCCCTGACCGTTGAATCATTCTGTTATTTTATTTAGGACAGATGGCATTTCTGGATCCTTCTTTGATTCAATGACTTTTTGAGGCCAAAGAAATCTGAGCATTGGATGTCCAGCTGGAAGTGCATTGCTAGTGTGAATGATATGTTAAGCCTTGAGTTCGTCTACACTATTTGAAAATTTGAAGCATTAACAGCACCATTAGTTTGTCATGTTATAAATGAAATCTCTTGTAATTATGTTAGTGTACAGTTGTCTTTTAGGGGGAATGTTTGGCATATAACAGGCAAGTTGTTTGATTTTTTTGTACTTAGTTCTGTTAATTTTTCCTTCTAAAATTTGACTTTTTAACACGGGGAAATTTATTTGGGCTGCATTTTTCTTTTGCACTCGTTGATTTCTTTTCTATTGGACAAGAATGGTAGGCAGACATTGGCGATGAAAGGAAAAAATGCTAATCAAGTAAAATCCAGATGCAACATTGTGATGGAAAGTTGCTATTCCGATTTGTTTGTTCTAGCTATACTTTTTCTTGGATATACACTTTTGCTGAAATGCTGCTGGATGGTCTTGAATTTGCAATTTTACATATGCATTTGGGATGTTGAAGTATTTTTGATTTTTACGAGCTCACTGAATATTGTTATCCATGAATTTTGTAGAATGATAATAATAACAATCTGTTATGCTTGACTGCATGGTTGGTTGGGTGATGACAGAGTGGCCAGACGGATTTTTCCCGTATTCAATGATTCATAAAATGTAGTTGTAAACATTTTGTTAGTAAATTGATTCATATGAGTTCATGCACACTGAAATCTCAAATTATTTAAATATCGGTTCTTGATGCTATAGAAAAAGATGTAATTCTTTAATATTTCATGTTTTTCAAATCCTATTGGACCGATTTGATGGCACTAGCTTTCCGATATGATGGAGATTTATGTTGATTGGTTGTTTGCGTAAAGAAAATAAACGTTAAACAGATTGGTCTTGTGTACTAAGATTTTGCTTGTGAATTTATTCATGTGCACAGAAATATCAAAGTAATTGAACTTTAGTTCTTGATGCTACAAGAAAAAGTTGTAATACCTCAGCATAATAGTAATAGTCAGATCTTGTGGGACTAATTTGATGGTGCTAGCTTACTGATATGATGGATTTATGTTGATTGGTTAGTTCTGTAAAGAAAACAACCATCATCCCAAAACTAACAAGTAGTAGAGAAATCTACAAACCTTGCCCAATTACTTTTTTTTTTAATATGAAAATTTAGTTTAAGTATACCTTGAGGAATAATTAACATATAGCTGATTTGTAAACAATTTGAATTACATTGACAAAGAATTAATGTGGTTCATCGGGAATATAAAAGATGAGAGGCAACATGATTAGAATCGTTGATTGTTTGCTGTAGATTTTACTTGATGCAGCACAGTGCTACTAAACTAGAGGATCACATCATAGATGGGTTTGATATGATTAATGTTAGAATATAGCTCGAGTTAAAATAAACTAGGGGATCATGTAATGAATGGGTTGGACATGATTGATGTAATGGATGATTTACTTCAGGTATTGCACGTTGAAGGCAGGAGACTTGAAAGAGTAATTCGCTTGTAGGATGAGTTGGAGTTTTGTGCTTGGTTACATAAGTTTCTCAGAGCTAAGACCACAAAGAAGTCATCTTTATAAAGAAATTGGACCTAATTACTTGTTAAGTTCCCCTACAAACAAATTGTTTAAAATGCATAATGTATCATTGCAAGTCATAATATCTATATTTATAAGTTGTTATATTCTTGACCCATCTCAATAATTTTAAATGGTCTTTTATTACATAGAACACGTCGCCCAAATAGTGTTGTTAGATCATGATGTATTCAAGGTTTTGTATTTGGTGATGTATGTAATCTAAATTGCGGTCAAGCTAGATAGATAGAACTCAAGGTCAGTGATGTGAGGATGTTAAGATGGTAAGATACTTGTATCCACATTTTTAAAGGTTATACTTTGTTGATTCCAAAGGGTTTGATATAGTACCTTGTTCTCTAGCACTTGGTTATAATGTATTACGATCTATTTAAAATTTGATTGTGTATTCTATAACTTATGTAGAGAGATTGTTGGGTGGATATTTTGCAACCGATGGTTTTAAGGATTAATTGCAAAACAATGGTTCCAACCACAGTAGTGAGACACAATCTCTCCTAATTAATAAGGGAAGAACCCCCCTTCTTATTGCTACTATAATCAATAAAACACTTAACTATTATTTACACTAAGCCAAATTAGGGTGAGACATTCATCCTATTCTCTTATTTTAGAATAGATGTTACCATTACAATAAGTTTTTTAATCAATGGTGTATTTCAATTACAAAGTATTTGTTGGAGCAATAATCTTGATAAACAAAAGATTAGACGTAAGAATAACTTTTAGCATACCAACAATGTTCAATAACTTAGGAGTTCACAAAAGCTCAAAGTCTTTCAATGATCCCTTGTGAGATTATGAGAGTAAGAATGAAACACATGTGCAACTCGAAGTCCCCAACACCTATTCCACCTTGCATGTACAAACAAAGAATGAAGCAACGCAAAGTCCACAAGCTATTTCCTTGCTTGAGCATTCTATGTTAATTTTAGACTTGATAAGAAGCTTCAAGTTTGCAAGACCAAATTTGAAATCAAATTATAACTTTGAACACAATATGCAACTCAAAGTCCACAAGATTGAGTTCAAATTCCTCTTGAACAAAAACATAAAACTCACAATCAACTTAAGAAAATGTCGTCACATGCCAGTTTGGATTGGCCCAGTTTTAAAACAACTTGCCTCTTTTATTCAAAGCAATCTAATTTACATCTAAGCTCAAAGTCTTAGAATGCATATACAAATCCACAAAGTTTTATTGCATTGCCGAAAGTTAAAATTACAATGAGGCTCCCTCCTATATATAGGTGAGGGATTGAGAGAAAAAGGTGGAAGAAACCCAACAAACTTTGACCTATTCTATAACTAACTTTGACCTATTCAAATTGCAAATCTTAATGTATTCGACCTACAATTTGATTACATGTAATGACTTTATAGGTTTTCAAAAGGTCACTTGCATTTACAACTTGTTTTTCAATTACATGTAATTTGTCGAAAATAAATTACAAGTGCATAATTGAAAACTATTCTGAGTGTTTGACAAGACATGATTCTATTTACATCATCCTTTGTCACATTCCCTATGCTGTTATAGGATGCTCTGTGATTGAAGTACTTAGGTTTGGTTAAAGCATCTTGAACTGGAATTGGAACTTGGATCCTTGATTGTTCTACATCATAATGGTCATTACTGGGAAAACATCTTTTCAATGTTTCATGACCATTTTAGTCTTGAAAGCATTCTATGCTTTCAATCATTCCATCACTTATTCCTCTCTTTGTTGGCTCTATCATGTTGTTGCTCTTGTTTCATGTCATTCTTTAGTCATCGGAGAAACCACAACACAATCTTTCAAGCTAGAACTTTGCAGATTTGGAGCTATGCATGTGAAGAAAAAGAACACAGGGGTTTTGGACAAACAAATTTAAAGGAAAAAGGACTGGTTCAACTTTTAAAATGAGGCTAATGAGGAATTTTGAGTTTTTTGATGGGCATTGTAGGTAGATAGAACATACACATTTGGACTAAAAAATGGGAAGTTCAAATTGCAAATGCCAAACAAAACATAGGAAAAAATGACATGTTGAAAATGGAAAAACAAATGGCAAACATGCAAGGCGTTTCAGTTTGATTAGGTCTCTACTACCTACGTTTGCATCTCATAGACTTAGTCTTGGCATTAAATGTTGATGAAATGCTTGCATTTGGGTCCAAAAATCTTGATCATAACATACATTTTATGAATAAATGATATTCATCATTTAAAATGACTTTACTTGCAATCGGGTCTTAAAAACGCGATTGCAAGTTAATGTTTTAATGTTTTCATTTTAAAAGATAGCTTACTTGCAGTCGGGATTTAAAACCCTGATTGCAAGTTAACATTTTTGTGTATGAAAAGATGCTTGCATTTTAAAGACGACTACTTACTTGTTGCTGGGGAATAAAATCCAATTGCAAGTAAAGAAGTCATTAAACATAACTATAAGATCAAAAAAGGGCATTAGAGAGCATAAATGAGGCAACACCAACCTCAAAAATATATGCTAACCTAATCTAATCCTATTATGAAAGCCATTTGAAAAAAAGGCAAAAACATAAACACAAAACAACATAAAACCCCCTTCAAATGTAGCTTCCATGTTCTCCTTTCTTCTCCATTGAAGTAGACATGATGTTGCTCTTGATAATGACTAAAATGCACTAATAACTTGAAAGCAAAGTGATCTCATGGGAATACTAGAGTGTGGTTCTTACAAATGAAGGCAAAATAGGGTCAATTTATAGAGTTTGAGAGCTAAAATGTTGAAATGGAAAGAGATGTGCAAATTGGAAGAATGTCATAATTATGACAAGATTGAATGCACAATTGGAATCAAAATCAAATGCACAAATTGAGAGCATTTGGAAGAAGAAAGATGGAGTCAAATTAGTAGGCAATTAGGAGGAAAATGGATAGGGAAAGGTAGAAGGAATGAAGAAACTAATTAGGAGGAGATGAAGCACAATTAGGGGGAAGGGTGTAAGAGTTGAATTTTGAATTTTGAAAACTCATTATTCCCTCCAAATTAGAAATTAAGAATTAAGGAATTTAAGAAATCTTGTAATTCAAAAAAAATGTGACCAATTAATTAATTCAAAATTAATCAATTGTGGGAGACATAAGAAAAGGAGAATTAGTTTAATTAAATGATTAAGACAAAGGGATAAACTATAGGATATTTACCCCTAGAGAACAAATTAGTGGATCGTTTACCGGATGATGATGTGGAGATGAAACAAAATCGAATTTGATGATCTTGATGAAGATTAGGAATAATTTTGATGATTACGAGGCATCAATGAACTTTGACAATGCACTCCAATAATGATAAAAATGATTGATGATGAGGATCCGAAATAGCATTGATGAACCTTGATAATGCTATTAAATTGACTTGGATCGGGTTGATGATGACAAGACATCGATGAACTTTGAAGATGTGCTCGGATCGATTGGTTTGAAACTGGTTGATAAGGTTTATTTGAAATAGCATTGATGAACTTTGACAATGCCATTAAATGAACTAATGATGGCGAGGCATCGATGATCTTTGACAATGCACTTGAAAGATTTGAAAGAGGTTTGACATGATTGAAATGATCTCAGATTGATTAGAAAGGGATTAGGACTGATTTGGATTGAATTATGAAGATTTAATATGGTTTAGGATTTCTTAGGATCGACTTTAATTATGTTGACATGATTTAGGAACGTTTTGACATGCTCTGATGATAATTCAAACTTGATTGATTTAGCCAAAGAGATCGAGGTTATCATGCAAGATGAGGGAAATGTTAGTAATCAATTAAACAATTTTCAATGTTCAATCGATGATGAAAGACATAATGCTGACATATAATGAAAACCATATCCGCAACATAGAGGAATGATTATAGTGCAAAACAATGTTTCACTTGTAATGCCAAAAATGTTAATACATAGACTAGTAGGCTTGAGCCATTTTTGAGCGTCTACATTTTGCCCATCTTTGATACAATGTGTTTTAGAGTATTGTGTCAAAGAATACTGATTAAAATTGCATTAAAACATTCCCCGATAATAAAAGGATACATGGGTGCCCCCTTGAGGAATTGACTGAAAAATGCAAGTAATAGATCAATTTGTTGACAACGATGAGACAGATCCATAAAAATGAACGGTTCAAAAATCAGAGGTCAAATGTAAAAGTTATGAGGCTTGGAGTGCAAAAAGCATCGCGACCAATACAAAAGGCAAGGGTTGCCCACCCATCTAGGCAACAAAGAGACTATAAAAAGGCTTGGAGAGGAGTTTGGAGGTAATTTTCACTCTCACTTTTGGAAGATTTGGAGCTCTGGAGCTAGGAGGATGGATCGATAGTTAGTGGAGAAATACTACGAGGAACAAGTGCATAGCTACCGATGACTAGAGGACGCAGGACCACATGTGAGTAAATTGAGGCCTCTTGGTGATTACAATGTTTTGCACATGTTTCTAGGTGATTAAAGTAGTGATTCAGGGTCAAACAAGAGTCTTGGGGCAGTTCTGTGGGTCAATCCGCCCCAAGTGCGCAACAAACGCACCCAAGTGCGGTCCTAGCCACACTTGGCATGCCAAGTGTGGTCATGACTGCACTTGGTTGCCCAAGTTGCATAGTTGGTTAAGCAGAGTACAAATCAATTCAGAACAATGTTATAAGCTTCCTAAATGGTCAAAACTTGGTCAAAACCTAGGATAGGTCAAACATGGTCAAACATACATCAAAGGTAGGTCAAAGTTGGTCAACAATAATAATAAGTACCATAAAGTTGACACAAATTGCATGATAAATGTAGGAGCTGCCCCTACTGCAGACATGGGAGAGAAGACCAACGTGCTTGGAGTTGCGACACCGATTGAGTCCACATGAGAGAGACATTATAGCCAGATTAGGCATCACCTATATGCTGAAGATTAGGGAAAACATGGGTTTGATGACACCATTGACAGAGCGATGGCACTCAGAGACCAACTCATTCCACCTACCAATTAGAGAGGCTACAGTGACTCTGGAGGATGCCTGGCGCATCCTTAGGATCCTTATACATGGTGAGTTAGTAGAGTATGGTCTAACGTTAGGGAGAGAAACATTGCACCAGATGTTTGATTGCGACAATGAGGAGCTAGACATTAGTGTAAGGAAACTCAGGTGCGGAAACAACTTCCTACGCTAATCTCTATAGGAGAGTATTGTGCAAATTCTTATAAATCCTTACAATTTCAGATTCGTTAACTACTTTAAGAAAGATATTGCAACCACATACCATGCATACAGAAAAAATAGAGAATGACACAATGATATACCCTAGGGAAACCTTTCGGTAAAAAACCCCAGCACTCCAAAACCCGCACAATGTATTATCTTCAACACAAAGATTACAACACACTTGCAATGCAAGTTCTTTCAGGAGATGAGAGACAAGTAAAACTTATATTTTGTTGCATCTCTCCCATAGGAGCAACATCATATATATAGACTCCTCTGGACCCAAAAATAGGCACAACCACCAAGACCCATGCACAAAGCCACATGTACATAGTTGGTACATGCAATCCCAAGAATAGGCGTCCATCCCTAGAATAGACTATGACAACTTGTCATAGAATCCGCCAAAAATAATGGTCACAAGAGAAGTGTAAGAGAATCTGTCATACCAACCTATTTTTGGCATATTCTCTTACACACACCAACCACTTCTTCTTGGGCACCCAAATAGGCCCAAGTCATAAGATGCTCTTACACCTGTCATAGCACATTCCTTAAATAGTTCTTACGCGTCATAGGAATCCGTCATGACCGTTTCAGTCATGATCTCCTTACGCACAAGATGCCGACACATCAAATGGAGTGACACATCAACATGCCAACTAGACATGTACACTCACACTTAATTACATTATTTGCAAAAAATACATTTACAAAACAAATAATAAGAATAGGAATTATCCAAGGTTGAGACACCTTATTCCTAACAATTAGGGATTACGAGATCCGATGGGAGACACTAGCTAGACAACAGATAGACTAGTGGCAGTATTATGCTGCGTGATTACTAGTGCCAGATCGACGAGGACATGGATTCCCTGCTGGTTGGGGGAGAGTGCTAGCTATGACGTACTATCATCTGCATCAGGTAGCTTACAAAGGAGGGTTATCTATCGGTAGTGGTATGACATTGTTGCAGATTTGGGCTTGTGAGCACATAGCGGTATCCTATCCTATTGCAGACTGAGTTGTGATTTTGGATATGCCATACCACCAGTAGAATTAACACCTATTTTTGACGAAAAAATGGTCAAATTTTCTACCAAGATTGGTCAAATGATTTACAAATGGTCTTGTCGTTATTTTTCTAGTCAAAATTTTGACACATCATTGTTAAGGTAGAATGTTCTACGCCAATCTTGGTTGAAATTGACATTTGCAATTGGCAAGTTTATTCGTCGAACTTGTGACCAATGTCGGTCAAAATGTTTGGCCCATCTGACCAGGATGCCAAACCCACGACGCTAAATTTCAACACAGAATGGTTGATATGTAGACTAGTCTTGGTGAGGGTTTCAACCAAAGTTAGTTGAAATTTTGACCAATATGGAATGTTAAAAAAAACACCTGAAGATAAATATCTAGAGTAATCACCAACGACATCCTGGTCGGTGATTAGTCTAGATATTTATCTTCAGGTGTTACTTTGCATTAATATATATGGTTGTTTATTTTGTTATGTTACTTTACTATTAGCATAATGGTTTATTATGAACTTATTTGACGCTGGTTACTAGCTGTTAAATGAGGCAACTGCAAACATTTTAATAGATTTTCATAATTAAATAATGAAATTTTCATATACTAGTGTTCTTCGTATTCAAAACAACATTGCATGATTTATTATTGTAAGCCTCCTCTGACTTACACATCTAGAAAATGAAACTACAACCTATTGGGATTGAGACAAACCTTATAAAACAACAAAAGCTAAGAAGGATCGCTTGCCAACAACTACTGAATACAGGGTCCTCCAACCTTTGCCATCATGATAACATTCAACCTACACTCACAAAAACTAAAAGTTAAATCACAAACCTCGTAGTTTTTTTTCCTCAGCTTCTCAAGGAATGGAGAATTCTCAAGTTGCTCCTTATTAGTACTAGTAATGTAGTAAATATCTTTCTGGTCCTTCTTCATTCTTGATATGTACTGGTTGAGTGATGTAAGTTTATCACCATATTTTGTGCTATTAAAATAGACAGAGAATACCAATATAAATGAGTAGCATGAAAATTTTAATGATCGGAAATATAGAGTAACACCTTAGTAAGGTACTCATCCACAATCAAGCAAAAAAATTATATGCTTTCAAAATGGGCAGTAGTAGTCACCTTTCAAATCTCAGAAGCTTTGCAAGCCTGTTTCTATTTGATGCATCCTCGATTATACCTAACTTGATAGATTTTCCAAACTCATTCCAGAATTTGGTGTACTTGCCCTTTTTCTCCGAATCTATTTCTGAGTTAGCATCTGCATTAAATATATCCTTTAGTACATCGACATTCAATGACTGCCTAGACAGAGTAGTTCAACGAGTACAATAAGTGTATTTCCACTAGTTGCCCAAGCCTATAGAAATGTGAAATTGTGAATAACTGAATATGTCTTTACCTGATTGCAAATGATGTGTCTATCTATCCATATGCTTGCAATTTTGACGAAATTGTTGCTATTACTAAGGAAAACTATCATCTGAAGTTGACAATCTAATAGTAATACTACAAATCATTTTGTCCAAGTATGAGTGCTAACATTATTAAAAACCAAAAAAATTAGGATTGTTAAATGATTTAGCATTCAAAAAATTATGGCTTATAATCCTTCTGATGTCTTATCCATGCTCTTCGAGTCTATTGTTAAAGACCCTTTTTATTATCAGTGTAGCAGATGCATTCACAATATTCTGAAAATAGACTAACCAAACTTTAAAGTTGCAGTTGACAAACCTTTGAAAGTGAATGGTAGAAGTTGGAATATTCTTCATTATTGACCTCCTTCGGATTCCAAAGCCAGACTACCTTGACATCATTTAGAAGTTCCCACTCATATGTCATTTCCTTAATAGTTTTAGCCTTCGGCTTTGGATGTAAGTGGTACATGCAATAAAGAAGCATAAGAATAATATAAAAATTCCCTATTTTCCACACCATATGATGCTCAACAAACTAACTAAAAAATAACTATAAATGATTTGCGGATTTGTCTTTTCCGTATATGTAATTTCTATAATAATATTTGAATACGTAGTATATAACTCTTATTGATATGTTGATGTGGAGTTTGTTTCTCAATGTAATGATATAGATATCTCTATATGAGTAGGTATTGATCTCGTAATTGCTTATCAAATTTTATCTTATGAAATGATGATGAGTTTGCCAATGGATTTAATATTTCTGAGTATCCCGTGATTCCTAAGAATGTGTTGGTGCAGGCTGGTATTGTCTTTGTAACTGTGGATATGAATCTTCAACAAAAACTAAAAATACTTTGCATCTAAGTAGTAATTGATCCTCTAATCGCCAACATAATCTCCTTCTATACAATGAAATCACTGACTATGTGAGAGCTCCCGACGTAGTTGCTGACTGTATCTATGTAATTGTTGTTTAGTCATCCCAATGGCTACTTGATTGTACCAAATTAAACATTCTTGTATGGAGTTATTACTCCGTAATGTCAAGTGTTTATTCACAACCTTCTAGTGCTGACTGTAACGTGCTCTATAGTTGATGATTATGCGTTCATTTTATAATATAAGATGGAAGTGTTGTTCGATTAAACAACTCAACTCCATGCAATGGACAAATGATCTTCTTTTGTCATTTGACGATTGAGGGCAATGCTTTCAGAAGTATATGGATTTTTTTTTCTAGATGCCCCTTAATTGAGTGATTACAAATGTCACTATATATCTTATGGGTAGATTGGGAAGTCACGTGGGGAAAGACACATCTGCAGATCATTTGCTATTTGGGGATTGATGAAGTGTCAGACTTGGAGCAAGGTCAGGATGATCCGCTACCGTGTGATCTACAAAACATTATCGCTGCAAATCTTGATTCATCCCCAAGGGCCATAATAGGATAGATTTAGATGTTTGAGGACACTGGAAGTGGGGGATGGGATGTTGGCTAGTGCATGTGCTCGTTGCAGAGATTTCTCACATGGATCTTTTGACACTCTTCGTCACATGGCCCTTGTTTGACAACCAGTCCTTTGTAACAGTCAGTCAGGTATGAAGAGTTATCTTTTTGTAGAGAGACACCACCGACGAGCCAGATTTTGTTTATAAATGGCCTCCATGGAACTTGTTTTCATCTCGGAGTCGATGGCGAATCATTTGGGCTTCAACTGTCGTTGTGTTAAAGTGGAGGCGCTAATGGAATTGTCGGAGGAACATATTCAAAGGATTTTCAGCTGGGCCAATGAGCAGGAACATACCACTATGGTGGTGATCTTGGGAAAAGAATATTGGGCGGGAGAACACATTCATGATGGGAGGCTGATTGAAGATCTCTTCCAATCCATCATTCAGGTACTCAGCCACTCGCTACCTGCAGTTGGCATGATGCGCAGGATGGTGGTAGATGACTTGTATTCAGAGGTTGTCGTTGCGATGGACAAAATTGAAATAAAGCTATCAGACAGTTGTTTGCTTGGTCACTTTTCTCTTGAGGCAGAAGGTAAGAAAAAATTGATGAAGAAGGCTTGGGAAACCTTCAAGACAAGCATCGTAAAGGAGTATGATTTGCCAAATTTGAGGCTTTTGTTCAAGCAAATGGGAACCTCTTTCTAGAGGAAGTAGGATCTAGGTTGATGTCAATTGGCAATGGGATCATGTATTTGTATCACCGACCCTTGCTGGTTGCTCAAATATGGAGTTGCATATCCATCTCCCATTGTAATTTCATTTTTTTGCAATATAATGGGTACTACCCCCTAGGCAGAGCTTGCTTAAAGCATTGTTTGTATACCCGTTTCAATTTCTTCTTTTAATTTTGTAACCTTTGATTTACTGCTCCGTTTCTTAGGAAAAGGTTTAGAATAATTATATGAGGAGATTTTCTGGGATAAAGATAGATTTTGGGAATAATTAAAATCTAAATCCTGGTATCCATTACCCTCAATATCATGTTGATCAACATCTTGAATAAGCTTAGATTTTACATTATTACATTACGATGTGGGTATTTCTTGAGCATTGTATATTAATACATCCTTTTAACATTATATTGATAGCCATTTGACTTGTAAATATTCTTTGATCCATATTTTTCTAATATAACTTGGGAAATGAAATTGTGGACCTTTGCGCATAACAAGTGAGGAAACTAGCAGATAATTGTACAGGTTTACAAGAGTTATTGGTTTTCAATGTTGTCAGTGGGGTAACAAGACCTAGGTCGAGTTCATTTCTTCTTGGATGGATTTTTGTTGAATATGGAAAAAATAAAATCTTGCATTTATCATTTATCCATCCCAAAGGTAAACTATGACCAATGCTAGATAAGTAATTAATTTGGGTATCTTTTGAGCACCTTGTAAGAATTAATAATGCTGATTTTGATACATAAATAAATGGATAATGTCTCATTTAATTAGTTTACTCTTGTCCAACTTTATAATGGAAGACCTCTTGGTCTTATTTCCTTGATATTTTCGTGAGGATTCTCTCAAGAACAACAAAAAAATGCAAGAATAGAAAGTATTTACCTGAATGACAGCACCAATGATAATTCCCATGAGGAAGTTAGGCACAACACTAGCTATGGCCATCATAAGACTTTCCACCACTATAACACTTGCATATAGGCACAACACAAAAAAGGTATAATGATTGAAACCAGGATGTAGCCTAACCATGTAATAACAAACTGTCCCTGATATTATTGAGATCATAAGCAAATAGGGCATCCTTGATAGAGTATTTCCCACCACAAAAGCCACAACCCCATAATGTCCATTCATCCTTTCTCGCTGAAATACCTACATTACACAATAAAAATAATAATTTCATTTAGAATCATGAAATTTTCAGAGTCCATAATGATCTAGATGAAATACCTACATCACATAATAAAAATAATAATTCATTAGAATCATGAAATTTTCTCAGATAAATGAAGTTACCTTCATATCTTCAACAAAAGATGGGAAGCCTCCAATAGACATGAAAGTAACAAAGCCAAAAATGAAGGAAGCACAAGCTCCTCTGGCCTGAACATATATTGTACAACATGTTTAAGTCAAAAATTTGAGTAGCACAAAACTTATGTCAATGAAAATTTTAGGGGTGACATGAAAATACAGTCTTACTAGTATGGAATTATAGGATGTACCAACATTCAAGTACATGGTTCCTATACAAATTGTGAGAAAAAATGTAGATGACAAGCCTGAGCCAATAATGCTCAACGTCTCTGCTCATATTGACAAATGACCTACGCATTAAAACGTAACACTGCATCAAGAAACTAGCTTGGCTGCCCCCTGAATCCAACACCATTCCTCTCTGCAAATCAAAACCTCAAATCACAAAAATGCTTCTAGAAATTCATTGCCTTTAATATATCAGCATACAAACATTATAGCCCATGATATTTCATGTTTCATTTTAGGCATTATGTTAGACAACTCTTTGCCATGTCCATAATTTGACCATTCTTTACATATTGCAATCACCTTCTCAATCTTGAAGACTGGAAGGTGAAGCCCGACAGTTGTAATACCTCATCATTGCACTTAACCTAAGAAAGATGGATACAAGTGATCATAATCGGGATGCTTTCTTCTTTAATTGCAACAATTCCACTAAATGAGATGGAGGTAGAAGAGGTGACATCGTTGAAATAAACATGAAGAGATGAGTGAGTTTTTGTACAATGCGGATGAATATTGCTTGCAATAGATGTAATGTGAGAATGGCAGGAGATGTTCTCTTTTGTTGGGCTAAAATGCTATAGCAATCTTAACACCATGCAAAGCCATCATCTGCCACATGTCCCATGTACATGACATGTGGAAGTATTGACAAGCTAGGTGGATTGTTTTGAATGCTATGTGCAAATTAAATATTGTTAACATATATTACTACTGTGTGTGAGGAAATGGGAGTCCAAAGGAATTGATTTAACACTTCACCTAGTCAAAAACACAAACCAATGAAATAATCCAGATTAGGCCAAGAGAGGTTGACACATTCAAGAAGAGAATACTTACACAAAATGAAGCCGAATCATGCCAGACAAGTTGACTATTGGCCCTTCCAGTTTGTTATTTGATAGTAGTCAGACAGTGACACATTCAAAATTCACTTATGAGCAAAGACCTAGAACTAATGAAATTGATTAAATAATGAAGGTATGCTAGTTTGAGCTTCACTTGGTTTCGAGAATACTTTAATATTCTCTACTTAACAAGGCCAGCCATGTGAAGGTGGAAGATCATCTGACCTCACCCCCCTCCCCCTAACATCAATCTAAATTCCCCATTAACATCTAATTACACACTTCATTCATCCATTTATGAACTATAACATTCAATCAATACAATCACATAACATTCATTAATATGATATAACATTCATTAATACACAACACTAATCAAGAATTCATTAACACATAACAATATTCATTAACATGACATAAAATTCAATATTAATACGCAACATTCATAGATAATTACTTAAAACAACGTTCTTTCATTATCCAACAAAGTTAATCAAACAATTTTTATCAAAGAGCATTTTTAAGAAATTATTTCTTTTTTGGGTTTTTCTTAGATTTCTTAAGGTAAAGGCTGAGAGGAGCATCAATATCTTCCTCCTCCTCTTGTGGTTTTGATCTCAAATTATGATGCTTCCTCATGTGTTGAGGAGCATGAGGCTGCTGCACTAAAGGGGGGTCTGCTGCAATAACAAGTAAATGGGTTAAATTCACATACTTTTTTTTACTATTACATGTATTTCATTAACCAGTAGAACATAACATGCATTTTTCTTTACCTGACAATGCCACATCATGTACAATAACATTTTGATCTGCCGCCACCTCAACATGCTCAACGTGCTCTAAAATATTCAAAAAAAGGTTATACGGCCAATTGCAATTAAAGATGTTAAATTCTATTAATAATTACGTAATTTATTTCCAATAGAAAATTAATACCACCACCACTATGATGCACATCATGGCCTTCATCACGCTAGGTTCTGTGATAGGATTTGAAGGCTGCAGTGAAATGTCATGCACATTGTTATCATGAAATAGTCAATTTATGTTCGAAATTAACTATTCAATTTGATTTACTTTTCATTTGACCAATTTACCTGTGTCTCATCTAGTGCAACAAATTCTTCGTTATGGCTTTTAGATTCTTGGCATAGGCGTGCAACCATGAATTTATAGCCTTCCTTCAAGGCTATTCTTTTGTCTTCATCTGTGGGCTTTACATTGAATTCCTTGCCCTATATTTTTTGTTTAATATCGTTAGTTTTGCATGTATGATTTGAGTAAACAAAATTGTTTGCAACCTTATATATAAAAATTTGATATGAAATTCCAATGCTGCTACTTACAAGTCAAGAGTGAAGTTTCATATAGCCACCAGAACCAAGTTTGTGTTGGCCAACCTTCTTTAATCTCGCTTTTGTAGCTTTCGATGTGTCTTGCAGTCTATGAAAAGTTTGAAATGTATTAGATTATATATTTACAAAGATCACTAATTAGTGCATGATTACATTATACTTAATACTATACGAACATACCTTCTTTTGTCATCTTTTGGTTGAATTCCTCTACCCTTTAGCCTTTTCTCTTTTGCATCTTCCATTATTTCATTCCACTCCATCAGTGGAATCATAGGAGGACGCTCGTACTTTGGGTTATCCTTTAGATCCCTTCTATATTGATCCCTCACAGTCTTTATATGTTTGGATGCTTTTTTAAGAATCAGGGCACTGTTAAAAGTTTTATTTCCAAAGAGGTCCTCTAAAGATTTAATGAGCTGATTTTTTAAGTCAGCATCCTGTTCATTCCATCTTTTTTGAAAAAAAATAATTGTTAGATATCATAACTTTAATATAGTACAATAAATGGAAGATAAGAAAAATATTATACCAATATTACGAAGCTATGTACCTTTTATCTATGGTGGGCCCAAATAGCTTCAATGTCATTTCAAAAAGAGTATCATAAAAAACATCATTTCCTACAAAAACACCATGGGATTATTAGTCCAAAATGAGTTATATATAAGTAAACTACAATTACACTATAAATAATAACAATTTTAAAGCACTTGGAAGCTTTGGTACTTTTAACGGAAACATATTTTTCTTTTTCAACAACAATGACCCCGCAAATGAACCAGTACTAGTAACACAGGCTGATCTATGAAATGGTTGAGCTTCACTAGTATTGGTCTTTGTTCTTGTACTAGGTGTAGGTGTATCTATTAGTGCACAAAATAGGTCCACATGTATAAAATTCACACAAGAAAAATAATCAATGCATGATTAGCACATAACAAAATATAGAAAAACAAGGTTTTACCAATTGTAGCTAGTACAGAGGAAGATGTCTGCAAGATCCTTGTTGCGGACAATGTAGCCGACAATATCGGATTGTTGATCGAAGGAGGCATTTTCACTTCATCATGAGCTGAAGAATACATTGTTAGCAAAGACATTTGCAATGGATAAAGATTAAATGAGGTACTAGAAGCATGCCAAACATAAGTTGAGTCAATAATGCATACAAAGGTTAAATGAATGGTTAAAGGTTTAAGGATTATTTACATGAAGGCTATGCGCTACAAACCTCACCATATTGACCATGTTTCACAGGTGTCAAAAAATCCTATAAGAAGAACACATCATATTTTAGATCATGATCCATAAGATAGTATAAAATATAATTATGTATTGAAATTTAATTATTGCTTAAGATTAATTATTGCTTACATTCATACAATTGACTCTAGGTATCAATTCATCTTTGAGTGCCTCTGTCTCCTTAGTTTTGTTTGGTTCCATGACAAGGTTAAGAATTTATTTAGTATATTTATTTAGAATTTGAGTAGCCATGAAGATAGGGTTAGCGCTACATGCGATGTCATCTAAAAATGCCGCCTCAATTTTAGATCGCAATTGATATGTTGTCATTTGTTCTTTTCCCTATCAATAAGTATCAAGTTGTGACATCAATATTAGTAAAATTCTATCAAAATAACTCCAAAGCCATAAAGAAAAGAACATAATAATATGACATTTATTTCTATATAATTTTTAGAATTACACTAATTAAGGTTTACCTTTGATGAAGAAGGTGTGTGAGGAACATCCCCGTCTATGTCTTGTGGTGGATCCATTTCACCCTATGACAAAGATTAGTAATTCTTAGCAATCAACAACGAAATGAAAGTAATAAACTTACCAAAAAAAATATTAATAAAACAATAGATTGTATATTGGAGTCAATATTAATTGGAGGCAATTGCTTTAAATGTTATACTTACCAGTCCCATGATAGGGAATTTTTTTGTATATACACGATACAAATTATAATCTATCAGAGGTTCTTCCCCTGCACTTATTGATTTTATCGCACATGCAAATACACGATTTCCCTCGTGTGCCTTGAATATACAATTCAACCGCTTATTAGTTGACATAGGTCGAGAACTATTTACAAAACATACAATATTCCCTATTTCTTTTGGCCTTCCATCAATATACATAGTGAGCCTTTTAGTTTGATCATTTACTTTGCATTGTATATAATTTGCTGACAATGCATACCTACTCATATTTTTTTTATACTGCACAATCCGCATCCAATTATTGTAATTGTAACAAGGTCCTACATACTCCATCAATTCAACAACTTGATTATAACTAACCTTTATGCCATCCATGGAAAATAAGCCCAAACCATGTAATGAAGATGGAGCTATGCAATATATTCTTTCGTTAACAGAAAAATTAGTATTAACTGGAGGTAGTTCCTTGGGTACCCATTCTTTCTGAAGTTGTGTGTACCTTAAGGGAACCTTCCTGTCACCTTTGGTCTCATTGTCATAAGAACATGACCCCCGTTTAGCAAGGAAAAATTGCATTCATTTATTGAATTTTCTTCTAATCTTTTGACCTCTAGTTGATCTCCTTATTTTAGACCTACTAGATGTCTCACTTTTGTCTTCTATTCCTGCATTTTCCTTACTTGAGGAAGACAGATCAGACAAATACCTATTTGGTGATACCTGCAATCCATCAAATGAGAGACATAGTAGGATCTATATATTTTGCTGACTAAAGAAAAAGAAACCAAATAATAAATTATACCTGTCGATCCATGTCAAAGGCGTTAAATTTCCTGCATATGTAAATCATTTATCTTAAGTTAGCCAAAAATTACATGATATGTAAGCTACAAATTACATAGAAGACAAAATTTACATGATGCAAAATATACTCCATGACATTAGAGTTCAACACATAATAACTTAATTATAAAAACATAAAAGTCAAACAAATTTCTATGAATAAATCAATACCTCATACGTGACATTGATCATACCTTGACATACATTTCATTGATCATGTTATTGATCATCCTCCTCGTCCATGTCATCATCATGACTATCATCATCATCATCATCATCACCATCATCATACTTGTCACCTTGATCATCGTCATCATCATCATGACCAACACCACCACCATCTTCATCATCTTCATCACCATTATCATGACCATCATCATCATGACCATCATCGCCTTGATCAACACCATCTTCATCAAATGATCATGATTGTCATCATCATCACCATCATCATCAACATCACTGGAATCATCATCATTTTCTTCTTCTTCTTCTTCATTGTGTAACAGTCATTCATGATCATCATTTACTTTGTCTTCTGATTCTTTAGTATCTTCTTCTTCCATCACATTATACTTTACTAGCCTTCCTCTTGGTCATGTCTAACAACAAATGACCAACCCGATTTATGTGGAACACCAAAGTAAAACACTGGCTCACATTGGCTTGGAAGAACATAGGGCTCATCTCCAGCTGGCTCAAATGACCTTGTATTAATCATTGTAAATCCACTATCATGTTCAATAACAGTCCTATCAGGATCATTTTGATTTAGCCATAGCCTGTACCATTTGACGACAAATAAAACTTTTTTGAATGAATTAAAGTCGCACTCAAGTATATCATCCAAAATGCCATAGTATCAATTTTCAGATTGTTAAGGATGTATGTCATTTCTAGATGAAATATTAGTGACCTCGAAGACTGCACTTATCCCAGAATCACAAGTTTTCTTCGTGTTGTCTAACTTTTTTATGCAAAATTTACAGCCATGGTAGTACATAGCTTTGTGGTGTTTGATCTCCAATTATTCAAACATGTCAAAATTATTTGGATCGATCCGCGAGTTGATATTTAACTTATGGGTCATGGTTAGTAAACATATACGTACCTTTCTACCTCTTAAACCATATGCTAGATCAAGTACCATTGACGTAACATTGAGATCTCCATTATGATGAGCTTCTTTAACCAATGATGCAACACCATCCCATGTTAATGAGTGACCATTTTCTTGAGATTGTTGAATCCATACCATCATCCAATCAAGATTGTTTGCAATATACAAATGAAGTGCATCCCACTCACGACCAGCTGTAAAGAAAACAAATAGACCGCTTAGAAACAACTTATATTGAAGATTTATAAGAATTAATAAACTACAATAACATCGTATAATTACCTCTCAATTTCTTCAATCTACCTTTCCCCATCAAGTACTCCCCTTCAAATTTGTTAATAGATTTGGGATCTCAAATGCGATCTACATGGATATTTGCTACAAACTTGGGAAGATATTCACTAATGTACGCCATGGTTTGGTATACCATATATCCCTCCACCATAGAACCTTCAGGACATGCTCTTTGTCGAACCAAGCCCTTCATAAATTTCAAGTGCCTCTCAACCATCCACATTGACCTAGTTTGTACAGGTCCACACAATTTTAAGCATTGAAAAAAGTTGGAGGTAGACACTTTTGCATTTCACACATAAGCTGGGGAATTTTTCTCTTCCAATATTTTATATCTTTTTTATTAATTTCTTTAGATGATAACCACCTAAAAGAGATTCAACTCGCAAGAACATATAAACAAGATTTTAGAAAAAAAATACAATAAATTACATAAAAAGTAAAGCAAGTCATAAATATAATATCTGTACAACAAGTCTAAGAAATAACACTTCTAACCTCATGTATTTTCCAAGATCGTATATAACTTGTTTAAAACCATTGTCAAACTGGTGTGGAAGGGATAGAGGTAGGACGTACTGCAATAATTAAAAAATGATCTTTTCAATATATTGTAAAATAATACAATAAAAAGTACATGCAATTTTACAAATATATTGTAAATAGAGAACATGAATTACCTTGACGAAGGTATGCCAATCATGTGTTTTCAACCCTGGCCCAAAATCACCTTTGTTTGATACAAGACTACTTATATTTGCAGCAAATCCTATTGGAATTTTTCTTTTATGACTTTTTTTAATGCACCACTTTGCTGCTCAGTTAATAACTAACGAAGGGCACTTGTATTTATGCGGTCTCCATTGCTATTTGATTCAATGAATTTTTTCAGTGCATGATTGGATTCATGAATGTCATTACAAATTTTGGCAATTTTTTCTTTGTCACGCCTTCCATCCAATATTTTCCATAGTGTCTCTGTTACATTCTTTCCAATATGCATAGCATCAAACAAATGCATGACTGAGAGATCCTTGTAGTATGAAAACCTACTAAATTGACTACGATAACTTTTTATTCTTCTAGGAAGTTGGTCATTGATGCCTTGACGACCTTCATTAGCATCAATTATATCATCAGTAAATAAAAGACAATATCAAAATATAAATTTCAAACAAAAATCATCAGATGGAATGACATTACCTCGATGATTTAGTCTATTGTATTCCAACTTCCATAGATGAGGTGTCATTCTTCGTGGCTTTGATGTTGTCTCTTCTTTCCCATTAAACATATGTTTTTCAATAATTTGATACTTATGATTATTGTGGAGAAAGTGCCTAAACTCATCGAACACCTGCTTTCCTAAACTTCTTAAATGATGAGATTTCATCTTTGGACCACAAACTAGACATGCGAATTTACCCTTTGTCTGCAGACCTAAAAGATATCATACAATTGGATCATGTACAATTATCATGCGCAACTTAAACATACAACAATAATGTGTAAGCACTATAACATACCAAAAATACGTGACCTTAACAATATATAACATACCGCAAAAATGAGTTAGCTCAGGGGCATCATGTATTGTCCATACAAGCATTGTATGGAATTGAAATTGTCTTTGTCCTATTGGTCTAGAGATGTCATACATAGTGACCCCATTCCATAACTTCAACAAATCATCAATAAGGGGCTCAATATACACGTTCATATCTTTAACTTGGTACTTACCTAGTTGAATGAACAAAAATATTACATAATTATTATGACCATTTTGATGTGGTGTTTATAAATTAATTTAGATAACTATTAAATAAAAAAATACCTGGTACAATAATTGACAACATTATGTGCTCCCTCTTTATGGACATCCAAGGAGGAATGATATTTTTAATAACAAAAATAGGCCACACTGAGTAAATAGATCTCATATCTCCAAATGGATTGACACCGTCCACTATCAATGAAAGATTGAGATTACGAGGTTCTTCTTTAAAGTGTGGCCATGTTGTTTCTATGTATTTAAATGCAAAACCATCCACATGCATTCACATAATGTCATCTTGACTTCTATTGCGTGCATGGTAATCCATAAATTGTGCCAAGCTAGTGCACCTGAATAATCATTGAAGACGTGGAATAATGGGAATGTACCGAAGAACCTTATGAGGCACCTTTTTTGTTATTTGATCTGACTGATATCTACTAATATGACAATCAGGGCATTCTGTTGCAAATTCATGTTGTTTATGATATAGAATGTGATCATTGGGACATGCATGTATTGTTTGATACTTCATTTCAATTTGATTCATAATGATAGATAATTCTTGGTACGAACGAGGCAGAATGTTTGATGGTGGTAGCAAAAACTCACCTATCAACCTACAACAACAAATATGAATTGTTAATATAATAAATAGTAATGGTATGTGATGAACTACAACTGATTTAGAACCTGAATGAAGAATATGTAATTTAAAATTACTGAGGAGTTGATGATTAGATGTGCAAGATGATTAAATCAGTATTATGTTGTCATTGATGTCAACTAGCTTGACAATACTTATCTTGTAAAGTTACTATATCAAAACATCTGAAGAAAGGTGAAAGAGATGAAGAACATAAATATCTACATGAGGAAGATGTATATGACAGATGAGGATAAGGAATACAATGAGTAACTTGTTGATGAGTCTATGACTTGATGAAATTGACTTTATTATGTTGCATTCATCTATGATGAAGAATAGAGCTGAAAGACACAAAACAGTGTTGTCGGTAAATAAAGCATTTTAGTTACACCGATGAAATGTAGTGTATACCAAGTGCAGTGTTAACCAAGCTTGTGTTCATCGATGCATTTCTTTGTTAACTGAGCAAAATAGAAAGGAATTAAATGATCAGTTTAGTCGATAAAGTGATGAGCTGTAAAGTGTATGAAATTGAGGTAGCAGATAAGGTTTGTTATGAAGATCGACAGCTAGCATAAATAAAAAAGGATCTAATGGAGCAGATTGAAACATGTTACTGACACATCAGCTGAGGAAGCTTAAAGCATCAAAATCTATGAATATGATTAAGCGGAAAAATCTAATGGAGGAAAAGAAAATGATTTACTCATCCATATAAGAGACATTGGTTTCATTATTGAAAGAGAGCCGAAAGAAGAAGATACTGCAGAATTATCGCGTGAAGAATTTTTCATGCATTCTAATCATACTGGTTAATAAGAACTGAGCTGCAGAATAATTACCGAGCTACAGAGAGTAATTACCGATGGATAGTAAGTTGATATAGTATTGAATATGAAGTGGTATATTGATCAGAAATATTTGAATGAGCTAAACATTGATCTGTAAACTGCAAATTGAAGTTGTTTCTAGGTAGATCATCTAATATTACATATTTAACCATTGTAAACAGTTAAATCTCTTAACCGAGTGGACTATGAAATTCTTTTGATGTTTCATTCATAGAGTGAACATTGTTATCCTGTCAACCCCAGAGTGACTGTTGGTTGGACGATAACTTCTGGTCTAAAATCCTCTAACAAGGTCACACCTAACAGTGTGTTTGTAACCTTTAACAGGGTTGGGTCTTCACCGACCTCACTTCAGAAGAGTGAACAATTTTGGGTTGCCGGTCCCAGGTGGTTTTTCCCTTCATAGGGTTTCCACATTAAATCTCTTGTGTTATGTGTTGATTGTGATATTTTTTTGTTATCATACTTTGCATATTACATGTTAGATTTAATCGATAACTTTTATAAAGTTTAGACTGACAATCGGTAAAAACACAGATAGTAAAAGTATTTTATGTTTACCGAGTAGCAGTAGTAGAATTATTTTGGATTATACATTTTGAATTATGGGACACTGGATAACTAATTCACCCCCCTCTCAGTTATTCTAATAATTGGTATCAGAGCTGTGGTTGCTTAGAACAGAGTTTTAAGGACTCCAGCAAAAAGGTCTCAAGATGTATAAGAGGGAAGTGCCAAAGTTGAACAAAGATAACTTCATAGTATGGCAAAGATGAATGAAGTTGTACATATCTAGAATTGGGAATTCTACACTACAACTAATGGAGAATGGCTACATTGAACCACCCACTAGTCCCTTAACTCTTGATCAACTGAAGGATAGACATGAACACAATATTACTATGATGGAACTTGCTGCTACCTGTACCGATGTTGAATTTGAAGACATCAAGGATTGTGATACAACTAAGAAGATGTGGGACAAGCTGACTCTAATATACAATGGAGATGAAAATGTTAAGAGAGCTAGAGCAGAAAGCCTAAGAGGTTAATTTGATGATATGAAGATGAAAGAAGGTGAAAACATTCTGCAATATACAAATAGACTAAAAGAGGTAGTACATGCTATTAGAGCATCCAGTGGAGTTATTGACGATGAAACAATAATAAGCAAGATTCTCAGAACTTTGCTGCCAGTTTATGTGATTAGAATCGCTGCAATTCATGAAACAAGGGCTACATCCAACTTCACCCTTGACACTCTGATCGGTAAGCTTACAACCTTTGAATTGAATAACTTTGACAATAGTGTTGTACCTTCTGTTGAATCCACTTTCATGTCCTCTTTAAAGATTGGTAAGTCTAGTAGCAGGAATGATAAGAATAATGATAGTGATAGTAATACCGATGATGAACTTGATGAGCTTGAAGCTCTTATGGCCAGAAGATTTCCCAAAGGTAAGGGAAGGTATAAAGGCAAGTTACCTTTAGCATGTTTTAATTGTAAAGAAGTTGGCCACATCGTTGTTAGATGTTTGAATAAGAAAGATGATGATAGATCCAAAGACCGATTCGAAGGAAGCTATGGAAGAAGAGTTAACAGAGGCTACTGACACAACAACAGAGACAACCGAGATAGCTATGACAAAGGGAAAAAGGTATGTTACATAGATGAAGAATTTGAATCTGAATCTGACACTGATGATGATGTAGAAGTAGTATTTGTTGCTATGAAGGATGATTCAGAGGAAGAAGAGAAACATGAAGAAACAACACTGATCTCTAAAGTAAGCAAAAATAATACATGGATCATAGACAGTGGTTGTACACATCATATGACTGGTGATATAGAGAAATTTGATCTTCTTGATGAATATGATGGTGGATCTGTTAGAATGGGAAATGATGCACCTTGTATGGTGAGAGGTAAAGGTTCACTGATGATTAATGATAGAATAAAATGTGAGAATGAATACTGGGTAGATGGACTGAACTACAATTTGTTAAGTGTGGCACAACTGAATAAATCAGGCCACCGACTTGCTTTTGAGAGCAGAAAGGTAAGAATCTATGATGATGGAGGAAGACTTGTTGGAACCGGTACACAATCTAGAGGTAATCTATTTTATCTTGATATTGATCAATCTTCTTGTTTATTAATGAAAGATGAAGATGCATGGTTGTGGCATAAGAGGTTATGTCATGTTAATTTTGATAACATGATCAAGATTAGTAAGAAGAAAAGAGTTAGAGGGTTGCCTAACTTGTCAAAACCGGATCATGCTATGTGCCATGAATGTCAGAAAGGTAAGATGACTAAGTCCAGTTTTAAAAGAAAAGACTACTCAACAAAGAAGATACTTGAGTTGGTTCATACCGACCTATGTGGTTCTATGAGAACTTAGAGCTATTATGGTGATAGATACTTTATTCTTTTTGTTGATGACTATACTAGATTGATGACTGTTATGTTCCTGAAAGAGAAATCTAGACCTTTTAAGATGTTTAAATGGTATAAGGTGAAGGTAGAAAAAGAGACTAGAAAAGAAATTAAATGCTTAAGATCTAATAGAGGAGGTGAATTTATCTCTGATGAATTTACTAATTTTTGTAATGAGAATGGTATTAAGAGACAGGTCTCTGGACCAAGAACACCTCAACAGAATGGGATTGCTGAAAGAAGGAACAGGTCAATCATTGATTGTGCTAGAACACTAATGCTGCAAAAGGATATTTCTCAGGCATATTGGAGGGAAGCTGTCAGCACAGCTGTATATGTGCTTAACCAAGTACAACTGAAGAAGGACACCGACCAGACACCTTATGAGCTATGGTTTGGACACAAACCTACTGTAAGTTATTTCAGGATTTTTGGAAGCAAATGTTTTATTCTGAAAGATGAGAGAAATGAGAAATTTGATTCTAAAGGTGATGAATGAATATTCTTAGGATATTCTACTAAGAGTAAAGCATACAAATGTCTAAATAAGGTTACAAATAAGATGATTGAAAGTACTAATGTTCATGTTGATGAGTTTGATGACAAGAACATAGAAGAAAGAAAGGAACCAGAAGACTATGGTAGATTCACTTACATTGAACTTCTTGACTATCTACCGAAGTCGCAACCTGTGATAATCGATCAGCAGGAAAATAACCCCAAGGAACAGGAAAGGGAAATTGACGAACAAGATGTTGCTACCGAGCAAGCACATGAACTTGAATAGGATGAACAAGAAATAAGAAACTGAGTACTAGCTAGTTTTGTCAGAAGACATCATCCTGAGACACAAATTATTGGAAACAGACAAGCTGGAATGTAGACAAGAAGCAAAACAAGACAAGGTACATGTCTAGTTTGTGAATTTGAACCAAAGAATGTGAAAGTTGCATTAGAAAATGAAGAATGGGTTAATGCAATGAAGGAGGAAATAGAACAAATAGAGAAAAACACAACTTGGTCCTTAGTACCCTGACCTAAAGATAAGAATGTTATTGGTACTAAATGGATATTTAGAAACAAACTGAATGAAAATGGTGAAGTGACAAGAAATAAAGTGAGATTGGTATGTAAGGGATATGCACAGGAAGAAGGCATTGACTATGGTGAGACATTTGCACCTGTTGCTAGATTGGAAGGAGTTAGAATGCTACTTGCATATGCTGCACACAAGAAATTTAAGCTTTATCAAATGGATGTGAAGTTAGCATTTCTGAATGGTATACTTGAAGAAGAGGTCTACATAGAACAACTTGAAGGATTTGTTGATCCAGACAACAAAAACATGGTATGTAGATTACACAAAGCTTTATATGGTTTGAAGCAAGCACCGAGAGCATGGTATGAAAGACTACATACTTACTTGTTAAGTATTGGATTTGTAAGAACTAGTGAGAACAACAATTTGTACATGAAAGGTGATACTGATGACACTATTATTATTGCTGAAATTTTTGTTGATGATACTATTTTTGGAGGTCAAGATCATGTATGTAAATCTTTTGCTGATGACATGAGGAATGAGTTTGAAATGTCTATGTTCGGAGAGATTAAATTCTTTCTCGGATTACAAGTGATTCAACAGAGTGATGGGATATTCATCACATAGTCCAAATACATAAAGGAAGTCTTGAAGACATTTGGCATGGAAGATGCTAAACCTGTGGGAACACCGATGGCCACTAGAAGTAAATTGACAAAGGAAGATGAAACTACAGAGGTAAACCAGGCACTTTACCAATCCATGATTGGTAAGCTCATGTATGTAGTTCACAGCAGACCAGATATAGCACATGCTGTGGGAATTGTTGCTAGATATTCTGCTAATCCTAGAGAATCACACATGATTGCTACTAAAAGGATCTTAAGATACCTGAAAAAGAAAGAGGATTATGGATTATGGTATCCTAAGGAAGGTAAGTTTGAGTTGAAGGTTTATACCGATGCTGATTGGGCTGGAAATGTGGATGACAAAAAAAGTACCACTGGAGGAACATTTTTCTTTGGTGAAAGACTTGTAACCTGGACAAGTAAAAATCAAGCTTGTATTTCTTAGTCTACAGCTGAAGCAGAGTATGTTGCTACTGTTACTATTTTCTCAAACATTGCATATATCAAGCAAGTGTTGGAAGGAATGAATGAGGTAATCACTGACCCGGTGATCATATACTGTGACAACACAAGTACTATTAATATTTCAAAGAATCCAATGATGCACTCTAAGAAAAAGCATATATCAATTAAGTATCACTACTTAAGAGAACAAGTGCAAGAGAAGCAAGTGAAGTTAGAGTTTGCTACATCTAAAGAACAATTTGCAGAAATTTTTACAAAGCCTCTACCGAAGGACACATTTGAATATTTGAGGATTAGACTTGGGGTCCATCCCTTGTCTATCGGTCACTAATGTGATCTGGATGTTGCATCAGCCTAATCTTATTAGAAGATCATTCAGGTTGATGCAACATAGTTCACACTTTGGATATTGTTCAAGGTTGTGATTAAGTTTAAAGAATTAAAATAGATTGGGATATCAGTATACTAAGATACAAAGGAAGTAATGGACAACAGAGAGTTACTTAGCTACTACAAGAGCTGATTATTTATTTGTTTCTTTGGCATTGTTGTCAAAGGGAGAGATAGATAATATGAAAAGGAAAAGGGGATATGCACTGATGAGAACCATCTAAGGGAGAGATAATTTGAAAGGAACCTGAGAACTGAAAAGGTTATATCTACAGAATGACAAAGCTATATTTTATAATGCTGTTTAGTAACGTAGTGATTAAACATATTAATGTTGTATGAGCTTAGCAAAACATTTGATCACAAAGTTGTAGAATACATGTTTGGTATGTGTATGGTACATTTCATATTAATTGAGTTGCCATCAATGCCAAAGGGAGAGATTGATGAACTACAAATGATTTAGAACTTGAATGAAGAATTTGTAATTTAAGATTACTGAGGAGTTGATGATTAGATGTGCAAGATGATTAAATCAGTATTATGTTTTCATTGATGTCAACTAGCTTGACAATACTTATCTTGTAAAGTTACTATACCAACACATTTGAAGAAAGGTGAAAGAGATGAAGAACATAAATATCTACATGAGGAAGATGTATATGAAAAATGAGGATAAGGAATACACTGAGTAATTTTTTGATGAGTCTATGACTTGATGAAATTGACTTTATTATGTTGCATTCATCTATGATGAAGAATAGAGCTGAAAGACACAAAATAGTGTTGTGGGTAAATACAGCATTTTAGTATACACCGATGAAATGTAGTGTATACCAAACACAGTGTTAACGGAACTTGTGTTCACCGACACATTTATTTGTTAACCAAGAAAAATAGAAAGGAATTAAATGATCAGTTTAGTCGATAAAGTGATGAGCTGTAAAGTGTATGAAATTGAGGTAGCAGATAAGGTTTGTTATGAAGATCGATGGCTAGCATAAATAAAAAAGGATCTAATGGAGCAGATTGAAATGTGTTATTGACACATCAGTCGAGGAAGCTTAAAGCAGAAAAATATATGAATATGATTAAGCGGCAAAATCTGATGGAGGAAAAGAAAATGATTTACTTGTCTATATAAGAGACATTGGTTTCATTATTGAAAGAGAGCCGGAAGAAGAAGATACTGTAGAATTATCGTGTGAAGAAGTTTTCATGCATTCTGATCATACTGGTTAATAAGAACCGAGGTGCAGAATAATTACCGAGCTACAGAGAGTAATTACCGACAGATAGTAAGTTGATATAGTATTGAATCTGAAGTGGTATATTGATTAGAAATATTTGAATGAGCTGAACATTGATCTATAAACTGCAAATTGAAGTTGTTTCTAGGTAGATCATCTACTGTTACATATTTAACCATTGTACATAGTTAAATCTCTTAACCAAGTGGACTATGAAAGTCTTTTGATGTTTCATTCATAGAGTGAACATTGTTATCCTGTCAACCCCAGAGTGACTGTTGGTTGGACGATAACTTCTGGTCTAAAATCCTCTAACAAGGTCACACCTAACAGTGTGTTTGTAATCTTTAACAGGGTTGGGTCTTCACCGACCTCACTTCAGAAGAGTGAACAATTTTGGGTTGCCGATCCCAGGTGGTTTTTCCCTTCACAGGGTTTCCATGTTAAATCTCTTGTGTTATGTGTTGACTGTGATATTTGTTTGTTATCATACTTTGCATATTACATGTTAGATTTGATCGATAACTTTTATAAAGTTTAGACTGACAATTGGTAAAAACATAGACAGTAAAAGTATTTTATGTTTACTGAGTAGCAGAAGTAGTAGAATTATTTTAGATTATACATTTTGAATTGTGGGACACTGGATAACTGATTCACCCCCCTCTCAGTTATTCTAACAATATGCTAACATTGAAGATGACAAAAATGACATACCTTAGCATACATGACATTGCTACATTGGATAAACCATTCATAACCTTCAAGTTCACCAACAACACTATAGCAGAGAGAAGAGTTGTTTGGGAGCCTTGGTATAGGGGCTCGTATGCCTTCTCAAGTATAGGTATATCAAGACCATCTTCATCATCATTATCAGATGCACTAGTACCATCATCATGATCATCTTGATCAGATACACTGATACCATCTTCTTCAATCATGTCCTCTGGCACATTATCAGCTACACCAAACCATCATCTTCAATTGTGTTCTTTTCCATAGGATCATCTTCTTCCATGGGAGTGTTATCTTCAACTTGGATATTCACACCTCCATGTTCCTCAGTTGGAAATCCACATTCACCAATCGACAAAAATCATGCCCCCCTTCAATGTGACCATGTTGCCTATAATGACTTTGGGCTATTGTGATTAGAATTCTTTGTTTCTTTAAGCCCTTACACTTTTTTCAAGGAAAATTACATTTATCAACTTTTATTTGGAACTGAGACCAAAATCTGGCAATTGTCTCGTTATTTTGTTCTGGGTTCATATTGCCAGCTGTGGACTTTCTTCATAGGCAATTATTCGGGCTATAAATATACAAAATGTAAACATACAAGCATTAGTAGTATCTTGTATATAATAAAAAATAATAAAATATTACAAGATTATACAAGATTTACAAATATACATACAAATCATGCTCACTAGACTAGGCCAACCAATTTGCACATTCCTTCCCAAATCATCTTTCCTAATATTTTTCCTCCACCATAATTTGGACTTAGTATTTTAATGTGATTAAGTTTTTTAAGTTCATAATTGGTTAGAATGAAAAGTTGCAAAAACAATAATGTTAACATTAATAATCAGCCACCATTGATGAAATTTCATTAGTAATCAGCCACCCTTCATAACAAATGATAATTATGCTGTTCGCCAAAATAATCATTTATGATTATTTTGGTGAGCTTAATCATGAATGGTTATCATTAACAACTTGACCAACCCAATTACATTAACAACTTGAAGAACATGCTCACATATCAAGTTAGTGATATCTTCAAAGGTGTTCTTAAGCATCAAATTGATAAATTTAGATATTAACAGGCTAGTGTGAAAAAATGGTTTATGCAATTCTATTTATGGGGCACAACCATACTTATGGCATAACTGCACTAAAAGACATTTTATGGGATGCATATGGCAAGGATTAGAAAAATGTGAAGTGGTGGTTGGTAGATATGAATTGGAAACAAATAAGTGAGTGTGAAAAAGGAGCCATGTTAATTGTTAAGACCACACATTTATGAGATCCACACAAAGTGATATAACTGAGGGGTTAAATGAACATGGTAAGATATTTTATCCTTACATAAATGCTAAAGCAAGAAGATCATAAAATGATTGTTAGCAATAGGTGAAATTAAAAGCTAGACTAAGTACTTTTACTAATATTATTAGTTAATCCTAAGAGAAGGTAAGTGGCACTCCTTTCCACTTAAGAATTTGTAATGACCTAGAATTAACATAATTATGTCATTTCCTATTTATTTATTCTATCTTCCTTGACATGAATTTCTTAATGCAAAAACATATCAACAAGTGACATGTTCTTGTACTTGGTTTTGCATTATAGCCCAATTCATATCCATATATGCACTACTCTTCAACACATTTATATTCTCCTCATTTTGATTTTACAACATTTAGAATTACTTTTGAACATTCACAATTAAACTCAAGATCGTTGATGTATTTTCCATGGTTCATTTCTATATTCATTTTTAGATAGGAGTGAACTTGAAATTCAAATTATAAAATTCAAATTTCAACTTCCCTACCCATTTCAACAAGTTGTTTATATTTGGCTAGTACAAATTTTGTGCAACATGTTTGCAAATTTAATGCGCACCTTGATTTTCTTTTTAAAACACACTCCAATTCTAAAAGACAACAAATAAACCAAATTTGTACCTTCGCTACATAGGCTATTTACGTTTTTGTGAATGCAAGTCTTTGGTATCACTCATACCATTAATCTAATCCACAAAGAGGTTTGACTTTGGAGAACATGCTTTCTTATCAAGTCAATAATCTCCTCAAAGATATTCTTAAACATAACCTTAATAAATTTAGATATCATAAAGATAAGTAAATCTTTAGACATACTTATTAAATCATTCTCACATATTACAAATCACATTTTATATGACATATTAGATTCATAGTAAATTTAAGATGAGTATATTCACTTTTTATATTAGATATTAGATTCATAGTAAATTTAAGACGAGTATAAATAAATTCAATTTGACATCACCCATTTTCTTAAAACTATACACATTTTGAAACACCATCAAATTTTAGATGAAGACAAATAAATTCAATGCAACACCACCATTTTTTTTCAAAATTGTATCATCAATCCCAAAACTAAACACACATATTCCTCTCATATAATTTCCATACACATATTCTTCATCCATATATTAATGCTTAATTTACTCCGTGTACTCATTATATAAAATCAATGCAAATGATTATTCTTTACAATATTATTTGTTTGGAAATTTTCTAGAATGCCAAAAGTCGTCTACTAGTTTCACAAGTTCAAAAGCATAAAAGGATTCCATTTAGGGCTTAAAAACCCTAAAAAAAAGAATCCAATCCACCCAAAAATTATTCCAATTGATGGATCTGAAATTGAATATTCAATAAACCAGTTTTATATTAACTAAACAAAACTCAAGGAATCCAAGTCAACAATGTTTTAGAAAGAGCAAATGTATTAAAGACATAAATATACCGTTTTAAAGGTTTGTATGAATATAAATAAAAGTCTAAGGCTGTATAGCTGGCATAACATTATGATTAGTCTAAGTCTATGGCTTATTCTTTTTAAAATTGGAATTCTTTGTTGATGCAATAAACAATACTCTTGAGTTGGGATTATTTTTTGTAGGGATAAATAATTTCAAGTTGTTTTTGGGATTTGTATTTCTGCACGAGGACTTAAACACATTTTTGTTCTCACAAACTACCCCATATTAACCATTTGGTCGAAATTGTTATATTAAAGTCTTACCTTCTATTATGTTTCTATTTTGGAACTAACTGCTTAGTGTTCTTCAGAGAGTTTGGTCCGATCACAACACTATAGTTCTATTAATGGAAAGATGAACTGTAGGAAATCTTGATTGTACTCTGCATGAGGAGTTTAGTGATTTCGATGTTAGTACTAAGTTCAAGTTGTTTTTGGGATCTGTATTTCTGCACAAGGACTTAACACATTTTTGTTCTCATAAACTACCCCATATTAACCATTTGGTCAAAACTGTTATATTAAAGTCTTACCTTCTATTATGTTTGTATTTTGGAACTAACAACTTAGTGTTCTTCAATGAGTTTGGTCCGATCACAATACTATAGGTAGTGAATTAGAAACCACTGTTATGAAAAAGTTGCCTTCTGAAAAGTTGGAATTGCCGATAACCCTTGAAATTTTCAATGATATTATCTCAGCATCATTTAAGTACATAGGTTGGCCATTGTTGCCATTATTATTGTAAGTATCTGAGCATATCTTGTCCTATAGAGCATTTACAATCCTTTGATGTGTTTTTCAGCGAATTCATTCTTTTGATGCAACCAATTTTTTGGACTTTAATATTATGAATTCTAATATGTGTTTATCTTTTAAGTATATGATTAACATGTTTCACATATTCATTATCAGTTTCAGGTAAGCTTTACAGTATATAGATGAGAGCTGGAATCCTTTTCAACTTTTTCTTATTGCTAATTGTTTATTGATGCACTTTCAGCAATATATTTGGGAAATAGAAAGATTTCATTCATCAATGAAGGAGATCTAAAATCTCCTAATTTTGAAGCAGACACATTATGTCCACCATTACTGGCTAGGACAAGGCATCTACGAATTCTTTGTTATAAGATTTCACGAAACCTATTACATTCTTTATATTGTACATCATCATTATTGTGCTCATGCCAATGGAAGTTCTGATAAGTTTATTTTAGGACACTTGTTTTCTCATTAAACAATGACTTCAGTGAACTTGTGAAGTGCAGTTATATTAATTTGTATCTGATATATACAATGTTAGGAATAAGGTGTCTCAACCTTGGATAATTCCTATTCTTATTATTTGTTTTGTAAATGTATTTTTTGCAAATAATGTAATTAAGTGTGAGTGTACATGTCTAGTTGGCATGTTGATGTGTCACTCCACTTGATGTGTCAGCATCTTGTGCATAAGGAGATCATGACTGAAATGGTCATGACGGATTCCTATGACGCGTAAGAACTATTTAAGGAATGTGCTATGACAGGTGTAAGAGCATCTTATGACTTGGGCCTATTTGGGCGCCCAAAAAGAAGTGGTTGGTGTGTGTAAGAGAATATGCCAAAAATAGGTTGGTATGACAGGATTCTCTTACACTTCTCTTGTGACCGTTATTTTTGGCAGATTCTATGACAAGCTGTCATAGTCTATTCTAGGGATGGATGCCTATTCTTGGGATTGCATGTAACAACTGTGTACATGTGGCTTTGTGCATGGGTCTTGGTGGTTGTGCCTATTTTTGGGTCCAGAGGAGTCTATATATATGATGCTGCTCCTATGGGAGAGATATAACAGAAGTTTAAGTCTTGTTGGCTTTGTCTCTCTCATTTCCTGAAAGAACTTGCATTGCAAGTGTATTGTAATATTTGTGTTGAAGATAATAAATTGTGCAGGTTTTGGAGTGCTGGGGTTTTTTACTGAAAGGTTTTCCCCAGGGTATATCATTGTGTCATTCTCTATTTTTCTATATGCATGGTATGTGGTTGCAATATCTTTGTTAAAGTAGTTAACGAATTTGAAATTGTAAGGATTTATAAGAATTTGCACAATACTCTCCTATAGAGATTAGCGTAGGAAGCTGTTTTCGCACTTGAGTTTCCTTACAAGTGGTATCAGAGCTTGATCAACTTTTGATCCTAGTTGTTGGGTAGGGTTTTTTGAGCTAATCTCAAGTTTGAGTGGGAGTTTTTTTGCAGAGCATTCTGAATCTTATTTGCAGATTGAGATGGCAAGTTCATCATATGGAAGAATGGAGGTGGAGAAATTTAATGGCACTAATTTTGAGTTGTGGAAACTCAAGATGGAAGACATGTTGGAAGATCGTGACCTATGGGAAGCGACTTCAAATGCTACAAGACCAGAAACTATAGCTCAAGCAGATTGGGATATCAAAGACCGTAAAGCTAAGGGTCTCATAAGACTCTATTTAACCGATGCAGTCCTTCTGAATGTTCTAGATGAGAAAATCGCAAATAGTTTGTGGGAAAGACTTGCGGCCGTGTATCAGGCCAAATCTCTGGTGAACAAGTTGTTCCTGAGGAATAAGTTGTACTCTTTGTGAATGGAGGAAGGTGGATCCTTAGTGGATCATTTAAATGCATTTAATCTACTGGCTGCATAGTTGACATCAGCTAGTGTCAAGTTAGAGGAGGAGGATCGCTGCTACACACTTTTGTGTTCTTTATCGGATCCATGGGACCATCTTGTGATGGCTCTCAGAAGCACTTTAGTCACCTTCAAAATGGATGATGTGGTGTCTTCGCTGCTATCAGAGGAGATGCGGAGAAAGGCTTCCGTTTCGGAAGAAGAAGCCCTTGCTGTTCGTGGGAGATCCACTGAAAGAGGGAAGAAAAATGACAATAAGTCTGACAATAAGGGTAGATCCAAATCCCATGGGAAGTCAAAGACTTCCAATAAGTCCAAGGTAAAATGTTGGAACTGTGATAAATCTGGGCACTTCTGTAAAGACTGCAAAGAGCTGAAGAAGAAGAAGAAAGGTTCAGATTCAACTTCAGAAAGATCTCAAGAAGATGGCGATGCATTCATCACAGCTTTGGTAGCCCATGCATCTGATGATGTGTGGTTGGTTGACTCAGGTGCATCTTTTCACATGACCTCTCATCGAAATTGGTTCTCAAAATATGAAGAGTTCGATGGTGGAAAGCTGTACTTGGGTGATGATTCTCACCTAAAGATAGTTGGACGTGGAAGGGTCACTATCAAATTTCCTGATGGACGAGTAAAGGGAATCAACAGAGTTATGCACATTCTGGGTTTGGTACAAAACCTATTATCTTTAAGTATGCTAAATGATGTAGGTGTGCAAGTTGTTTTTTCGAAAGAAGGATGCAAGATGATAAGAGGATCGATAGTGCTTGCAAGGGGTACTAGGAGAGGTACCTTATTTCAGCTAGATGCATGTATTCCTCTATGTAATAGTTCTTCATCCTCACCATCTGAACAAGAAGTGAAGAAGTCTGTGGCTATTGGTTTTGATGGTAGTGCAAACACTTTGGAAGGTTAGCTTCCTGCAGAAAAGACAATGTTGTGGCATATGAGATTTGGCCACATTGGTGAAAAGGGTCTCAGAACCCTGAAAAATAAAAATCTCGTTGAGGGGTTAAATGATTGCAATCTCAAGTTTGACTTCTGCGAACACTGTGTCTATGGTAAACAAAATCGTGTTCAATTTTACTCTAGTTCTCACAAATCTTCTGATGTTTTGGATCTTATTCATTCTGATGTATTTGGTCCTGTAAAAGTTCCTTCAATCTCCAAGTCTGTATTTTTTGTATCTTTCATAGATGATTACAGTAGAAGGATGTGGATTTATTTCCTTAAAAGTAAGACACAAGTCTTTAGTCAGTTCAAGGAATTTAAAGCTCTTGTAGAGAATCAGACTAGTAAGAAGATTAAGTGTGTGAGAACTAACAATGGTGGTGAGTTTTTCTCAGCAGAGTTTGAACAGTTATGTAAAGAACAAGGTATCGAGAGGCATAAGACAACTCCTTATACCCCACAAAAAAATAGAGTTGCAAAGAGAATGAACAGGACACTGATGGAGAAGGCTAGGAGTATGCTTAGTGGAGCTAGTTTAGAACAAAGGTTTTGGGCCGAAGCTGTGGCCACTGCTTGCTATCTGGTTAACAGATCTTCTACATCAGCCCTTGTTGGTAAGACACCCATGGAGGTGTCATCTTGTAAGAAGCCTTCAATTAGACATCTTCATGTTTTTGGTTGTGAAGCTTATGCACATGTTCCAAAGGAGAAAAGATCTAAGTTGGAAAACAAAGCTGTTAAATGTATTTTCATCGGATACAGTGTTGGTGTGAAAGGATACAAGCTTTGGGATCCCGTGACTAGTAAGGTGTTGTATAGTAGAAATGTTATTTTCAGAGAGCTAACATCTTCTCCTATTGTGCTACAACCAGATGAAAAAGAAAAGAAAAAAAGATGTTGTTCAGTTGCCTCCTACCCTTGAGAAGACTGAACAGAGAGACCATGTTGGGTCTAATGATGAGGAGAGCTCTAGTAGCTCTGATAGTTCGGAAGAAGAGGAAGAACAACCTCAACCTCAGCCCTTGAGGAGATCCACAAGAGAAAGAAAGCAACCATAAAGGTTTGGTTATTCTATGTTAGATTCCAGTTGTGCCTTTGCTTTGATTACTAACACTGATGAGCCTAGATCTGTGAAAGAGGCTTTGGGCATGGAAGATGCAGGTTCCTGGATTGAGGCTATGGATGATGAGATGGCTTCATTGGAGAAAAACAAAACTTGGGACCTTGTACCTTTTCCTAAAGGGAGAAAATCTGTTGACTGTAAATGGGTGTTCAAGAAGAAATTCTATGTAGATGGCAGTGTTGAAAGGTATAAAGCTAGATTGGTTGCAAAGGGGTATTCACAGGTAGAGGGAATAGATTATGGTGAAATATTCTCTCCTGTTGCAAAGTTGACATCCATTAGATTTCTGTTATCTCTTGCTGCATCATATGATTTAGAGATAGAACAGATGGATCTGAAGACAACTTTCCTTCATGGTGATTTGGAGGAAGAGATTTATATGTCACAGCCTGAGCACTACATTGTTAAAGGTAAAGAATCTTTAGTTTGCAGATTAAAGAAATCTCTATATGGTTTGAAGCAATCTCCTAGGATGTGGTACCTTAAGTTTGATGCCTTTGTGTTGTCAATTGGATTTGTAAGATCAAAATCAGATCATTGTGTTTATTTCAGAGTTGAAAATGATCGCCTTCTTATTGTTGCGTTATATGTTGATGATATGTTTCTATTTGGGAAGGGTAAGGGTATGATTTCTAATTTTAAATCTCAGTTGTCAGCATAGTTTGAGATGAAAGATCTTGGGGCAGCTAGGTACATCTTGGGTATGGAAATCAGTAGAGACAGGTCTAACATAAAACTTTGGTTGAGTCAGAGTAAGTATGTGAAGTCTGTGTTGGACAGGTTCAGCATGGCAGATTGTAGACCACTATGTGTTCCTATTTCTGTGGGAACAAAGTTATCTGTAGATGATTGTCCAAAATCTCCTAGTGAGGTGGAGGACATGAGTAGAGTACCTTATGCTAGTGCCATTGGTAGTCTTATGTACACTATGGTCTGTACTAGACCAGACATTGCCCAAGCAGTGGGAGTCCTGAGTCGATTTATGGCTAATCCTGGATGGGTACATTGGGATGCAGTTAAGCGAGTATTCAGATATTTGAGGGGTACATCAGATTACTCCATATGTTATCATGGTAACTCTTCTGGATCTCCACATTCAGTTTGTATTCGTGGGTTTGTGGATTCAGATTGGGCAGGTGATATTGACAGTAGGAGATCCACCAGTGCTTATGTGTTCACTATGTTTGGTGGTGCCATTAGTTAGATGAGTAAGCGACAACCTGTGGTTGCTTTGTCCACTACAGAAGCTGAGTACATGGCTGCTACTCATGCTTGTAAAGAAGCCATTTGGCCTAGAAGATTGTGTTCTGATGTTGGTGTTGATGCAGAACAGATTACTATTTGGTGTGACAGTCAGAGCACTATTTGCCTTGCAAAGAATCCAACTTTCCATGCCAGAACGAAGCACATTGATGTGCAGTTTCACTTTGTGAGAGATATGGTGGAAGATGGAAAGGTAAATTTGGAGAAGGTAGATACTGTGAAGAATGTTGCAGATGCATTAACGAAACTAGTGGGCACTGAGAAGTTTAGATGGTGTTCAGAGTCTATGGGCCTTTTGGCCTATAGCGGTTAAAGTTCCTGTTATGTTCCTGTTGCTCTTACAAGGTGTTCGACAAGTGGGAGAATGTTAGGAATAAGGTGTCTCAACCTTGGATAATTCCTATTCTTATTATTTGTTTTGTAAATGTATTTTTTGTAAATAATGTAATTAAGTGTGAGTGTACATGTCTAGTTGGCATGTTGATGTGTCACTCCACTTGATGTGTCGGCATCTTGTGTGTAAGGAGATCATGACTGAAATGGTCATGATGGATTCCTATGACGCGTAAGAACTATTTAAGGAATGTGCTATGACAGGTGTAAGAGCATCTTATGACTTGGGCCTATTTGGGCGCCCAAGAAGAAGTGGTTGGTGTGTGTAAGAGAATATGCCAAAAATAGGTTGGTATGACAAGATTCTCTTACACTTCTCTTGTGACCGTTATTTTTGGTGGATTCTATGACAAGCTGTCATAGTCTATTCTAGGGATGGATGCCTATTCTTGGGATTGCATGTAACAACTATGTACATGTGGCTTTGTGCATGGGTCTTGGTGGTTGTGCCTATTTTTGGGTCCAGAGGAGTCTATATATATGATGCCGCTCCTATGGGAGAGATATAATAGAAGTTTAAGTCTTGTTGGCTTTGTCTCTCTCATTTCCTAAAAGAACTTGCATTGCAAGTGTATTGTAATCTTTGTGTTGAAGATAATACATTGTGCAGGTTTTGGAGTGCTGGGGTTTTTTACTGAAAAGTTTTCCCCAGGGTATATCATTGTGTCATTCTCTATTTTTCTATATGCATGGTATGTGGTTGCAATATCTTTCTTAAAGTAGTTAACGAATCTGAAATTGTAAGGATTTATAAGAATTTGCACAATACTCTCCTATAGAGATTAGCGTAGGAAGCTATTTCCACACCTGAGTTTCCTTACATACAAAGGCCTTTTGGTGCAGGAGCACCTATGAAGACACCTAGGTCCACCATTAAGCTAGTCAAATACAAAGGACCAAAGTCATCCCTAAATGTGAATTGGGGTGTATTAGAGCCAATAATGGCAATTGACAATAAAAATTGTAATAAAATGTGTTTAAGTCCTATTGGTCCAAGTAGAGGACTAGGACATCAAAAATATTGTAAGTTGGGTCAATAAGTGCCCAAAGGATCTAATTAGGATTTAGAAGTGTCTAAGGGATTCAAATAGACCCTAGAATTAGAATCAAATAAGTATTAAGAAATTAAAATAACAAAAACACAAGTTAATAATTCAAATGTTTGAATATTAAGGGCTAGTTGTGTTTTGGTGGGAAAATATGTTTAGGAGTTTTAAAGAAATTGTAATCACTTCCAACCACTTGGGATTGGTTGTGGAAGTTATAAAATTTTTTATAAACACCCAAGAATGATTGGGAAAAGGCATGGTACGAATTGGTGAAGGAGAATGTGCAGATTTTCTCAGAAATGCAATAAAATTCTAGAATTTCATAACTTCCTTTGCATATTTTGGTATCTTATTGTATTTTCTTCATTGTTTTGTTGTTGCAATGTATTGAAGGATGTATTTGAAGTTTTTTTCAATCATCTTAAGTGATTTTTTTTCATTGAAGTTTCAGTTACATAGCATAAGTGCTGAAGATAGCCATTTTCACATTGTTTTTCTCAAGCAAAATGGTGTAACCATCCCCTTTCTGGTCTAACTATGACTTGGGGATGGATTTATGATATGTATCATATGTAATTATGCATAATAATACATAAATAAGATAGAGAATGTAGTTGATCATCAATTTGGGCAAGTTGGAGTGCTTGGGTGCATGAAAATGCATGGAATTTGATGCCATAAGTGTAGCAGCGAGAGATCGGGCTTAAGGAGGGCATGTTTTTGTTTGAAAAAAAAAAATTAAATGTCAAATAAGTGGTGAATCCTGAAGGAGGGGTTTTGGAAGTGAGTTTTGGGTCATTTTCTAGAAGGCCCTAGTTTTTGGAGCCATTTGGTGAGGGTTTTTGAGTTTGACCATCTGGGAAGTTTGTGGGTGAAAACCAATACCATAATCCTTAGTTTTGAGACAAAAATAGGGATTGATGAAAGTTATAGGGTCTAGGGATAAATATATTTGGTACTTCCTTTGTAAATGCACTCAAATTAGCCCTCTTGAAGATAGTGAATAGTCAGTTTTTGGGGTTGAGGTTTCAAAACAAGCCTACTTGGTTTTTACCATGTTGTGTAACGTCAAAAAGGGTGTCTAAATCAGTCATTTTTTTTTTGGTTGTTTTGGGAAAGTTTTGAAAAAAATCCAAATATCAGGTTTTTGAGGACTACTAGGCAGGATTGCTTGGGGTTAGTAGCTCATTTTGAGATATCTGATCAAAAGGCTTAAAGGGAACTTGTAACCAGTCAAGAAAATTTGTTTGAGGTTTTTTGAGGCCCTAGGAAGTCCTGTGATTGGCCTTGTGTCATTTGGAAGTCATTTGACCTCTTGGAGCAAGTGGATTCCCTTGGGTACACGGTGAGACCTTGGGATTGTTTTACAAGGTGGAGTCTTGTTGTCCAATTTGTAGAGTTCTTCAAGCCTCTACATCACTTTTCAATATCCTTGTGCTTCTACTCCATTTAACTTTAAATTTACCTTTATAGGTTTCAATTTTTTTGGTATATTTATTTTAAGATAATTGTTTTTAGGGACTTGAATGGAATAGCAGGGATGGAAGATCCAAATGGTATATAGGGGAAACTATAGCTGAATTTATTGACCATTTATAGGTATGCATATCTAGATCACATGAAAAGGAGTTGGCAACAAAAGGATTTTTGATCTTGTAAAGTCTAAAAAGGATGTAAAAATTGCAGTAGTTTCTTATTCACGATTAATAGCTTTTCTAGTTACATTTTTCAAGTCCAAAATTATAGTTGCAAAGGTCAATATGGTTTAACCATAGGGATTCTATGTGATGAGAAATTAAGACAATTTTTTTTGCTAGGATGATGCCTACATCCCCTACTCAGACTGCTAAGGTCAGTCTGTAGAAGCTCAGAAAAACCAACAACAAATGCAACTATGTAGGATCACATGGTGGTTTGGTAGCAGAGAAGGTTTGGTTGGGTTCAAGATATTTAGAATCCTGGGAGAACATTTACAATATATTTATAGTAGCAGAGTAGGTTTTGTAGGAGCAGATTGGGATAAACAGATGAATGCCCTTCAATATTTATTGTTTCCCTATATTCCTCCCATTATTTTTCCACCTCTATATATTCCTCATCTAGTTGGATAGATGGATGAATGGACGTTGATTCAATTCTAGATAACCGTGGTATGAGAAAGGTATCGGATGATAGTTTAAACACCCCTCACTAGCTCAGTTTAAACATTACATTTTTCTCTAGTTGGGCCTTGAATTAAAATATACCTCTCCTCTGAAATGAAATGAAACCCTAGCTGTGTGAATGGACAATAATGTTTCCCAAAAATGAGCTTATAAATACCAAATAGAGCTATGAAAGACAAAAATGCAGAGGTATATAAGGAGCACATAATTGTTTAGGGGAAAAAATGGATTAATGTTGCCCAAAAACATGTCAAAATGTCAATGCAGTGTAAGAATCTGCAACAAATGATTCAAGGAAAATGTCAAAGTAAGGGTAAATATAGAAGAACCTACAACAAAAACACACTCATCTCAACCAGCTCCTGCATGCCTAGACCTCCAAATCTCCTGCCCATAATACCCAAAGAGTGATCAAATGATATCAAACCCTTTTTTTTTGTTTATACCAAATGATTTCGACCAAATTGGGCCTCATAAACATTAAAAGCCAAATTTTGACCAGACCGGGCTAGCATAAACATTAAAAGCCAAATTTCAACTAAATCGGGCTCATAAACAAAAAAAAAAAGAATCTAACAAGCCAAAAAAAGGCCTTGGTCAAAATTAAAGGTAGAAAATTGACCTCAAATGTATTAGTGTACGTATATTTCTATGCTAGAGAATTTGCGCCTAGGCCATTGGGATATGCATTGTATTTTAGACATGCTATGGATACATTGAAGAATTTCATGTGGAGACCACATAGAGACTGCCCCAGATGGGATGACAACAGGGAGAAATTTCCTTACTACAAACATGAGAGGTATTTGATTAGACACATGATTATAGGTCATGTGGTCATTAAGGTTCAACTTGTAGAGAGAGTGCACAGGAAGTTTGGAGAGAGATAGGGAGTGCTGATAGGGCGAATCTTGAATTTTTCACAAAGCTATTTAACATCTTTATTTTGGAAAGGGATACCATGATTAGTGATAATAGCTAAAGGGACACCATAGTGACATATGATATAATTCAAAATAAATTTAGAAATTTTTTTGTTGGTGACATAAGTCATAGGGATGGCCTCAACCCATTTGGTGAAATATTTAGTACCAATTATAATATACTTCTGGCCATTGGAAGAAAGAGGAGTGATATTCCCTATGAGATCAAATTACCATTGAGAAAAAGGCCATGGAGAGATAACTGGATGAAGATATTTTTCTAGAACATGAATTAAATTACCATGTATCTGACATTTGTAACACTTTTTTGTAAAGTTATGTGCATCTTGCTCCATAGTGGGCCAATAGTATCCAAATCTTACCAATTTTTTGTAAGACTTAAACCATTGAAATGACCTCCACATATACCATTGTGTACCTCATGTAAAGAAGTTTTTGTTTATTGTGAATCGAGGCATCTGAGGAGGGTTTGGTCAAAGGATCTCTTGTAAAGAGTACTACCGATAATGACATATCTAGTAGCTTTCTAGATAAGGGCTCAGTATTTTTTCTTGGGTAGGTCAGGAGGTAGGATTTGGGCATGCATGTAATTATAAATATCTTGGTACCAAGAGAAATCGAGACAAAATATTTCACACACGAGCTTAGATTATAAAATATTGAATGTAGGGATCAGTAACTACTCTACTAGAAATTCACAACGTTCTTCATTTTGTGGCATGTCAATCAAGGAAGAAATAGTTTCCATAGCATCTTCCTAGTTATTATGTACCCTAGGAAGTTGTTGAAACTTGATTGTAACAAATTTATACTTCAAGAAGTTAGTCAACTATTTGTAAGGTACCGATTTCTCATCTTTAGTCTCATAGTCAATTTTAACTTGATGGATGACTAATTGGGATTTTCCATACACTTTCAGGTGTTGAATTTTCTATTGACTTGCTAACTTGAGTCCAGTGACTAGAGCCTCATATTCAAAAATATTGTTGGTACATTCAAATGCTATCTTGTATGAGTTAGGTATGACATCTCCTTGTGGAGTGACAAACACGATCCCTTCTCCTGATCCATTTCTAGTATGTGAACCATAAAAGTAGAGTTTCCATTCATTACATGTTGTAAAGGTGAAGATTGATTCATCTAGAAAATATTATAACAAATGATGGTCATCCTAAATTGGTGCTTCTACAAGATGATCAACTATTACCTGGCCCTTGATTTATTTATGGTTTATATATTCTATATAAAATTTAGATAGGATCATTACCCATTTGGCCAAGTGTCCTATGAACGCTGCTTTGCTTAAAAGATACTTTAGTGGGTTAATTCGTGACATAAGCATATTTTTATGATGGAGCATGTAATGTCTTAATTTATGAGATGAAAAAAACACAAGAAGGTATGCTTGTTCAATGAGTGAATAATTTAGTTCATATCCCACAAGATTTCTACTGATGTAGTATATAGCTCTTTCCTTTCTCTGTTCATCATGTTGTGCCAAGAGGGCTCCCAATGTAGTTTTAGTAGAATAAATATACAAAATGGATGGCTTTCCCATGATAGGAGGCATCAAGATTGGTGGATTAAGATGTCCTTCAATTGCTGGAAATATTGCTCACATTGTTCATTCCATTTAAAATTCACACCTTTATGTAGCAGATGTTGGAAAGACTGACACCTATTGGCTAGTTATGCAATGAATGTTTGAATACACTGTAACTTTCCTTGTATACTTCTTAGTTTCTTCAGAGTAGTTGGAGGCATTTTGAATATTGATTTTACTTTTTCAGGGTCTACTTAAATCTTCGACGGGAAATAATACAACCCAGTAGTTTTCCAGAAACCACTCCAAAAAAATAATTCTTTGGATTCAAACGGAGCTTGTAGCCTTCCATTCTCCCAAAGATCTTATCTAAAATACTCAAGTGATATTTTCTTGTAATATATTTGCATAGTAGATCATCAACATAATCTTTAATCAATACATGTATGAAATCATGGAGCATAGTATTCATTTCTCTTTGATAGGATGCTCTGACATTCTTAAGACCGAAGGGCATGACATTCCAACAATATGTTCTCCAAGAACATGTGAAAGCTATCTTGGGTTGGTCTTCAAGAGAAATTTTGATTTGATTATAACTGGAGAAATCATCCATCAGTGATAGCATCTCATATCCAACTGTCATGTCTACTTTGATGTCAATGTTTGACAGTGGAAAGTCATATTTAGGGCATACTTTGTTTAGGTCACAAAAATATGTACATATTCTGATACCACCACTGTGTTTTCTCAGATGAAATAAATTAGAGATCCAATCTGCATAGTCTATGTGTTTTATGAAACCAATGTCCAATAATTTTTTGAATTTTTCTTTCACTAAATGATCGATTTTAGGATGCATTTTTTGAGTTTCTGTTTCATTGAGGTAACTCTTGGCTTGAGTGGTAAATGATGAAGGACTAACTCCAGATCCATACCAGACATATTTGTATAGGACCTGGTGAAGTTAATTTACTTTTCTAGAAAGAATTGCACAAATTCATCTTTATCTTATTTTGATAGTGATGTTAGGAATGGGAACACTGAGAGGGGGGGGGGGGTGAATTAGTGTTCAATGTATTTTATCTTTTTACTTTAATCTTTAAACTAAACTTGAATGCTTAAGAATTGAAATAAACATTCACATAAACATGAAACATGAAATCAACACATGACACCAATATGGTTACAGGGAAACCCAAATAGGTAAAAACCCCGGTGGGAATTGACACCCACTAATATTCTGTACTAGTGTTTTGTGATCCTTGTTAGAAGATCCTTAACCATGTTAGGAGTTGCTTTATAATGCTTTAAGTATAGTAGACCTTGTCAAGGGTCAGACCATGTTAGGAGTCTTTTACAATAGTCCCTATTAGGGGAGTGGACGCACTATCCTAGAGCTCACTACTCAAGTGATGAAGGCTACAACCTTCTGATCTTAGATACACACTATATCTACTAGATGAACTGTCACTGTGACACTGCCTGTCAGATTAGTTCCTTTGATGCGCTAATGCTTTGACCTCTTGCAAAGCTCTAATACATCTTATATACTCTTTTTAGACTTTTGATTTTTTTATCATAACTCTCTATCAACTTCCATACTAAATACAATGGGCGCATCTTATATTTATACACGCATACAAAATAAACAACTAGGTCGGCCCTTAAACCTATTACATACACTGCTTCCAAATGAATTGGCTTAAGCGTGTTTACAATCAAACATATATACATGTCAGAAACCTAATTACAATAGGTGCATAGCCTTTACAACATTATAATATAGTTGCGACACAAAATGATAACTGTCAACTGCTTGCTTTGTTCTTCACTGGCACATACTGGCTATGCAACTTCAATTGACTGTATCTTTCTCATCCTTGCATATCTGATTATGCGCTCATAGACTAAGCATGAATATAGTCTAACTAACTTAACTTCCAGGGTGCATACCATAATTCTCCCATACGCACGTGCGCTGATGCTCTGAGCTGTAGGAACTCTGTACACTGTCCAATCTTCAACACTTAACCAATTTTTGATCTTCTCATCAAGTGCGTTGACTCCAAACTGCTATATGACTTTGTTTCCATAATGAAAACACTATATTAAGTCATATCTATTAGTATAGCCAACTTGCCAATAATCTCCCCCTTTGTCATTAATGGCAACAAAGGAATATGGCCAAGTTGCTAACTGTCCTTAATACAAAAAACTTTTGTCATCTATACATATACTTATATCTCCCTATACATATTATGATCCATATTATATACACAACTACCCCTTTGACATTAATGACAAAGGTGTTACAAAAACTATATCTATACATACTTACTGAGGGAAAACATCTGGATATGCAATCTTTAGGTTATGGATCTCCTTCTTCCAAAATGTGATCAAAGAGTTTACTATCTGGAGATGGATGCATAATGCATATTGAAGCTTCTCCATCTTCTTCAAATCTATGGAAGGACCTTGATCATAGGTTATCATGGTGGCATCAATCTCTTTGATGTTTTGATTTAGAATGTCTAATGAGGGCGCAAGAGCATTCCTGAACTGAGTATGTCTAGCCCTTAACTTTGTCATCTCTTTTTTTGCCTTCTCAATTTTGTCTAACTATCCTTGGTAGACATTATTGCACATGTTCACATCTATGGTTTTGTATTTCACTAAACTCTTTACTTGCTCAATCATAGCTTCTGCCTCTTTTATTTTCTTGAAATGAGCATCAGTAAGCTTGTCTTGATCCATGCATCCTGCAATGATTCTTCTTCCTTAATCAAAAAATTCTTTTAGGGATGCTTGACCAGATTTGAGTGAGCTTAGGTCAAGTGCAAAGTTATTCACCAATTCATTCAATCTTTTCTTTAGATACTTTTCTTTTGCAACTAGGGATGCAGATTCTTCAAGGCTTGAGAAATTGCTTTTGAAATGTGAGATGACTGTACTCACATCATCGACCGAGTGTATCTTTGACACTTTCTTGTCCTCTAGTAATAAATTGTTCAGAATGTTTACTGATTCTACCAAGAGGGGATTCCTCATCACTTTCTTTTCTTTGGCCTTCTCCATAGCTAAGACGCTAAACTTAATCAGGTCTTCTTCTCTCCACGAGTCCAAACTGGATGTGTCAAGTGTCAAACTTGACAAAAATGCTGCAGCGGGAGTGATGGGAGTGCTATCCATCACTTCTTGTTTTACCTTGACTAGTTCAACTATTGGTTCATTATTCTTTTCTTTTTCTATTTCTTTCTTTTCTTCTTCTTTTTCTATTTTTTCTTTTTCTTCCATCTTTTCTTCTTCTTTCTCATTTGTTATATTTTTAATCAATACCTCTTCTTGATGAATGGGAGGTGTGTTGCTGCATAAATTTTTAGCTTCTTGTGTGCTCACAAAAAGCTTCCTCAAACTTTTCCAACTTAGTGTCAGTGGCCACCATGGTTATCTCTACATTATCAATGATAATGGTGTTGTCCTTGAGTGACTCTGTCATGGGTGCAGACTTATCCAACTTTGTTTGTGCTTCCACTGTAGGTGTTGAATCCTTAGGACCTATAGATTGTACCTTGATGGTCTCTGACCCTTTGGTAACCATTGTGGGTACATGTGCTGAGGGCACAATAGGTGGATACATGTTTCTATTCATAAAAACCTTCTCAAAGGCTTTCTCTGTCTCTTTGGCAACTAATTCATAGTTTTTATCCATTATATTTAGAGTTCTTGTCTTGGTTCTGAGGTGAGGCTTCACCAGATCTAACAACTTCTTTTCTTCTAGCTCACATACAGGAAAAGTTTCATCTAAGATCTTTTCCCTTATCCGCATATCTTCTTCAATAGCCTGTCTCTTTTGGAATTCTAGGATATTCCATACATTGTCAAGGATCATTGTTTTTAGTTCCAAAACTATCTTTTTGAACTTGATCATGTGCTTTATGATCATGCTATGAATCTCTTATTTGTCTATTTCACTATATTTATCATAAAATTTATTTACTTGATCAATTCTTCCCTCATCAATTATTCTGGCACTTAGCACACTGAGACTAGGTTTAAAACTTACTTCAGAAGGTGCTTGATTGTTCTTTCTGCTTCATGTTGCTCGCGAGGATGGATGACTAGTGCCAACCTCTTTCTTCCTTTTTGGCATTTCCTTATACTTAGGAGGAGCAGTAAGGTCAATGGTTTCCTTGGGTGCAGAAGGAATATCATCAGTTATATCCTTCTGTTCATCAGATTTCTCTATCTTTACCTTCTTCAACTTGGGATCTTGTGATTCTACCTTTGCTGCATCTGCGCTCTTTAGTTCTAAAGAAATCTTTTATTCTTTTGCTTTGTCAAGATCTTCTTGAGACACACCATGTATTCTCAAGATATCTGATGTGACTTTAGCAACCTTTCTTTTTGTTGCTGCGTTGTTTAGCTTGGCATCTACTTCTCTTGTCTTCTCCTCCTAAGTTCCCCGTCTAGGTTCATTAGGGTCAGTAGGAGCTGTAAGAAATACTTGAGCATATGCTTCTAAAACTTGTTCCTCTACTTCATATCCAAGTGGATGAATCCACTTTGTTCTAGGGACTACTGCCTCCATGCATGTTGTATCTATTTCAACCATAAAAAAAATTGTATCCTTGTACTTTTCAACAATGTTTTTTGGAATTCTAAACCTCATTTGCATCTTAGCCCTGAAGGTCTTCAATTCCAATGTTACATAATCTCTCAATGTACTCTCAGTGGATGCCTTGTTAGATATCTATGGCATGGTTGGAATGGACTTGTCCAAATACAAATCTGATACTCTCCCAACTATATGAAGGTACATGTAAATGATCAAAGACCCAAACCTGAATATCTTGGTCTTTTCATGCTTGATTGCCTTCATGTTATCAATCAATTGTGCCTGCAAGATCTCACACAAGTTGAACTCTCTATCTTCCTTCACAATTCTAATGGCTACTAGAATTGTGCTTGCAAACACACTATTCACCCTGTTGGTGTGATGAAACCTGTATCCAAGTATCATGGACATCAATTTGATGTCTGCTTTCTCAATAGGCTCAATTGTCATCCCGCGCCTATCACTCCTTAACTTACATGTTTTCTCAACACTTTTCCTGACATCCTTGCCTATTGGAAGGATGGCGCCTATCTTTTATAGCCCCATCATCTCATATATCAAGTCACTGGTAATTCTGACTGGCACATCACCTATCCAAAATGGGTCATCATGAATTCTGCTCAAAATAATTTTAATCCATTTTGTCTCATAGAATTCATATGCCATAGAATACTCTACTATAGGGTGATCATTCCATTTTGCATATTCATCCAGGAAGGTTTTGTCTGGTTTTAACATTGTTTCCACATGCGCCCTTAACTTGTCCAATCCTATTGGTTCCTTCTTACAGTAGATGTAAGCCCTTATGTATTCCACATGCATAATGCCCATAGGCGTGTGGGAGAATGCTCCCTCTAAGTCATCTAGGGTAGAATTAAATGGGATTTTCTTAAAGACATATCTTTTCTTTTTTGCAACATCAAAAACTATGGGAGTGGCTATCACTTGTTTTATCACTTTCCAACTATACTCTAAGATAATCCGAAGACTTCTGAATCGGCATAGCGAGCTAGGGTTTCTGCAACTGATCAATTGTGCTGCTAATCACTGATAGATCACTATCCAAGTCTTCACAAAAACTTCCAAGGCTCTTTTAGCTTTCCTATCACTTTGAATTTGAATGCAATGAGTAATCAAACAACTTTCTATGTACTTAAAGTGAAAATTCTGCCATTAATGCATGCCACGTAAACTAGGCTGTCACTTCAAAATTTCCAACTTTTGTTCTACTAGCAATCAATATGTGCACTCTTGCACGAAGGTATCTTTATACTCCAAAAGATTAAGTTCAAAGGTGCATACTCTGAGAGTGAGTATACTAGCCACGTAGGGGTCTAGAGCTAAATTAGCTCCCCCTATGACCCTGAGGGCCATTCATCTAGATGTAGAGGGTGCATCCACTGTGGATGCATCCAATACATTCTCATCAACTTTGTTCTTCTTTCCTTCTGACCAAATCAAGCTCACATCCTCTGAGGCTTTCATAAACTTGACTTCTCTTTCAGGATCCAATACTAGCTCTTCGACCTTTTTAGGGCTTTCCTGACCTTGTCTCCTTGATCTATAGAACTTTGAGATATGTCGAGCCTTGTTACAAGAGTGACAAATGACTAGAGGTCTTATATTCCTCGACGCATTGACATGAGTCACCATTTTACATTGTCTCATTGAGTGACCATTATAGTTACATATCTGACATGTAACATTTTGAGAACTTCATGTTTGTCTGATTCTGATTTCTTTGATCATGCTAAATCCTGTTCTTCTTACTAGTCTTGCAATTCATAGCTCTATGACAAAATTTATTGCATGTATAACAGTAACCATTAAAGGGTCTTACCTCTGTACAGTTCCTTGCAATGTGTCCATTCTTTCTACATGCAAAACAAGTGCATTCTACTTGCTTATGCTCATTCTTAGGTGGTCCACTATTATCTTTGGTTTGATGTTCAGTCTTCTCAGTATCAGTAGAGTCTTTTTGTGTATCCTTTCTTGCTCGCATGTTGTCAATCTGATTTTGTGCTTCATTGTATCCAATACAGCTAGTGTCTCCTTTGGATCTTCTTGCATACAACTGAGATTCTATCAAATCATAATTGGTGTGTAATTTGTCAATGTGATTCTTTGCTTCCTTTAATTCAGATTCCAAGCTTTCTTTGCTATTCCTTAACTCCAAGATTTCCAAGTTAGCTTGCCTTAATTCCTCATTGAGTTGAATGTTCTCTTTGATTTGTTCACTATAGACTTCTTGATTGTTGATCAGATTATCATCAAATTCTTCAAGTAGTTCTTTCAAAGATGCATTGTCTTCATTCAGCTTCTTGACCTTTTCTCCTAGATCACTGTTATAGCATTCTTTCAAATCATTTCTTAGCCTTTTGATAACTAATTGAACATCACTTACCTTTTCTTTTAGTTCTTAAATTTCTCTTTCTGATTTGTCCAAGTCTTCAAGAGAAGCTTCAAGATTTCTTTTTAGATGTTTCATTTCTACTTTGTCCATGATCTCCTCAAGTGGTTAAACTTCTTTGCCGAGGACTAGAGCTCTGATACCAATTGTTAGGAATGGGAACACTGAGAGGGGGGGGTGAATCAGTGTTCAATGTATTTTATCTTTTTACTTTAATCTTTAAATTGAACTTGAATGCTTAAGAACTGAAATAAACATTCACATAAACATGAAACATGAAATCAACACATGACACCAATATGGTTATGGGGAAACCCAAATAGGTAAAAACATCAGTGGGAACTGACACCCACTAATATTCTGTACTAGTGTTTTGTGATCCTTGTTAGAAGATCCTTAACCCTGTTAGGAGTTTCTTTACAATGCTTTAAGTAAGGTAGACCTTGTCAAGGGTCGGACCCTATTAGGGGAGTGGACGCACTATCCTAGAGCTCATTGCTCAAGTGATGAAGGCTACAACCTTCTGATCTTAGATACACACTATATCTGCTGGATGAACTGTCACTATGACACTGCCTATCAGATCAGTTCCTTTGATGTGCTAATGCTTTGACCTCTTGCAAAGCTCTAATACATCTTATATACTCTTCACACACTTCTTCTCTATTTATCACAACTCTCTATCAGCTTCCATACTAAATACAATGGGTGCATCTTATATTTATATGCACATACAAAATAAATAACTAGGTCGGCCCTTAAACCTATTACATACACTGCTTCCAAATGAATTGGCTTAAGTGTGTTTACAATCAAACATATATACATGTCATAAAACTAATTAAAATAGGCACAAAGCCTTTACAACATTAGAATATAGTTGGAACACAAAATGATAACTATCAGATGCTTGCTTTGTTCTTCACTGGCACATACTGGCTGTGCAACTTCAACTGACTGTATCTTTCTCATCCTTGCATATCTGATTATGAGCTCATAGACTAAGCATGAATATAGTCTAACTAACTTAACTTCTAGGGTACATACCATAATTCTTCCGTACACATGTGCGCTAATGCTCTGAGCTGCAGGAACTCTGTACACTGTCCAGTCTTCAAAACTTAACCGATTTATGATCTTCTCATCAAGTGCGCTGACTCCAAACTGCTATATGAATTTGTTGCCATAATGACAACACTATATTAAGTCATATCTATCAGTATAGCCAACTTTCCAACAAGTGAGGCTATAAAGTGTATGATTTCTTGGTTTTAGATGTTTCCAAATTAATGATGAAGGTGCTCCCCTTAATACCACAAACATATAACAGAAAAAGAGAAACAACAACAATAATATGCAAGAACAGAAAAATTGGCTTCTTATTATCTCCACAAATGTGGAATTACAAACTTTCAGAATTACAATATGCAAAGCCACATGGGCATTCCCTTACAATATTCTGTAGGACAAAGCCTCGAACTATTACCCAGAACTATTCTGAACTGCCTAAGACAATAATACAGCCTTCCTTATATAGGCAATTTCCACCGCCCGAGAAGGTTCCAAAAATTTAGCCCTAAGGGCCGACCAAACTTAGAATTATTTTATTTTTCAATTTATTACATCAAAGTCGGCTCAAAATAACTTTTGAAACCCGAACAAAAATTTTGAAGGAAAATTATTTTCTGCCATTTCAGGTGACCTGACTTCCGGAGATCATAAGTCATCACCAGTTGACCCGATTGACTATTATAACCCCATTTCAGAAATGCCATGAAGCGCTCTACAGGCTTGACCCACGCAAGTGCCCGTCACCCAAACTTTTGACCTCATCTGGGGCCTCTAAAGCCTTCAAAACTGAGTTTGAAGTTTCTGTACCCTGCTGCCAATACCGAAAATCTTCAATATCTTCAAAACTACACCTGATCTAGCCATGAAACTTTGCTGGCAGACTTATATGACCAAAATGAACCTCCAAGAAAGAAATCAGATCATTCTGAGCACATGCAAAAATTACCAAAAATAGTAACTTTCCATAAATAGCAGCTCTGCACTAAAATAGCCCTTATTGAATATAAAAACAGAAATATTTTTGGGTGATGCAAGATTGCTCTTACACCCAGGATGCTCCTGCATCAATTAACTTCTTCTATCATTTCTATCAATAATGCTAATTTTTCCCTATGTGGGGGTGTGTCCAATATTCAATCCTTGGGTGCTTAATAGAGGTTTTCACCCTAAAATACATCCTTTATTTTTACTTTTTCATAGTCTAATGCCACCTTTTGGTTTTCACTAGAAGATCTATTCTTTTTATTTTGTTTATTTTATTTTCAATTTTGCATTTGGAAGATGGAGTAAACTCCCAAAAATGTGTCATGAAATCAAGATCATTCATAAATCCTACTTTATGATCACCACATGGCATGCCTTCTCAGAGCTCAAAATTTTTTGCTATTGCTTCATCATTTTCAAAGTGATCCAAGCTCGGTGCTCCTGGTTGATCCCAATCTACCAGTTCAGGGTATACCAAAGGGATGCCATCATCGACATTGCATATGTTTAGGGTTCCAGGTGTAAGGGAAGATATATAAATATCAATTATGTTAGTGTCAATGGTGTCTTCCTCAAAAGCATAAGGGCTAGGATCCCAGAAAGTTTTGATCTAGGCCCGAGGATAGGTTTTAGAGGGGGGGGGTATCATTGACATATTTAGCTTCGATGGGTAGGTCATCAAGATTAGTAAAGACATGGTCAAGTTCATATGAGATGGAAGAATAGGAAGTCCATTTCTAGTCATTAGAATCAGTAGTTTTAGTATGAGTATCCTCATATGCCTTGTCATCATTCAAAGCATTCACATTTTCACATGAGGTCAACTTAGTACTCGAAGATGTGATTCACAATGGTTTAAATTTGAGTCCCAAATTAGGTCATCCTTGTGCAGTAATAGGCTCAACAATCCCTTTTTTTTGTGTGCCTAGACCACTACAACCATCATATCCTTTTTTTAACATAATTATGAACCTTGGACCATACTTCTCGATAGTTATACGTGAAGGTTCTAGTTCATCTTTGTATATCCATGTAGATGTATTTTTATAGACAAGTTATTCATTCAACCCTCCCCAACTTGTAAATATAGTGGAGGGGTCAATTTGCATAGTGGTATTTGGTTTTTGTTTTTGCAATAGTTATGATTTTCCATAAGATTTTGGGGAAATAGGTAATTTCCCAATGTGAAAGGATTGAGCCATGGAATATTCTTTGCAACTTTTGTCTTCAATTTTTTATTAGACCTTAGTCATTTTGGTAAAGGGTGGATGCACTAACATATTTGGAATATTTTCTTGATGCCGCTTCACTATTTGTAGGTGCAGGAATGTTTCTTAGATTGGTCTAGAATTGAAAGGGATTAGGGTCTCTTGGGATAGTGATTTACACTCCATTATGGAAAAAATTCAAGCATTTCTAAAAGTAGATGGGACTGCATTAATAGAATAGATCCAAGGGCGTCCCAAGATCATGTTGTAAGGAAGATCCATGTCCAAGACTTGTAAAAATGTATTTTCAATAGCTAGACCGACTATGATAGGTAATAAAATGAATCCTTTGGAAGGATGTTCAACATCATTATATGCTTTGATTGTGATTTTCCTTGATGGATCAAATATCATCTTCAGTGTAGCCAAGACCTATGATAACTCTCAATGTGAAAATATTAAGTCATGTTCCACCATCTATCATGACTTATCTGACTTTACAGTTATGGGAAAAAACTTCAAGGTGTAAGGGATCATTGTGACTGAGTCTATCTTGAGGGACATCATTTGGAAAAAAAGGTAACATGTTGTGATGTAGAAAAGTGGGCTATCATGGCCTAAACTGGGCAACATCAATGTCATTGGGAACAATGGATTCTTTTAAGGATTTGTCAAGGATCTCTTTATACTGAGGGGATGTATAAAAAAATTCAAGGATATAAATATGTGTTGGGGTTTTACCAAGCTGATCAACAAGGTTATACTTAATAGAGGCTTTGGATCTAGGAGGTTCTCTAGGCAAAATAATATTGGTGCGGTGAGTAGTGACTGTACATTGAGGATTCTTGTCTTTGATGATCATAGTGGACATGTGCATCTGAATCATAAAAATAGTTTATGGTATAATTATAACTAGTTTGGGTATAATTGACATTAGACTTTGAATTTGAATTTGAACTAGATGCTTTTCCTTATCCATGGTTAGTCAATGGGTCCTTAAATATAGTATGATCAATATTGGAGGAACCTGCAGGAGGCTCTACTTTGATTAGGCTTTAATGAATGAGATCTTTTACCAAATGTTTCAATTGAAAACAAGAAGTTGTTTTGTGACCTTTGGATCCATGATAGTCAAAATATTTATTGTCATCCCACCAAGGGAGTTTTACTGCTAGCTCATTTTTGATTCTAGGTAATTGAATGAAATTGTTTTGAATCAATTGTCATAATACAGAATCAATTGGTTCATCCAATGGTATGAACTATCTTGGATGTCCATCCTTATTTCTTAGAGTTTGACATTGTTGAGTTTACTGTGTGTTATTTTTTGTCTGTGCTTGAGTCACTATTTGTGTGTTTGTAGCATTTGGTCCTTTAAGACTAAGTTTGGCTTGTTTTGTATTGACCATTTGTGTATCGATGACACCATCCTTTGTAACATTCTTATTTTGAGACCAAAATTTTGATTTCTCATTTGAAGTGCTCACATTGTTATTCTCTTTATTAATCTTGAGTACACCTTTTTAGACAAGAGAATATTCAGTGCAAATTCCTTTTCTCATGATATTCTCAATTGTACTTAGAATTTTGATTTTGAGCTCATACATCATTTCTGGCACAAGATTCTCAATGAATAAATACACTTTTTGTTCTTCCAAAATGTCAAATGGAATTGACTAACAAGATTTATCCAACACAACAAGAATGTTATAAATGATTCTCCTATATTTTATTTGGTTGCGTATAAATATGTTAATGTAATTTCATTTGATATGTTGAAATAACAATGAGATATACACTTGTTTGCTAGCTCATTCCAAGACTTTATGTTTCCAGGTAACTTAGAGTACCATTCCATTTCTTGTCCACCAAGACTATAAGGGAAAAGATGCATGATATATGTGTAATCATAAGCAACTTCAATGCAAGAAGTATAAAATTCTCTAATATGATCAATTGGGTTACCTTTCCCTCTATATTTCTTGAATTTTAGTACCTCAAAATTGCTTGGAAAAGGAGGAATATACAAACTCTTATTGAATGGATTAGGAAATAAGTCACATTCTATATAAGGTGTCTTCTTATGTTTGACTTCTAATGCCGCAATTTTTTTTGTCAATCGCTTGAGTTGCTACATAATCTCATCATTAGGTGATGGATTAGTAAATGTCTCATTCATACCAAGATGTCTTCTTTGTCTATAAACTGTTCCTCTTACGGGATGAGAATCATGTTGAGTATGTCATGGGACTTTTGGAGTTTCTATATCTGATGATTTTGTCAATGTAACATCATGTTGTACTATAGAAGCAGTTCGATGTTGACTTGGTTTCTTCTGTTGTTGTTATTGATATCTTTGTTATTTTCGATGAGGTTGAAGTTGTGCTATTTGTTATCCTAAATATTGTTGAGATTCCTCCACTATTTGCTGAAATGTTGGATAAATAGATTGTTGATAAGGCAGAGGAATTTTTACATGATACTGTGGCACATACTGTGGCTGTTGCATTAATCTTTGTTGCTACGATTGTTGTTGATACACTTGTTGCACTTTTGGTGGGTATTGAACATGTTGTATGACATGATGAGATCCTTGACCCACTTGATATTATTGTCTTTTCCATGCTTTTTATTGTTGCTTGTGTTCTTGTTGGTATCCCAATGGTGCAAGTATATCACCAATATTTGGAGTTTTATGCTTTGGTGGTTTAGATTTCTTGGCTTGAGACATCATGTTAACTTTCACTTGTTGTGTTACATGTGCTTTTTGTGATACATTTGCGTATTGTGTCACCTTTTGTGGAATTAGTAAAATTCCAATAATTATTTTATTCTTTGGTTCAAGTGATGTACTTAGCATAATTATGGTTGTTATATGTGAAGCATCTGTCATTTGTACTGTAGATACCCTTGGTATACTTTCAATTGGCCCTTTAGATGATAAAATAGTTGAAGTCTTCTCTTGCATTATTGGATATGTTAACAATAAAGGGCCACTTTGTTGTGCATTTTTATTTTTTTCTAAAGAGGGTATATGTGGCATCCCTATGGAAAATGTAAATGTTTCTTTTGGTGCTTCTCATTGAGTTGTTGGGATACTTTTCATGAAATCATGTCTTAATGTCCTTTTAGGATATGCTTTGGAAGTGTTAACACCAACTATTCCTTGAGGAAATGGTGATGTTGTATCAAATAAGGGGTTATTTATTTGTCCAAAGGTATTCTTTTGAGGAATTTCGATAGTCAATTCCTTTCGTGGTTGGTTCATCCAAGGTTTGTTCCCCCTTTTATTTGTCCAAAATTAATAAAGGTTGATTTTACTCCAAAGTAGATTGTGTTTGATTTTGATCTTCCAAAAGAAGTTGAGGTTTTGATATCTTTAACACTTTGAGGTATCATTTTGGATCTTGAGTCATGATGTATTTCAATGTCTTTTGAATTCTCTTATCTTTAATAGATTCATTGATTTTTTTCTTTGATAAAACCTTAAGTGGAAGGTGACTTGCTTGTGAGCCTACAAAATCCAAAAAAGTGTCCAATGAGTCATTGGGTTCATGTTCAACTTGTGATGATAGATTAGGTTGATCAAGACCAAATCCCAGATTATGCATTGGTTCCATGTTTGAGGTAGATCCTTGTTGAAAATATCCTTGATGGGGTTGATAAAATTTAACTGTAATTTTTTGTTCCTTTTGAGGTGTTAGTGGAACACTACCGCATCCTGGTTGCATAGGTGCAAAATTGGTTCAAAATTTGGTGGAGGACCCCATTGAATCACACCATACCTTGGTGAAGTATTTGAGGGGTATCCCACGTTACATAGATCTTCACTTTGTCTCACATTAGAAAATGTTTGGGTATTGGTGGGAACTTGTGAAAATGTGACATGTCTTGGGTCATAAAAGTTTGGGTTATCTCTCTTGGAGGTTGCATGTTGATTGAATTCTTTTGTTGGGTTTTAAATGTTACACCTTGTATTGGGTCAACTAGTGGTTGTGATTCTCCTTATGAAGTGAACATAGGCTTATTAGTATCTTGTTTCTTTTTTGATGCTTGGGACCTTGTAAAGACTGGCATGATGTCTATATGCAAAATGTAACTTTTTTTTTTTGATTTTTAGGAGACTTTGGAATGAGAATACAACCTAAGATATGAAAATACTTTTTAAATGATGTGAAACTCTGGGTTATGCAACAAATGTTTTTAAAATAAAATCCTAATTGCAAGGAAATAAGTCATTAAACATAATATGTAATTGGAATTTAGAATCCCGATTACACATTATTAACTTGCAATTCATTCCAAAAATCACGCCTAGAAGGTATGGTGGGTTTCGGGATTTACTTTGCAAGAAACATGCTTTGACAAACTTAAAGAATATAGTATGTGCAATCAAAATAACCAAGAAAACTTGTCGAAAAGATTGAAAATTGACATCCAAAGGACAAAAATCCAAGGCCGAAGCAAGTTATGAATCATTGCATTTGAGAATTAATCTCAAAATGTCTATTTTAGAGAGGAAAATTATGAATTTTTACAAATTTGGTAGTGTTGTCTTAATTTTGTAAATTCAAAATTATGGACAAAAGAGACAACACAAATAAATAGACACGTGCACACAAGCACAATACATATGCATACACAAAAAAAAAGAAAAACAATATGTACATATACAAAAAACTACATATATAATTTTGATTATGCAAGTGAAATTTTGAATGAGACTCATCTTACTAACTACATATACATACATATAGCTTTAATTATGAAATTAAATCTTTGAAAGAGATAAATGTTACAATCAAATTTGATGATTTATAAATCTTATTACATTCATGTACATGATTCAACACAATTTATATTTAGATTATATTGTCATTTGATGAGAATGGTGGTGCAGTGAATTGATGATATCATGGTATGTTTTATTTATCACACTTATAATTTATTCATTCTTGTTGACTAGACAAGTAGATGAACAATTTTGATGTATTTATTTGTAAAGAAAAATAAACTTTGTTTAAAGGTTAACCTTATTAGGTAAAATTAACTTATTAACTAAGATTTGTGAATTTGATAAATTGATTGTTGTTATTTTGGGGAAGTAAATAAATGGGATGCTTAGTTTGATGATTAAATATGATTGCTAAGTGGAGGAAAAAAAATCTAATTTATATGATCAAATTGTGAATAGTTTTGTTAATGATTTTTTTGAAAGTTTGCTAGATGATTGCTATGATAGAGGACAAGTTCATAGATCAAGGATGAAGTTGTAGTTGCGGCTTTTTACTTTGAGTCTATACTTGTCTTGATAATAAGATGTATATGACTATAAATTTATTCGATGTTTGCCAATCTCATCCACTCTTGTTGAAAAATTAGTACTTATTATATATATAAACATCTCAAGTGTTGTCAATTTGTGTGTATAAGGGGATAAAAGGGTAGGGGAGTTAGCTCAACTTTGTATGATTACAATATTTATCACTACATACATGTATAGAGACATTGCCTCAAAATAGACTATAAACTTAAATGGAAAACAACATGAATATGCAAATTTTTCTATTACATATTACCTACACTCTGAGGTGCACGTGAATACTATAATGATCATGTTTCTCAAAGTATGTATCACTTAGAAACATGCTTGTAAATTAAATATTTTAACAATCAAAAGGATGTCACTATAGGTCCATATCATGCCCTATCCAATTGCAAATTTTGCATTATTCTTTTCTCTTTTATTGTAACTTTCTTGAGAATCCACATACAAGTTATATTATTTTCCTTTGAATTTAACACAAAATCATGCACATTACCTATATCCTTATCATATTTATCATTACAAGATCAACTAGAATTTATTATTGTTGGTGTGAACATGAGATTTATCTATCTAGTTTCACCTGTATAGTGTGAACAAGGCACACTAACTAACTAGTTAATAGTTAGGGCTTATTCACACAAGTTCAGATTTGAAGTTTACTTAGGGAGTTGTGAGTTAATAATGTCTATTTTTCATGTGATCTTATCTTATCACTAGTTTTCTTATTGCATAAGATAAAGACAGTTGTTATAATCCTAACTAGTCATGTTTCTTAGCTTTGGTTTTATAAACAAGACATCATATGTACTTATTCTGAAGTGTCCATCTTTGATCAACAAATATGATATTAAATCAACATAATCAAGCAATGGTTTTCTTCTATTTTTCTCTTGTGAAAATCTTTTGGTTTTAGGTGATCTCGAGATCTTTCTGTTGACATCTCTAACATGGCATTATATACTTTTAAAATCTAGGAGATAATTAGGTAGGAGCTCTTTCTAGATGTATTTTGGGAAAAAATGAACCTCACCATTGAGTCTAGAATGTCTAAAAACTCATATTCATTTATGATACTTCATATTTTGGGAAAATATATTTTTGGCCTTTTTTTGAGGGTTTGATTGAACTATAAAAATTTGTGTATATAGCCGCACGAATCTAACAGATTTGGCACTAGTAGATGGGTCATTAGTGTAGATAAATATTCATGGGACATATTTTGTAGAATCGATCTTTGCAATACATTATTGGTGTAATAAAGGGTACAATTTTAAATTTAGTTTTTTTTAAAAAAAATTATTAAATTTTGATAAACTAGTGCACAATTTCTAGCTTCAAGTTCCATTTCAAGCATGGTGGGCGGTCATGTTCTTCATAGAGGACTAAGGATTTGGAATTTCTAGGTGGGCAACATGACTTGCTTGTCACTTGGCCACACTAGCCCATTGCTCAATGGGTGATGCTTATTTTTTAAACTATCCAAAGTTCCCACATTGACATGGAGAACCTATAGATAGTGCCTAGGTGCTAAATCTATCTCCTAATTCCCTAAATAGGGTCTTTATATAAAATTGTCATAACTTTTCATTAAGGTGTTAAAATTTTGCAAACAAGATATTAGTGAGAGCTAGTTTCGAGCACTTCACAAAAATACAATCTTTTTTGCAAGATTTTGTTGCAGGTGTATTTAATTGTGGATTGAAGTAAGATTTTTATTTTTCACTTTTGAGATCATAATTATTTTCCTATATCTCCCAATTTCGCAATTCTTGCATTATTGGAAGGGTATTGATAATATCTAAGAAAACATCCATACACTTTATAGATTCGAGTCAAAATAAATTTTATTTATTTTACCATATTTGAATTCCAAAGTGTTAATTGGACATGTCAAGGCTTCAAAAAGTTTTTCTTCAATCAAATCAATTCATTCCAACTACTTAACATGTATTTATATATAACTTTATCATTAGAAATTATCATTATAGTAATCATGGGTTATGCAAATCATCATTCCAAAATCCTCAGGATAATTACAAGTCTTTGCAAAAAGGACATCTTAATATATTGTAGGTGGCTTAATATTTTTCCACCTATTTGTGGACTCATCTCTGAGCTAGATACACCTAGGAGGATATCAATTCAGGTTGATAAGAATGACCATAACATAGATTTGATTTCTATAACCATTAACACCAATATCATTTTGGAGATATTGGAGATCCACATAACTCTTTATGATCATGCACACTTTGGATGAAGATTTTTGAGGTTTATGGAGATACACATAATCCTCCATTCCCACATGATCTAACATTAGATTGTTTTATTCCAATTAATGATGTTGATAATATACTCTTTGCTGATGATAAATTATTGAAACTTGAATATGTAGAAAATATCGAGCATATTGATAATCATGAGACCTCTCCTTGTGCTCCCATTTCTCTACTTGAGGTCACAAATGTGCTAAGTATTTTTCATGACCATGTCTTGTATCTTCATCTAGAATTTATCTCTTGAGTTCTATTTCTCTATAGAAGGTGCTCTTTGAGAAAATTATGTACATGTAATATACTGCAGGTGAATTGTCATGTTGCCAAAATTTACTCAGACTATGGGTTGTCAGTTATATCCTATTGAATATGCACTGTACTAATTTTAAGTATAATTTTAGTAATATGAAGTACTATACTCCTAGGGTGTTGGTTTTTTCTCCCGTAAGGATTTTTCTCGTGTATATTGTGTGTTCATTGTGATATATCTTTACACATGTTTAATATCTCCTTATGAATGCATTTCTTATTCTATAATAGTTAATATTTGTAAAGAAAATTTACACTATCTCCCCTACTAGATTGTTAGGAAGCATTTCCCATACCATAGCTTTCTTTTTGTTGGTATTCGAGGCCAACTTTGGTCTTGTTATTTTTTAGTGTTTTTTTTATACCAATCTCAATTTGAGTGGGAGTTTTTTTACAAATTTTCAAATATTATTGCAAGAAGATGACAAGTACATTTGGAAAAGTTGATATAGATAAGTTTAATGGCATTTGATTTTAACTTGGGAAGTTGACAATAGAGGATATGCTCATAGATCAAGATTTATGGGTCACAATATCTAGAATGAAACCTTATATTACAACTTAGGATATTTGGGATGTGATTGATTGAAAAGATAAGGGCTATCAAGAAGTTAAGTATAGGAACAACCTCCTACACTAACCTTCAAGACATGGTAACATAAAAAATTTCTCAGATCTTTATAATAGTTACAAAAAAAATCATAAACAACATAAAATAACATACATACCACTAAAAAGTGATTTACATGGGGAAAACCCTTTGGAGAAAAAACCCATACTCCAAAAGCCACCCAATATATTATTTAGAAATCAATAACAAATTATAATATACTTGTAGGGAGTATCACCAATCAGAGATCCAAAGGTAATTGAATAGCTATAAGACTATTACACACACTCTCCATATCACACACCTAATGTATAAGAGATACAATATAAGCCATCCGATATTAAAAAACTATGGGATAAAAACCATTCATAAAGCAACGCCCATCTTATCTCCAATCAAATATACTGATGAAATACAATTGATTGAGAACTTGATTGATGAAGTACATGTGATTAGAGATCATCGAGCACTGAAGTGTTATGTAAGATAATTGAATCAGTCATTATGTTGTCATTGATGTCAACTAGCTTTGAAAATACTTATCATGGTAGTTGCAAATATCTAGACATCTGTAAAGAAAGGAGAGAAAATATGAAGAATCGAGATATCTACATAGAGGAAGAAGGATATGATAGATGAGGATAAGGAATACTTTTGGTAACTTATTGATGAGTCTATGACTTCATATTGTTGACTTTATTATGTTGCATTAATCTATTATGAAGATAGAAGCAAAATGTTACAAAGTAGTGTGGTTGGTTAATGAAGCATTCCAGTATACATCGAGCCAGTGTAGTGTATACTGAGTGACAGTGTCAATCGAGCTTGTGTTCATCGACGCATTTCTTTGTTAACCGAGTATGGACAAAAGAACTAAATGATTAGTTTAGCCGACAAAATTGATGAGCTGAAAAGTGTATGATTATGAGGTGGAAAGATAAAGTTTGTTGTGAGATATACAGCTAAAAAAATTAAAAGAAGATCTAAAGGATGGAATTGAAATGAGTCACTGACACAACTACCAAGGAAGGTTTAAGCGGAAAAATCAATGAAGGAGATTAAGCGGCAAAATTTGATGGATGAAAAGAAAATGGTTTACTTGTCTATTTAAGAGACTAGGATGTCACAGTAAAACTCATGCCGGAAGAAGAAGACTACAGAGATATCATGTGAACAAGCTTCATGCATGCCTGATCAAATTGGTTGAAGAAGAACTGAACTGTAGAATAGTACCGAGCATTAGAAAGCTTTATCGAGAGACAGTAAGTTATTGAATATTGATGAATTGTGTAATGCCCACCCTAGAATCTTCCTATGTTAGACTAACAGGATTATTGCTTTGACACTTTGGATTTTATGATGGACTATGATTACTATTTAGTTAGCATTTTATGAGACATTTGAGCATATATATTTGGTTACTGCAGTTTATTTGGAAATATCAAAATAACATTTAATGATGAATGGTTAGAAATGAACTATCAGTAAAATGTTTTACATTGATTTGTGTTATGATGTTTATATTATGATCTAACCCTATTGACCCTATTATGGTTTGACATTTATTGGTTGATGTGAGTGTAGGATGAGGAGGGGCAATTGTAGTTACTCCTACGAGAGGTCCACATGATGTCGCACTCTCCCTCCTTGTTTGTCACTGCATGTTTATATATATATGTATATGCATATTAGTTGGTGATGCAGGATGCAGGTACTAGACATCATCTCCACTTGGCTACACAGGTCTGAGCGTGCCTTCAAAATCCTCAAACTGTTGATGTGTGGAGATTTAACCAAGTTACTCTCGAGGTTACCCATGGACTTAGGATTCTGTTTAGGAAGTTATCCTAGTTGGGAAAGTAGAATGCAGTTTATGTTAGGAACTTGATTTGATGTTGGTCTGAGTTTACGTTCTGAGTTAGAACTAATCTATTTTATATGTATAATAAATAATTATGTTATAACTATTTGTATTTTATATAGGTATGTGTATATGTGGGTGCACACACATATATCCATGCTTATATAAATAATAATAATTATATATTTTTCATTAATGGTGTAAATGGTATGTTATTTATAATAAGTACATAAAGTGGGTGAAATAAAGTATATTTAATAAATGTATTAAATAAAAAGTAAACATAATAATAATAAAAGGAAAATGTCCTTTGTAGTAAAATTATCTATCTAGGAGGGAGTTGAACTCAAGACCTCCTAGAAGTTAGGCTACTTGTTTTCCTATTGTGCTATGTGTTCTTCTTGAAAGGTATTTGTCTATTATTCTTTTTATGCTTTTATTTAAAAGATATTTTAATTAAATTTATTAAAAACCTTGATTAAGTCTTTATGGGAAATTATTTGGTTGTTCCTCCAACCAACTATGGAAGTTGGAGAAGTTGCTTCCTGTAAAGAAACTCCTCCAACCACATAGTCAGAGGATAAATAATTGAAGATTTTTGTGTGCGGGAGGATGATAATTTTTGGAGGATTTGTTTCTTATGAGTTTTCTGTAATGGATTTCTCTAAAAATTTTTTGATGAAATTTTTGTGAGTTTGTGAGTCTCTGGTTGGCAAAATCACTTGTGTGAGGATTGCTTGGAGTTGATTGCTAGAGGAAGATTTCTAGAGGAATATCTACTCAAGGATTGAAGTTTCGTAGAGATTCTCTAGTCAAGGGAAGAGGATTCTCCGCAGGACCCAAGATGGGGTCTAAACTAGGAAGAATCTCCATTCTTCCTCTTTGTGTATGAATGTGTTCTCTGTGGGTTGTACTGTCTATGTAAATTTCAGAATGATTATGTTATACATATATATGTTGTGCTTGTATTAGTGATTTGGAGTTTAGGATTATGTTTAATATTTTTCCATGTTGTATGCATATGAATATTTCTACATTTGTAAGAGGCTATAGGGTCCTTAGCATTCTCCTTGTATCTCCTTTCTTATCCAGAATGTCCATGATTTCATCAAGGCTTTAGAACTTCTATTTCAACCCTACAATTTCATATCTATTTTTGCACCACCTTTCTTTGTCTAGATCTAGAATAGATTTGTTAGATAGATAGAATGGATTGATGGGCCATTTTTGAAGGGAAATTGGGAGATCTCAAATGGGTCATGGTCAGATTAGGCAACCATAGTCCCCATAATGCCTAGTTTTACTCGCAAGTCAGAGTTGACAGTCGTATTTTGTAGTTCCAGGTCAGTTTAGTATTAACCGAGCTAGGTCAGTTTAGTATTGACTGAGCTAGGTTGGTTTAGTATTAACTGAGCCAGGTTGGTTTAGTATCAATTGAGCAAGGTTGATGTAGTGTCAACCGACCAAATCAGTGTTAACCGACCAAAACTGTGTCAACCGACCAAAGCAGTGTTAATCGACCAAATCTGTGTTAACCGACCAAACCAATGTTAAACGACCAAGACTATATCAACCAAACAAAGTGTTTGAACTGAGAAAACTAGTGTCAACCAACCAAACTATGTCAACCGAGCAGATTAGTGTTAACCGAGGAAAATAGGATTTATACAAGTATAAAGTATAAGTCACGGTACTTTAATTTCTTATAATTTAAGTTATACTTGTATAAAGGAATTAGGTACCTTCTGGGATGATTGAGATAGGTTTCAACTTCATAGGAGTTAGGATGCAACTTCTAATTTTGAGATTTCTTAAAAATTCAGACTTAGCCAAATTTCAGGCACATGAGATTTCCCCTAGACTTTCGAAATAAGCTATGGAATGTTGTGTAAATGCATGTGGGAAGTTTTATGTCATGTCTTATGAATTTCTATACTTGGTTTTGATTATAAGCCTTTGTTCATACTTGGTTTTTTTTGTAGAGTCCATAATGTAAGGGCAGGACTTGTTCGGGTGGCCTGAGTGCACCAGAGGGCTCCCTAGACTTATGAATATGGATCTTTTGAAAGTACTTGATGTTTTCATGACTTGTGTGTGTGGGTAGGGGACTAGGTGCCCTAGGTGAGTGGCTCACCATAGGTGTTGGAACCCTAAAGTGGTTACTGGATGATCTTATGGGTGGGTTAGTAAAAAGTGATAACCTAACAATGAATCTGGGAAAAGGGGGAAACAAAAGATAATGAAAGAAAACATATTAATGGTCACATAGTCCTGTTGGAGTACCGGGACCATGGATAACCACTAGGATGGATCCCTATTCATAAAGGGGGGACTGGGGTTACATTTTTTCCAGGAAGGATCCCAAAATCTAGGATATGTGATGACACTCACCTAGAGAATATGCTAGGAACCTAACCCTTGTGATTAGTAAAGTGATATATTGTTATGTTATTTCTTTCAGTTTAGGGTTTTGTGTAGCCTTAGATTTCTTAGGGCCTTGTGGGTATCTTGGTTCTATCTCCTAGCACGAGGGGTGGAACCTCATCCGTTCCACATGGTTGGGTGGCAAAAATCTTTCGAGGTCCTGTTCGTGGTTCATGACTTGGATGCGTTCAAATTTATGTATTGATGTAGATATTTGTATTTTGTATTATGTATTTTTGAAAGGAAAGATGAAAAGATATGTTGTAATGCCTTTAGGCCATTCACGTACCTGTTATTATGAGATCTATTATCAGAAAGATGTAATTGAAAAGAAAAGCAATGTAATTGGGAGGGATAGTTCTAGGCTTTGTTTCAAGGGTTATTATTTGAAAGATCAAAGTTGGAGATATATAATGTAATGTTGAATGATCTTTTCTATCTCTCCTTTGTTGCAATGAAAGAAATGTTTATTATGTTAAGGTTAAAATGTAATTTTTAATGAATAGTTATTCAATGTCTAGGAAGGAGAAATGAAATTAGTATATAAAGTAAGAAATATAATTGTAAATGAAATGTTATTTTCTTACCCTATCTCTTAAAGTTCTAAAATGTGAAAGTAAAGAAAGGAAATGAAATTCAATTTGGATAAGTAATGTAAATGAATTCACTAAGGGAACCTTAAGGAATGTAAATGTAAAGTAGTAGTGATGTAATGTTAGGAAAAAAAATTTGTTAGTTGCTATTTTTGGTCATAAGACCTGATTCCTTATGGGTTCCTTGGCAGGGACATTACAAATTGAATAGAAATATTGATCAGAGGATTGTATGGACTTAGAATAGATCTGAATATCTGCAAATCAAGTTGTATTGTAATCAGATCACCTATTGTTTCAGTTTAACCATTGTAAACAGATAAAATCTCTTAACTGAGTGGACTTGAAAGTCTTATATGTCATTCATAGAATGCACATTGTTATCCTGTCAACCCCATAGTGAATGCTGGTTGGATGATAACTATTAGTGTTAAATCCTCTAATAAGGTCACACCTTACAATGTGTTTTGTAACCTTTAACAAGGTTGGCTCTTCACCGAGCTCATTTCAGAAGAGTGAAAAGTTTTTGGGTTACCGGTCCCAAGTGGTTTTTCCCTTTGTAGGGTTTCCACATTAAATATTTTGTGTTATGTGTTTATGTGGTGATTGTTTGGTTATCATACTTTACATGTTGCATATTTGATTTGGTTGGTAATCACTATGAGCAATTAACTGGTAATTGGTAATTACACAGATAGTTAGTATTTTATATTTACCGAGCTACAAAATTAGCTGAATTTGTTTTAAGTGATACATTTTGTATTTGGGACTGTGGATAACTGATTCACCCCCCTCTCAGTTATTCTAACATATGCCCTATGATGTGTCAATACACACACCGACATCCTTTTCACAACTCATTTATGTGTTCAATATGTTTTTACATTTCCTATTTTAGGGAACTTAAGTTTTGGAGGCCATAACTTTCGAACTAGGTGTCTAATTGATGAATCATTTAAAGTGCTAGAAATACCATGCCATGCTCTATCACCTTCTAAAGAACTACACTATTTAGCCACATTTTTGGCCTATTTTAGAGCCTCTAAAGCCTTAAACATTGAGCTCAAAGCATTTTTTTTAGCAATTTCCAAAAACAAAAACTTTAATATCTTTGAAATTCTCACCATCCAAATTTTGTACCATCCATATTGTCGCCATCCCCTTTGTTGAAGGTCTTTCTTTTAATATCTCTAAAATTATCTCTAAAAAAGACATTACTTGTGCTTTTAAACCTATTTCTACCACTCGTAGACTTATCCCCACAATCAAAGATTCCTTACCCCCTCTTTTCAACTCTAGAATGCACAAAAAAGATTTCTCTTGGAGGACCCATTACATTGGAGAGACATGTCAATCAATTAATGCTAGGATCAAAGAGTTGTGTTGACATTAGACTTGGTCGATTCTCCAAATCTTCCCTTGTTGAGTATTCTCACAACACCAAGCACCACATTTGGCTCGAGGACACTCGAGTTGTGGTTAAGGAAGATAAGTATTTCAAGCGTAAAGTCCTAGAGGCCATAACCATAAGAAACCATTCTTCTAATGTTTGTATCAGTTTTTGGGTTTGATTGTGTAGAATTTTGTCCATCAACATTTCAGATCATACTACATGATCCATCATCATGTTCTTTTCTCTCTAGCATCCTGATGATGGATCATGTTGTATGATCCGAAACGTTGATGGAAAAAATTCTATACAATCGAACCCAGAAACTGATACAAACATTAATATGGATTGTGGAAATCTAATGGATCTGACATTCTTCTAATCTTAATTGATATGAAGGCTACATATTAACCATTCTTGGTAATCCCTTTTGACCTCCCTATCTTACGACACTCCTCACTAGGGTTTGTTCAAGCTCTTATTTTGTTTTTCTCTTCCCTTTCTCCCTTTCTCCCCTCTCTCTCTCTCTCTCTCTCTCTCTCTCTCTCTCTCTCTCTCTCTCTCTCTCTCTCTCTCTCTCTCTCTCTCTCTCTCTCTCATGCATCTTCTTCTCTTGTATCCTTCCCTTGCCCTTCTCCCCTGTGCCCCTGGTTTACTCATTTTTGGTAGTTGGATGTTTTCTTCATATTTTTCATTTATTATAAGTGTCTCTTTCATTTTTCCTCATAATGTGCCATTTGATTTTTATTTTGTTTATTTTTATTTTTTATTTTAATTATAATTTAATTAATTAATTAATGTTATTTCCTTTTGTTCCTATTGCCGTGATGTTTTTATAATTCTTATTTTCTAATTCACAATTTTGTTTATTTATTTCTTAATTTTTAATTTTATTTCTATTATTTTTCCTATTTTATTGTTCTTTGACTCTAATTATTTTCACATTAATTATAACTTTATATCTAATTAATTTATAGTGTTCTTTTTTGAGTGTTCATTCTTTGTTTTATTTCATTTTCTATTTATTATATTTATATTTTATCTTTGTTATTCTGTGTTCTTATTATCTTGCTGTTTTTATATTTTTCTATATTCATATTGTCATATATTTATTAATTATCTTTTTAAACTTTGTTATTATTTTTGTTCTTATTATCTTGTTATTTTTATATTTTTATAATATTATTGTTATATATTTATTAATTATCTTTAATTTTTATTTTTAGTTCTTTTTATTAAATTTAATCTAAATTTAATATTCTATTATTTTTCGCCTTCTTTGCCCTTTACTTTATATTTTATTCCTTCTTAATTGATTATTATTTTTTTGGGTCACTTGATTTTGTATCTTTCTTTGTTTTGTTTTTTCTTTATTAAGTTTTTTTTGCCCTTTATTTTATGTTTTTTATTTCATTAATTTAGTGATTTTATTTTTTATTATTTTTATTTGGTTTCTTTATTTTATTTTCACGTATTTCTCTTCTTCTTCTTCTTTGTTTATGATTCTATTTAACCTTTCCATTTTTTTTAATTTTTAATTTTCTTAGTCCTTTCTATTTTATTATTTTTCCTCTTGATCTTTTCTACTAGGCTCATTTGTGCATATATTTATTTATACTAATTTCTTAAATAAGAGCTTATAACCAACCTTTAATTTTTTGCATTTTTAAAACTAAGATATTTAACAAGATCGTGTAACTAAGTTTCTTATTTTTAATTTTTTTAATTCTTTCCCTCAATCTTTTGTTAAGATAACATTGCATTCCAATTTTCACTTTTTTTTGTTGACACTAGAGGTATCCTTGTGACCCAACCTAGCACCCAACCGACCTTTCCTTGGTCTTACTTTTTGTTGCCAAGCTGGGGATGCAAATGGGCGAGACTAATCCTATGGGGATGTCCCAACAGTTTGCAATAGAGTACATTGGGTCAATTTGAGCTTTGGAGTCGATCTTGAGACTAGTGGGGAATAGACCCAAGGCCCAAGCCAACTCCACTTTTGATTCTTCCCAATAATGAATCATAGAGGGTGATTTGAAATGTTGATGAAAAAATTTACTTACACAATTTTACTGGAAGCTTGTATCTACTTGTTCATGAACTATGAAAAACTCTTTCAAATTTAATATCTTCAAATTGGACATCATCTTGCAACACAAATTCATTGACATGCTTAAATAGGCCAATTGAACATTCTAGGAAAAAAATAGGGAAATTCTTTTCTCTAACAAAAAGCTTACTAAAAATAGTAACCACATGCAAATACATGGTTGAGACACATTTTCCTAATTAAGGATACATAAGGCTTTGTTTAATATATTTTATTCTATTAAATATCCATGAAGAGAAGAATATGAAAGATTTTTGGAAGAAGCTTTGAGATGTTTATTAGGATAAATCCCTCATAAACAAAATTTTCATGAGAAAGATGATATTATTTTTAAAGATGGAAGATGTGGAATATATTGTTGATCATCTCAAAGTAATTAAACATGATTGTTTCTTGGTTAAGTTCTATTGGTTATAAGATTGAGGGGGAAGGATTGAATCTTGACTCATGGGACCACCTTGTTATGGCTACAGAGAGTACACCTACTAAGTTCAAGATGGATAAGGTGGTAGCATTGTTACTTTCCAAAAATATGTAGAGGAAGAATTTTGTGTTAGTTGAGGATTTTTTATTTCATGATAGATTGAAAGAGAAAAGAAAGGGGAAGGATAAGATAGATGAGAGAGGCATTATCCAAATCCCATGGGAAATCTGTCTCTTGGAAATTTTAATAAATGTGTTGTAATTGCACAAAACTAATCGTTTCATAAAGAATGTGAGGAGGAGAAATAGAAAAATAAGAGACCCCCAATTTAAATTTATATTTAGATAGATCCTCACAAGATGATGATGAATAATTTGTACAACCTTGGAATTGCATGCATTGAAAGATGTGCGGTTGATAGATTCAGATGCATCTTTTCACACGAGTTCACATTGGGGTTGGCTCTCAAAGTATAAAGAATATGATGTTGGCAAGCTATGTCTTTGTGATAAATCTCATATGAAGGTTGTCTTTGTAGAAGATTCAAGGTTAGATTCCTTGATGGTAGATTGTAGGGGAGAAATGGTACTATGAACATCCTAGTTTTCCACTATCTGTTATCTGGTAAGTAAATATCCTACATCAAAACTTGTTGATAAGACACATATCAAGGCATGGTTAGGATATAAGCATTCTATAGGACATATCAAAGTGTTTTATTGAAAATATTATGCTCATATTCCAAGTGAAAAAAATCTAATTTGGAGGAACAAGGCATTGAAGTGTATCTTTACTGGCTATGGTGTCAGTGTAAAAGTGTGAAAGCTTTGGGATCCTATGATAGAGAAGGTTTTCTAAAATAGAAGTGTTATCTTTAGAGATACAATCTTTGACTATTAAGATGTAGCTAGAGAAAGAGGAAAAATAAAATAAGGAGGTAGTGAATATATTCCTTCTACCCATGAGAAAGAAGAACAAATAGCTCCAAATTAGACATGATGATTTTCAAATTCAGATGAAGAAACTCAACTTCATCATTCTAGGAGGTCTAAAAGAATCAAGTGATAACCAAATGGGTTTGATTATTCATTGTTATATTATAGTTGTAGTTTTTCTTTGATTGCTAACATTGATGAGCCTAGAACGATTAGAGAGGCTATGTGTATGAGTGACACAAATTCCTCAATGGAAGCCATGGATGATGAGATGACATCTTGGAAGAAGAATAATACTTAGGATTTGGTGTTAGGACCAAAAGGAGGAAAACACAACTGAGGGGGGGGTGTGAATTAGTTGTGTACCTTATTACTTTAATTCCTCTTTAGCCACTTAGATCTAAAAGATAAATAGTAATGCAAGATCCACAACATATAACACAAAATATAAAGATATAAGAAATATTCTCAATCACTAATGTGATCCAAATAAAGTTAGCTAAGGACTAGATAGGACCCAATCTTCAACCTCAAACATGCTATACCATCGTCGATGCAACACCAAGAATCACAACACATTACTCCATCAAGTCGGTTAGTACTCAAATGAAGAAATGCCAACACAATTTCAAAATAGAAAATTCGATCACCTCAATCAATGAAGACCAAAAACATGATCATTAAACAATCCAAGAACACAAACAAGAAACATGAATACCATTCAAAAAATTCACATCATCTCTAATACAAAATTCAAAATCATCTTTATCTCTGATCAATATGAACACTAAAATACCAAACCTTGTTATAATAAAAGATAGCTTGCTGTACTTTGAATCATGAAAAACACTAGCTATGAACAAAATGATAAGGAAACACAAAATCACTAGCTTCACAACCACTGAAACATCAAATCCCAGTCATATCGAACCAAATACTCATCCATTGTTCATAGGAGCACTGTGACACCAGTAACCAACAACTCGATCATTCCTTAATCAAACTATCATAGCAACCTCTGTGAACCTCTGTAGATGATCTACAGATACCTCTGAAAAATACCTCATGATCGCAACTCAAGTTATTCAACGTAGCAATTGATCAATTGAAATCCTTCATACCAAATGCATTGAACACACTATTTGAAAGAACAACTAGTATGTTGACATCAATGAAAAAACATTAATGTCAACACACCCAAATCCAAAACTTTGACATTCTCAACAATCTCCCCCTTTGGAATTGATGGCAACATATTAAGTAAAAAATTGATCAATGCACAAAGAAATCAATATATCCACCTAATCTCTCTGAAATATTCAACTTTAAACCTCTTCACAATCTTCCTAATCTCTTGTTTTCATACAACTTCTCCCCCTCTGACATCAATGGAAAAGGACCAAAGATATAAAAAAACCAAACCAAGAAATAGCCATAAGAATTCTCCCCCTATGGAGTAGTCCCCAAATCTCATCAATCTAGAAAATAATGTTCTTATAGATTAAGAAATATAATCTAGCTTCTTACTAGTCCAAGAAACTAGTTTCTTACCCAAAAAGAATGCTCCTCCACTAGTACCTTTCCTATCATCCATATTACCTGCCCAATCAACATTAGTGTATGCACATAGAGTAAAGTCATCATATTCTTCATACCATAATCCATAGTCAATTGTACCCTTCAAGTATCTAAAAATTCTTTTTATAGCAACCATACGAGATTGCTTCAGTTCAACTTAAAATCTTGTAGCAATTCCAACAACATTTTATATGTTTGGTCTAGAGTGAGTTAGATATTGGAGTACACCAATGATAGATCTGTACAATGTCTGATCAAAACAAGGGGAATCATCATCCATAGTGTTAGGATACTTTCATACAATCATATGATAATTTCCACATAACCCATAATAGATCTTATGCAAATAAACACTTAGAATCTGCATGCAAGAGAATAGACAACATACCCACAAAATGTGACATGAGATATATCCTGGAAAAACCCTCATGAGGGAAAAATGCAGCCTCCAAAAGCATCTACACCATGTATTATTCATAAAAACACCATTGAAATACAACCATGGAAGCCTTCAAAGCCCTAGCCACAACCAAGCAATCCATGTGAACAAGCATGAGTCCACACATCCCATGCCATGCTTCCAACCGTCACAAATGCTACCTTTGGCTAACCTATCTAACCTCAACAACTACCCTTGTGGTTTCTTTTATAGAAATAAGCTCCCATATAACCACCAAGTGGTATTACATAAACCATGTGCTACCTAACCCCATTAACCCACATTTAATATTGGGTACTTTATTTACTTTATTTCCCCAATATTAAATAACTACATCAAATAATATCACAATGTTACAATACAACTCAAATAATATTCCATGGGAATATCTACATGTTGCATGTCCATTTAGGTGCAACATTTACATAAAAAAATGAAATAATACAATAATAAACATTATTATGCAAGGTGTACAACACCATTTTCTCAAAAATCTCCCACTTGTTGTATACATTGCATAAGGGTCAATACGTAGCCACATGAATGAACAAGGAAACAATCCCTCTTAACACATACACCATCATGAACCAAAGTACACCATGTGCTCCATCCAGGTACCCACAAAAAAATCAAAGTATCCACCATCTCATACATGAATGATCCCACCTCCTATTATGCCAATTCAACACAACATACATAGAAGCCATCCAAAGAGAAATCCACAACCTGTCACATAAGAAACATAAATCCTATACCAACTAATATCCCAAGCATAAACACTTAGTCCAAAGGTAATCACATGTATTTGTAGTTGTCAAAACTATAGCTGAAATAGAACCCACAACAAGTGCTAAACCATCCAACTATCCATACCTCTAAGGTATACCAAGCAAATCCAAAATAAACATATCCAACTTGTAACTGCAAGCCTCAAGTGAAATACTTTCCACATACACACCAAGAAGCTCCCACTACAAAGGTAATGTCAAATCTGAAAACAATCCACTCACAACATCTCATAGAAGTAAATCCATGTAGTATCAAGGACATCTGAAAAAATATGCAATATATAAACTAATATCCTCCAAGAATAACTCTCACAACAAGTCTCCAACACTCTCCCAAGTTATCCAAAACCAACAAGGCAAAGAGATAAAGGAATAACCATGCCATCTCTCACATGAAACACATGAAAAAAAAAATAGTGATCACAAACTCCAACCAATCTCAAATCCAATGTAAGTGAAACTAAACATACAGGAAGACATCCAAGACTAAAGAGAGCATGCAAGTCTTATATGTATCATGTCCTTCTACAGACACCTCTAGATGCCAACTGTGCCAACTATGATCTCCTCCATAAAACCCCAAACAAGAAGTCACAACAACAACCAAACTATACCATATAAACCAATCATGTATGTAAGCCTCTCACAAGAAGATCAAATTCATAAGCATTCCTAAACCAAGGAATATGCCTAATAAAATCATCTCCTAAACTCAACCATGATGATATCATAATAACAACATATGTACAAGGAGATAACCAATGCCAAAACCATCTCTCAAATGAACCCTCTAGAACTAACTTACACCATAGCTCAAGATCCATATCCATGAAGGATAAGCATAAACATAATACACCTAAGAAGAAATAAAGGGCTATACCTCTCAAGTAGTAAACCGTCGAGTAGAACAATAGTCGGGAATCTGAATGTTCATCAATATATCCAAGTCTCCAACCAAGAATAATATAAGAACACTCTCCTCTCAAGTCCATATCAAGTGAATGCTCCTTGGTCTTCTTGCTGAAACCATCAACCATCCCAACACATACATCTCTAATCCCAAGAGAAAATCAGCATCGCCTCTATCTCTAAGTATCCATGAGCACCTACAACCAATCAATCCATACCAAATCCAAATGCAACATAGAAATATCATGAAGTATCCATCAAATGATCAATGCACTCAATACCAAGAAACTAAACCAAGATCAATGTCACAAATCCAACCTAGGAATCAGGATAATAAACATGACAATCATGATCTAAACCATCTCAATCAAAGAGATACCATGCTCCATATGAACATACCATAACTTGCCAAAACTCTAAGCGCATTCAAGAGTATACCATGACATAATAATGAAACCATCCTAAAAAAAGGATAAACCACACCTCTACCAAGGACCCCATGAGTCCTCAAGATGTCACCATCTCCACACACCATGAAGATAACCACCACCTACAAGTGCACCGACAAATGTCAAAGATGCTTCTGCAGAAACATGATATAAGACACTCTCCAACATCTACAAACACTAAATCTATATCACTGTCAACAACTCCCACTCAACCACTCATCCATGGTAACATTTCACCCATGGCATCATGATATCCATCTCCTACACCAAGAAGATACAAAACTACCAACAAACAAACTAGGAACCCATCCTGCACTACCACACCATCACTGTCAAAAGCTCCCATTGAATTGTGTATCCAAGCTATGTATGACATCATGGAAAAACCATCCTCTAACATGAGAATCAACCAAGGCATCAAACCATCAAAGAACCCAAAGCTAAAATTTATGATCCCCCCCAAAAGAAACCAAAATACCCATGGTCCTCAACCAAGAAGATATGCCTCCACAACCAAAATAGGAATCCAATAAAATAATCATCAACTAAAGTACATGTCAGAATAACATAGTCAACCATAATCCTCCACCATGACTGTACCTGGTAACAACATCTCATCCCCTCTACATGAAGATAAATCAACAAATCATGTGACAAAACCATGCCACCAATTTGAATATGTATCAATAATGAAAGATCTATGAACATAGACAACCCATATCCAAACTATAAATGCAACTTGTAAGTATAGACGACTTACACAAATGCACAACTTGTAGACCCAACAAGGCATCATACGTATCCAAATCAAACTGATAACCATGTCAACATGAGACCAATCTGATATATAAACTGAGTATACATAGACATCAAATCCAAATCTCCAAAATAAACCATGTCATAAACTCATAATGTCACCATAGTCAAATTAATTCATAAACCTGTTCAGATCAATATATCAATAAATAAAGCATGTCAAACCTGCACCAAATTTAAACCAATGTGTAGAGCTCTCCAAGAGCTTTCCGTTGACTATTTGAAGTCCAAAATCTGACTCGTATGCTCAAGTTATGCTTGTTTGAAAAAATCAGCCTCCTAGGCCACAATGCAATAACATGGATTCCCAAAAATTACCAATATGCCCCAAAACATCTTTTTAAAATTTTTTTCCTCCAATATGCCAATAAAAAATATATTTATTTTCCCTCTAAGGTCAGACCCAACCCCACAATTATTACGAGGCATATTAAATTAGCAACATAAAAAAATTAATATTTGTGGCAATATTTCAAAGTTTATTTTTTTATTAAAAAAAAATTGGCAGAATTTAATTTAAATTATAATTTTTTTAAAAAACTTAATTTATTTTAATACCCTGCGGGGGGGGGGTCCACACCCCACGTAGTGTGTGGGGGTACTCGCACCCCCACGGGCTGGTTTTTGTACAATGACAATGGTACCACTACGTACTACGGTGGTCGCTGCCCATTGCAATGATACAACAATATTGTCTGTTGTCGTAGTGGGGAGGTGGGGGTGGTGGCCTCGCCTCGCCCCCTCCCCCACACACATTATTTTAATTTTTTCAATAAAGCCCCCCACGAAGCGCTTTGCACCCAATTTTTTAATTTTTTTTTAATTTTTGATTTTGCAAGGACAAAATTCCAACAGGATTAAATTTGTTGGCCGTCATGGCCTGCAAATAAATGTTTTTTACATTTTCCTTCAACTTGGCCAAACTAGGGAAAATTTTATATCAAAATTCATGGAAAGGCCAACCCAGATCCAATGGTGAGGTCCATTTTTACCTAGGAGGTCATTTATGCAAACTCCCCTCCCAAACCCTCATTTAAATGAAACATCCAAAAAACCCTTTCACCTACAATTTCTCATGCCCAAAATATGCCAACAACCTATCATAACAACAAACCCAAAACCCTTAGATTTGCAATAAACATCGACAAAACCCATATATCTTGCCATTTCTTACATTCTTTCATGCATTCCCATGGATTTAATCTAGAGTTACAACACCGGAACCATAGATCTGATACCACTTGTTAGGATACTTGCATACAACCATATGACAATTTCTACATAACTCATAATAGATCTTATACAAATAAACAATTATAATCCACATGCAAGAGAATAGAAAACATACCCACAAAATGTGACACAAGATATATCCTGGAAAAACCCTCACAAGGGAAAAACCCAGCCTCCAAAAGCATCCATCACCATGTATTATTTAGTAAAACACCATTGCAATAGAACCATGGAAGCCTTCAAAGCCCTAGCCACAACCAAGCAATCCATGTGAACAAGCATGAATCCACACATCCCATGCCATGCTTCCAACCTTCACAAATGCTACCTTTGGTTGACCTATCTAACCTGAGTATCTACCCTTGTGGGTGCTTTTATAGAATAAAGATCCCACAAAACCACCAAGTGGTATTACATAAACCATGTGCTACCTAACCCCATTGACCCACATTTAATATTGGGTACTTTATTTACTTTATTTCCCCAATATTAAATAATTACATCAAATAATATCACAATGTTACAATACAACTCACAAAGAATATTCTATGAGAATCTCTACATGTTGCATGCCCATCTAGGTGCAACATTTACATAAGAAAATAAAATAAAATAATAATAAACATTATTATGCAAGGTGTACAACACCATTTTCTCAACACTTAATAAGATTGCAACCAATAACCATATGGGTTCTTACTCGTTTTGAGTTTTCCATACCAAATTTCTTCAATAGTTCTTTGACATACTTGGACTGAGTAATAAAAACTTCTTTATCTAGTTACGTAATTTTCAATCCAAGAAAAAAATTCATTTCAGCTATCATAGACATCTCAAATTATTTTTCATTGCATCTAAAAAACCTCTACTCAACTCATCATTTCCACCAAATATGACATCATCAACAAATACTTCAGTAATCAAGACATTATCATCAATTATTTTGAAATATAAGTTACTATCTGCAGTTCTTTTGCTGAAACCAAGCTTTGACAAATACCTATCCAATTTAGCATACTAGGCTCTAGGAGCTTGCTTCAATCCATACAAGGCTTTCTACAATTTATAAATCATATCTCCTTCTTCGGTTAGATTAAAACCATCAGGCTACTCAATATAACCATCTTCCTCTAGTTCACCATTTAAGAATGCAGACTTAACATGCATCTAATAGACCTTATATATTCTATAAGCCACATATGTAAGAAGTAGTCTAACAACTTCAAGTCTAGCTACATGAGAAAAAGTCTCAGTAAAATCAATACCTTCTATTTGTGAATATCCTTTGCATACCAATCTTGCTTTGTTCCAAGCCACTTTACCATCTTCATTCAACTTGTTTATGATTACCCATTTAGTACTGATCACATTTTTTTAGTAGGTCTAGGAACAAGAATCCAAGTCTTGTTCTTTTCAATCTGATCAAGTTCCTCTTTCATTTCTTTCATCCAACTCTCATCAATACACGCTTCTTTAACATATTTAGGCTCAAATTTAAATAGAAAACATGTTTCATCTCTAGCAATTCTTCCTCTAGTCTGAACACCTCTATTCTTATCACAAATAATGACATCTTCAGTATGATTAATCCTTACATATCTTGGAGCTTTCGATATAGGATTTGTAGAAGATCCTTTGGTGTTAATATCCACTTCATTTTCTTCCGATTCTTTCTTCTCTTTCGGTTCATCCTGATTCTGGTTATACACTTCCACAATTTGATTGTCTTCTTCAGTCATGTCATATCCATAGGTTCTTTTTGATCTCTGCTCATTCTCATCAACTTTGACATTTGCACTTTCAACAATATTATTTAGTCTTAGTTATAACATTTCGTTTCATCTTAAAATGGAAGAACCCATGTTAGGACATGTTTATCCCTCCTTAATGGATGCTTTGGACTCAATTAAAAAACCTCATATAGACCTATGGATGTGCATAGGCTTCTATGCCAATTTGGGCCCTGTTCTGTCCCTTTCCTCGCTTAGTTTTCCTACTTTTTGAGACCCCAAGGTAATTCTAAAAGGCCTTTCCCTTTAGGTCTAGGCTGAGTTTCGACCCTGATGCTTAGGTCTAGGCCAAATTTTGGCCCTGACCTTTGGGGTCACCCTCTTTGCGATCCTGAGCCCTTTAAAAATTTCAAATTTATTCCTGCATTCTGGTTGACCCTTTTCAATTTCAAAGATGAAATGGGTATAAATAGAGGCCTTTCCTATTCATTCAATACATACACAAGTTCTTACATTCAATCACACACACATACAAGCCTTTATATTGCATTCATAAGCATTTTTGGAGCATTTAGGGAGATCCTTTTGCAACACTTCAAGACTTCAAGCATATTGTTAGCACTTGTACAAAAATTTCATGGCTCTGGCACTTTTGTTCTAGTCTCTGCAATTTATTTTAGGTCCCTAGCACAAACCCTTGGTTCAAAAATTCAAAAACTAGCCGTTGACGTAAAACCCTTTGTTTTTACCCTAGCCTTGTTATAATTTCAAGTTAACTTTTCCAGCCACTTAAAACCTTTTATCTGCATGTGCTATTTAAATGGGTTCACTTTATGTCATGCAGTTAGGTTCTTCATGTTTTGGCGGGGTCCCCTTTATTTTTCCTTAGTGTCCATATTTTAATTTTTTCCTGAGCCCTATAGTTCCCTGCTGAAATGTTTTCCCTAAGTCATGCTTTAATATTTTCCTATGTTTCGGCAGCCTTTATTTTTCCCTGGGCCTGGCTCTGACACCATCTCCATCTAACGGTGGGCGTATCTTCTCAAATGATGTGTCAGATGCATAAGATCTTGAAATGGCCATCGATTCTTTGTATGACGTTGCCTTTCTTCTCGTGTGGGTCCACTTGCCGGGTATTATGATTTGGAGGTTTTTTATTGGTCCATGTAGTATGAGGTGGAATCCTGTCAGTGGGACCAGTCTTCTTGGCATTCAGGTAGATTAAAGTTTGATCTGATCTTGTGGCTGTCATTATACCATTGATATAACATGCTCATTTTTTAATGCAGTGGTATAGCGACAACCGTTGATTCTCTTTAAGACGGCAGGTGGGTTCATTGACACATATGCACAGTTGGAAGCTTTTGGTTGGTCCATGTAGTAACACATTAGCATGTGTCAGTGGGTCCTGATCCTGTCAGAGAATCGACGAATGACATATGATCTCATCGAGTGTGTCAGAGGCTTAAGATCTTCAGATGATCATTGATTTTTCCTGGTGCGGGCCCATTAGATTTCTCTATCTTTTTAGCGGATTCTGATAAATGTTTGCTTGGTTCACTGATTCACGTGATGATTTGGTGGAGGCTCTTAAGATTTCATGATTTGGCGTATAGTGTTCATGGAATTGCTAACTTTTCTAGCGGTGCCCTCAAAGTTCTTGTGAATGGGCGAGGATCCCTTTGGTCGCGTGTTCGCCAAATAGAAATAAGGGTAAAGGTTTGCCGAGAAGTGGGACCATCTAGTGATTCATTGCCAAGGTGTCAATTTTTGACTGGCCGAGCTTTATGGTGATAGGAATCTGTTAGTGGGACCTACAAAGAAGGATTTTTGATCAACGGTCAGCGCATGATCTTAAGGAATATTCCTACCCTATGAGATCATGCGCCATCCGTTGATCTCGCATCTTACTTGGATGTGTCAGTGGGTCTTGTGTCAGTGGTGACTGGGTGGAAATAGCAAATGATATAATGACATGTGGCAGTTTGTAGGCGGGCCCAGGTGGGGTTGAAGGCTCTTGGTAGATCTGACAAAGTGGTTAGCGGCCCGACAAATTTTCAAAAGGCTTTTCTTGTTCACGTGAAATAGTGGTAGTTCTCTAAGTGTTTTAACGGTTCAGTGAACAAGTGTTAATGGAATTGCTAAGAATTCTGGTGGATAGATAAAGTGTTTCACAAACTGGTGGTGTCCTTTTGTGGCTAGTTCGCTAAATGTGGGACTGAGGTTATTGTTTTCCTGTGGTCACCAGGTCATGGAGTTAAAAGGTGGGTTAAGTTTTCTTTTCACGAATTGGAAATGCATTGTCTCATGGTCACTAGAGGGTAAACCTAGGGTGGCAGTTGAGTTAAGATAATAAAAGACCACGAAAGGGAGAGATCTGATGGTTGTGACTTAAAGTTGATCTAATTTTAAATGTTGACCGCCGATTTTCTGTTAAAGCCATAAAATGACCGTTGAAGTTCAAATTTGAATTTGCAGAGGGTTTCAAGCGATAGAAGGTACCAAAATTTATGGTTTTAATGGCCGTTTTCGATTGATTTGGTGGTGTTGGTTATTGCAGACTGGTCTAAGGGTCCCTATGGTAGGTGGCATGATGTTTTTGTACTAGGAGAAGTATGGTTTTGTGCTCGAGGTATGTTTGCAAGTGGCTGATTTGACTGGTTTTCATGGCAATTCCTTGTTTTGTACTGTCCTCGTGGATTTTGATGATTGTAGATCCGTCTGAGATTCTTTTTCTTTGGGTTGCTTATGTTTCTTCCCCTATAATAAATTTTGATGTAGTTTTTGGTTGGTTGAGTTGTTGAAACCCTAACCGTAGTCACCCGAAGCTTGATGCATCCTTTTTGAGGATTCCAAGGTGACTAGGGGTATAAGAAGAAAGATGTTTTATTTTGAAATGGTTCTAATCTTGATTAGTTCTAGGAGTCGTAGTAGGTGGTATCAGATTGTATTAGATTGAATAGAATTTCCTTGAAGTCTTTTGCAGGTTATTGAAGTGGTTTTCTCTCTTCTCTGCTTTGAACATGTACATGATTCATTATACTTAATACAATTAATTCAAGCTTTCAAGTCTCTCCTTGCTGTCAATCTTGTGAATTCTAGATTTTTTGATTTATTGCATATGGTTACCTTTGTATATGTTCTAAGTCTTCAATTCTTGATCTAGGATCAAGTGAAATATACTTTGGATAGGACATAGATTCACTTTGATTTGTCTACAAAAGGATATTATAAGTAGTAGATGGGCTGAAATACTTGTGTTTATGGCTATGAGTCTTTGACAATAGTTGGTTCATATTTCAATGTCTGTATTTGAGATTTGCCCAATGGATAATGGCACTGATCAGAGATTAGTATATTCAGTTGAGCTCAATGCCTGATTGGCCCTTGCTTACTTCTCTCCATCTCTAGATATCAACACTCTTCAAGTTTTAATTGTATTTGGTTGATAGTAGTAATACCCTATAGTAATGAAGAGTCAATGAATGTGAGGTTAGCATTTAGCACTTTCTTACTATTCAATTTGTTGTTTAGACCCAGTCTTTAGTGTGTGAAGTATAGTTTTCACTGGGTTAGGTGCACCTACCTTGGTTTTGCAGAGCCAGAAGTGAAGAGGGAAGTCTTGTCCCTATAGTTGGTCCAGTTGCCCTAATATCTTTATACATTTTGGAATTAACCAATCCTAAAATCAACCTGAGAGTATATTGGCAGCCTAAGAGCATAAGCATCTATTTTGAACACCAACAAGATGGCGACTCTGCTGGGGAGAACAACGATGAAGAAATATATCTGTTAGGATCTCTGGTCGGGACTATATTGTTAAAATCAAAATCTTTTGTTGACTAGATTGATTTACCCATCCGAGTCACCAACAAGATGGCGACTCTGCTGGGGAAGTGTTACACAAATTTATAGTAACCAGTAGGTCATCATTAAAAAATAGGGTTATTCTTGTCCCTTGTCTTATAGTCTCATTTGGGTATTTGTTAAGTGGTATTGTAAGATTCCCAATATACTTGGGTGGTGACTCAAACATCTTTGCAGCAGTGCTAGTCAGTGGATTTCTATCAAATGAGTTATAGAGGTACTAGGTCCCAGAGGAATGAACATCCTGAAAGCTTAATGGAAGAAGGTATTCCAAGCACTTCTAGGCCTAGTCAGACAAGGGGAAGAAAGAAGAAAGGAAATCTTTCTCATACTTGGAGAAATAAAAAGGATACAAGACAAGAAACTCAAACCAAGCCTAGTCAGGAAGAAAATATTTTAGAATATGAAGAGGCTGTTGATTTGGGATTGAACCAGTATGAGGATGAATTTCAAGTGGGAGATGATGAGTCTGAGACTACTCTCCCTGAATCAGAAGAGATCTTTGAGGAGGTCTATGAACTGGAAAGAAAAGTCCAAGAACAAGTTGCTATCAGGCAACAAAGAGAAAAGGACAAGGAGGATAGAGTAAGATATGCAATGATAAGGGTTGATCAGCTAAAGAGGTAGTTATTAGATTTGGAGGCAATTAATTTTTCCCCAGAGCCTGAAAGAGTAGAGGAACAACCTATTGTGTATAAAACACATGAGATAACTAGGCCTAGAGATAAGGGCAAACAAAAAACTGTTGGAGTGTAGATTAGTGAACAGATTCATGTGGAAAATCCATTAGATCAAGGGTTGAGATTAGATGCAGACCTTGAGAGGGTAGAAAAGAGAAAGAAATGTGGGCTAAAGAACTAGAGAAGACAGAGTTGGATGCTACTCTTGCAAAACTGAGGAAGAAGATTGATTTTCTCAAGCATACCTCAGGACCTTCAAATGTTGCTGCTTCTTTCTTGGGGCAAGGTGGAAATCATGGTAACCTTGCAGCTCAAACAAATGGCATTCCCGGTGCTGCTAAAATTCTTGATGGTTCAAACATAAGGACATCTACATCTCAAGGAATGGATCTGCCACATGGAGTTCTTGTTCATGAAAGGTACAAACAACTTATTTTTTTTGGTAGTCCTGGTTATCCTAATGTTATTCCTGATGAAATTAGAAAGAAACTCCCTAAGTTTACTGGAAACAATGTCATTACATGTGAAGAACATCTAAATTTTTTTATGGATGTAATAGATGACTATAATGTCGAGCTTGATGATGTTGTAATGAAGTTATTTGTACAATCTCTAACCGAGGATGCTAGGGATTGGTTTAGAGGATTTCCCCATGCTAGTATAGGATCTTGGAATGAATTTAAGAATTGTTTCAAAGAGCATTATGGAGATAAAACAAATGAGGGTTTTATTTTGAATGAATTCAATAACATAAAAAAAAATTAGAATGAAGAGGTCCTTGAATTTAATATAAGATTCCAAAAGGCCATGCATAGGCTACTGCATGTTATCAGATTAGATGATAGGGTGTGTCTTGTGACATACTTAAATACTTTTGATGCAAAGATGGGTTACCTCTTAAGGGATAAGAACCCTAAAAATCTTGGGGAGGCTTACAAGTTGGCTATCAACATAGAAAGTAATAGAAGAATATCAAGAAAATTAGGGAGAAGAGATGATTATAGGCCTCAAGTGCAAAACAAGAAAGAAATGGGAAGGTCTGCTAATTTTAAGCCTAAGCAGGAGGACAATCTAAAGCAGATTCTAAGTGCTTTAGAGAGTCTAAAGCCTGATGAAAAAAGAAACAATCAGGTTGCAACAAATGACAAACAAGCTTCAAGTAATTTTAGCAGGCAACCAAGAATGCAAAATTACCCATACAATACTCAGTGGAAGGATGGCAAGCCCATTTTTCCAGTTAAAAGGGATAGGCCTGATGATAGGATTCTTGATCCTTTGCAAAGAAATTCAGTCAACATGAATGATGATATCCCATGGTGTATTGTTTTTCAATCTCCTCATAGTCCAGAGCATTGTGTTATTGCTTTGAATTTACCTGATAACCAAGAACAAGATGAGCAGTATGATAAGAGTGGTTGTGGAATGACTTCTTCACATGCATGGGATGAGGTTGACTCTACTAATGGTGAGGAGGAAGAATTTGATGATGTTGGATGTGGTGCAGTGAAGTGTGAGGAAAATGTTTCCTTAAGGAGACCCTCTGATGATGAAATTGCACAAATCATTGCAAACATGGTCACTCAAGCTAGGAGTAATTACAATTTGAGAAGCAGGATAGTTGGGGGCACAAGTGGTAAACCAGGTAGCATGTTTATCAATAATTTTGAAAGGAACACACAACAACATGAGGAAAAGGAAAATGGTGCTGGTGTTGTCAATCAGGTTAAAATAAAAAAGAAGAGTGGGCCTACTGCAATACCTAAGGGTAAAGTAAAGACATTAGAAGTAGCTGTCCCCATACCTCAAAAGAAAGATGAATTTGTACAAAAGAGTAACTCTGACTTGATTGTCCAAAAAGAGGATAAATATATCTTTGAGATTAAGGAAGATATGGGCAACCATTCTTATGTTCCCATTGATATGACTAAATTGCTTTCACAAATAACTATCAAGGTTCCATTGTTAGAAATGATGAGAATAGAAGAGCACAAGGTCAAGGCCTTGGATTGGGTAAATGGTGCCTCTTCCATAAAGGTCCAAGAAATGAATAGAGGTGACAAGCATGTGGCTACTTTAGATGACACACCTAATAGTAAAAATGAAAAAATTGTCTCTGAGATTCCTCAGAGGTATTTGGATGCAAACATTGTAAATACTGCATCAGGGACGGTCGATCCTTTTTTCTTGTCCCTTATGATAAATGGAAAATTATTGAAGAGTTGCACGATTGATTTAGGAGCATCAAACACTATCATGCCTGCAGATATCATGAAGTTATTAGGACTAAAGGTTGATACACCTCATGGGAGATGCCAAGCTATGGACTCAAGAGAAGTGCTAGTTATTGGTACCATTAAAGCTTTGCCTTATAAATTAGTAGCATTTCTTGACAAACAATTAACTATGAGTGTTCTTGTAGTTGACATTCCGCCTCAATATGGAATGTTGTTATCTAGAAAGTGGAGTGCCTCCATGGGAGGAAGTATTCAATGTGACTTGTCCTTCACCACTTTTAGCATTGAAGGAGAAAATGTGAAGGTCTCAAGGGAAGCTAGAACTCCACATATGATTGAGGAGGATGAAGAGGACAATATGAATTGTTTTGTGGACACTGATATTGGTTCTTTCCAAGTTCAAGAGAGAGAGATGCAAGAAAGGGTCAAGCCTATCTTTTTGGCTAATGATAAAAGTAACATGGTAGAAGGTAATGTATTATGGACCCTGTATTTTGATGGAGCAAGTTCAAAGGAAGGTGCTGGAGCAGGAGTGCTATTTATATCCAAGTGGTAAGACTTTTAAGTTTTCTTTCACTCTCTTGTTCCCTTGCACAAATAATGTTGCTGAATATGAGGCCCTACTGATTGGTTTGAGACAAGCATCAAAACATGTGATCAAACATCTTAGGGTGATTGGTGACTCTGAGTTAATAGTTTCTTAGATTAGATCAAAGTATGCATCAAAGAATCAAAGGCTGAAACAATATAGAAATGCTGTTTGGGATGAAATTGAAGGTTTCAGTGCCTTTGGTATTGATTGGGTGGATAGAAGCCAAAACAAGATGGCTGACTTACTAGAAAACATAACATTAAGGCTAGAGGATATTACCTTTGTAGGGATATCCAGGATTGAGTGCAAGTCTCGGCCTTCTATCCCAGACAATGTTGAGAATTGGCAGGTATTTTCTGATGATCAGGATATACTAAGGTTTTTGCAATGTGAATCTCATTTTGATGGTTAGGAGATGGATTTCAGCACTTTTGTTGACATCAAAAATGGAAAAGAGAATGTTCTTGGGAAGGAAGTTTTGCAATTAAAATCAAATAGGATCCCAAGGGGACTGGTTTCTCTTGAGAGGGCATTTGATGATAAAGAAAGGACTTGTTTTCCTAAATTTGTTGATAAGATAAATGATTTGGAGGAAATAAATTTAGGAACAAGTCAAATACCCAAAAATGTTTACATAGGTAAATGTTTGTCCCAAAGAGCTAGGAATAATCTGATTGATCTTCTCAAAAGATTCAGACATGTCTTTGCATGGTCTTATGATGATTTGAAAGCCTATAGAGAAGATTTATTCCAACATGAAATACCATTGAAGGAAGGAACCAAACATTTTAGGCAAAAGCTAAGGCCTGTGAACCCTACGTTGGCACCAAAAATGCAAGATGAACTCAAAAAGATGATGGATGCTGGCATTATCAAGCCTATCAGACATTCCACTTGGGTGTCAAACTTGGTTCCAGTCAGGAAGAAGAATGGTGACATTAGGTTATGTGTTGATTTTAGGAATTTGAATGTCAATTATTTGAAGGACAATTATGGTTTGCCTAATATGGAGAATATGCTACAAAGGGTTACTAGTTCAGAGTTAATGTCCATGATGGATGGTTTCTCTGGATATAATTAGGTCATGGTCAAGTAATCAGAACAATTTAAGACTGCATTCACTACCCCCTGGGGAACATATGTTTATGTTAGAATGCCTTTTGGTCTGACAAATGCAGGAGCTACTTTTCAGAGAGCTATGGATGTAGCCTTTGTACACTTTATAAACAAATTTCTAGTGGTGTATCAGGATGATCTCACAGCATATTCAGGTAAGGAAAGTCAACATTGTGAACATCTTGAGAAAATTTTTATTAGGGCCTTGGAGTATGGGATCTCTTTGAATCCAAAGAAGTGTTCTTTTGGTGTTGTGGAAGGAAAGCTCTTAGGACATATTGTGTCTAGGGATGGAGTGAGAATTGACCCCGAAAGGGTTATGGCTATAGATAAACTTTCACCACCTAGAAATGTTAAAGGAATACAGTCTTTCTTTGGGCAGGTAAATTTCCTAAGGAGATTTGTTACAAATTTTGTAGAAATCAGTATCCCTATCTCTAGGATGTTGAAAAAAGAGGCAAAGATTGAGTGGAATGAAGGAGTAGATGAATCTTTAAGAAGTATCAAAAAGGCCATCAAGGATGGTCTAGTTTTAAGAACACCTGATTATGGTAAGGCCATGCAGATATTTTCTTTTGCTTCTTATCATACAGTTGCAACAGTTTTATTACAAAAGAATTCAGATGGATATGAACAACCCATATCATTTTTTAGTAAATCCTTACAGGCAGCAGAATTGAAATATGATATTACTGAGAAACAGGCTTATGCCTTAGTCAAAGAAGTCAAGGCTTTTAGATGTTATCTTGTAGGAGCTGAGGTGGTTGCTTATGTTCCTAGTGCTACAGTTAAGGATATATTGGTGCAAGAAGAAGTTTCAGGAAAAAGATGTAGATGGATCAATAGGATCCAGGAATTTAATATTGATATCCAGATTACAAAATTGGTAAGAGGCTTAGGTCTTGCAAAGTTAATGGCACAAAGCAATTTAGTTGCAAATCATGTGAATGTGTTAGAAGAAGAAAAAAGGCCATACATTTTTGATATGGATTATTGTGATTGGTACAAAGATGTTATTGGCTACTTGCAAAAATTGGTCCTTCCCCCCAAGATGGATGAAAATAGAAGGAGAACTATCAAGTTGCAATCTGCAAAGTATGCCATTATACATGGTAAGTTGTGGTGGAGAAGCAATGAAGGAGTATTGCTAAAATGCATAGACCATGAGACGTCTGAGGCTCTATTAAAGGAAATGCACCAAGGTGTGTGTGGAGGACATTATATGGAAAAGACCATAGCCCACAAGATCCTTAGGTCTGGAATTTGGTGGCCTACAATTTTTAAGGATACCCATCAGTTTGTAAGAAAATGTGATGCATGTGAGAGATTTGCTGGAAAGTTGAAGTTTAATGGGAATTTACCACTCAGACCTATTGCAGTTCAGGCTCCATTCCAGAAGTGGGGTGTTGACTTCATTGGGGAAATTCCAAATAAGTCTAGTGGTGGACATTCTTACATACTAGTGGCAACAAACTATTTTACTAAGTGGGTTGAAGCTATCCCCACTAGAAGGGCTACTAACAGAGTGGTGACAGATTTTATGATGCATAATATCCTTACCAGGTTTGGTTGCCCAGAGGTAATTGTGGTTGATAATGCAATGTGTTTTAGATCACAGGAATTTAGTGATTTTTGTCAGCAGTATGGGATACACATTTCATTTTCTTCTCCATATCATCCACAAGGAAATGGCCAAGATGAGTCCAGTAATAAAAATCTGATTAAGATTCTCAAGAGAGTGTTGGACAAGAATAAGAAAGCCTGGGACTCAAAGTTATGGTGGGCACTGTGGGCTGACAGGGTAACTGTAAAGAGGGCCATAGGTTGTGCTCCATTTGATTTGGTATATGGAATAGGTGCTAGATTGCCTCAAAACAATCTATTGCAGATGTACAAGTTTATCCAAGCATATGATGAGGACTTGAATGATGAAATGAGAGTATGAATGGATGAACTGATCCAATTGGAAGATGTAAGGAGGGATGCACATGAAAGAAATCAGGCATTGCAGAGACAATGTAAGAATTTGTCTGATAGGAGGGCCACCCAAAGAGGTTTTGAAATTGATGACCTCGTCTTGATGTGCAATGCAAGGTTGGAAGATAAGGGGAAGCATGGAAAGTTTGATCCAATTTGGTTGGGCCCTTATCTTATTGAAAGAAATTGGGGGACAGATTCTTATGTTCTAAAAGATTTAACTAGTGGTACTTTGGAATTTCCTATTCATGGACAATTCCAAAAGTTTTACTTCTCCTGAAGTATCTTTTCCATGAGCAGTAGTTTAGGTTTTCCTTTGTACAGTCATTTATTTTTATTTTTTGTGTGTCAAAGTTTTGAGTTGGTTTGCTCTTCCAGGAGATTTTAGCTTGCTCATTGTATCTGCAGGAGATACACGTCCCCGAGTATGAGCCACTGTTAGCACTTGTAAAAAAATTTCATGGCTCTGGTGCTTTTTTTATGGTCTTTGCAATTTATTTTAGGTCCCTGGCACAAACCCTTGGTTCAAAAATTCAAAAACTAGCCGTTGACATAAAACCCTTTGTTTTTACCCTGGCCTTGTTATAATTTCAAGTTAACTTTTCGGGCCACTTAAAACCTTTTATCTATATGTGCTATTTAAACGGGTTCACTTTATGTCATACAGTTAGGTTCTTCATGTGTTGGCGGGGTCCCCTTTATTTTTCCTTAGCACCCGTGTTTTAATTTTTTCCTAAGCCCTATAGTTCCCTGCCGAAATATTTTCCCTAAGTCATGCTTTAATATTTTCCTATGTTTCGACAGCCTTTATTTTTCCCTGGGCCTGGCTCTGACACCATCTCCATCTAACGGTGGGTGTATCTTCTCAAATGATGTGTCAGACACATAAGATCTTGAGATGGTCATCGATTCTTTGTATGGCGTTGCCTTTCTTCTCATGCGGGTCCACTTGCCAGGTATTCTGATTTGGAGGTTTTTTATTGGTCCACGTAGTATGAGGTGGAATCTTGTCAGTGGGACCAGTCTTCTTGGCATTCAGGTAGATTAAAGTTTGATCTGATCTTGTGGCTATCGTTATACCATTGATATAACATGCTCATTTTTTAATGTAGCAGTATAGCGACAGCTGTTGATTCTCTTTCAGATGACAGGTGGGTCCATTGACACGTATGCATAGTTGGTGGCTTCTAGTTGGTCCATGTAGTAACATGTTGGCATGTGTCAGTTGGTCCTGATCTTGTCAAAGAATTGATGAACAACGTATGATCTCATCGAGTGTGTCAGAGGCTTAAGATCTTCAAACGGTCGTTGATTTTTCCTGGTCCGGGCCCATTAGATTTCTCTATCTTTTTAGCAGATTCTGATAAATGTTTGCTTGGTTCGCTGATTCACGTGATGATTTGGTGGAGGCTCTTAAGATTTAGTGATTTGGTGTATAGTGTTCACGGAATCCCTAACTTTTCTAGTGGTGCCCTCAAAGTTCTCGTGAATGGGTGAGGATCCCTTTGGTCACGTGTTTGCCAAATAGAAATAAGGGTAAAGGTTTTCTGGGAAGTGGGACCATCTGGTGATTCATTGCTGAGGTGTCAATTTTTGATTGGCCAAGCTTTATGGTGACAGGAATCTGTCAATGGGACCTGCAGAGAAGGATTTTTGATCAACGGTCAGCGCATGATCTTAAGGAATATTCCTACCCTATGAGATCATGCACCATCCATTGATCTCACATCTTACTTGGATGTGTCAGTGGGTCCTGTGTCAGTGGTGAATGGGTGGAAATAGCAAATGATATAATGACATGTGGCAATTTGTAGGCGGGCCCAGGTGGGGTCAAAGGCTCTTGGCAGATCTAACAAAGTGGTTAGCAGCCCAAATTTTTTTCAAAAGGCTTCACTTGTTCATGTGAAATAGTGGCGGTTCTCTAAGTGTTTTAGTGGTTCAGCGAACAAGCATTCGCGGAATTGCTAAACTTTCTGGCAGATAGATAAAGTGTTTCACAAACTGGCAGTGTGCTTTTGTCGCTAGTTCGCTAAATGTGGGACCGAGGTTATTGTTTTCCTGTGGTCGCCAAGTCACAAAGTTAAAAGGTGGGTTAAGTTTTCTTTTCACGAATTGGAAATGCATTGTCGCATGGTCGCTAGAGGGTAAACCCAGGGTGGCAGTTGAGTTAAGATCATAAAAGACCGCGGAAGGGAGAGATCTGACGGTTGTGACTTAAAGTTGATCTGATTTTAAATGTTGACCGCTAATTTTCTATTAAAGCCATAAAATGATCGTTGAAGTTCAAATTTGAATTTGCAGAGGGTTTCAAGCGACATAAGGTACCAAAATTTATGGTTTTAATGGCCGGTTTTGATTGATTTGGTGGTGCTGGTTGTTGCAGACTAGTTCGAGGGTCCTTGTGGTAGGTGGCATGATGTTTTTGTACCAGGAGAAGTATGGTTTTGTGCTCGAGGTATGTTTGCAGGTGGCCGATTTGATCGGTTTTCATGGAAATTCCTTGTTGTTTTCTACTATCCTCATGGATTTTGATGATTGCAGATCTGTCTGAGATTCTTTTTCTTTGGGTTGCTTATGTTTCTTCCCCTGCAATAAATTCTAATGTAGTTTTTGGTTGGTTGAGTTGTTGAAACCCTAACTGTAGTCACCCGAAGCTTGATTCATCCTTTTTGAGGATTCCAAGGTGACTAGGGGTATAAGAAGAAAGATGGTTTATTTTGAAAGGGTTCTGATCTTGATTAGTTCCAGGGAGTCATAGCAAGTATTATCAGATTGTATTAGATTGAATAGAATTTCCTTGAAGTCTTTTGCAGGTTATTGAAGTGGTTTTCTCTCTTCTCTACTTTGAACATGTACATGATTCATTATACTTAATATAATTATTTCAAGCTTTCAAGTCTCTCCTTGGTGTCAATCTTGTGAATTCTAGATTTTTTGATTTATTGCGTAGGGTTACCTTTGTATATGTTCTAAGTCTTTAGTTCTTGATCTAGGATCAAGTGAAATATACTTTGGATAGGACATAGATTCACTTTGATTTGTCTACAAAAGGATATTATAAGTAGTAGATGGGCTGAAATACTTGTGTTTATGGCTATGAGTCTTTGACAATAGTTGGTTCATGTTTCAATGTTTGTATTTGAGATTTGCCCAATGGATAATGGCACTGATCAGAGATTAGTATATTTAGTTGAGTTCAATGCCTGATTGGCCCTTGCTTACTTCTCTCCATCTCTAGATATCAACACTCTTCAAGTTTTAATTGTATTTGGTTGATAGTAGTAATACCCTATAGTAATGGAGAGTCAATGAATGTGAGGTTAGCATTTAGCACTTTCTTACTATTCAATCTGTTGTTTAGACCTAGTCTTTAGTGTGTGAAGTATAGTTTTCACTGGGCTAGGTGCACCCGCCTTGGTTTTGTAGATCCAAAAGTGAATAGGGCAGTCTTGTCCCTATAGTTGGTCCAGTTTCCCTAAGATCTTTATACATTTTGGAATTAAGCAATCCTAAAATCAACCTGAGGGTATATTGGCAGCCTAAGAGGATAAGCATCCATTTTGAACACCAACAAGATGGTGAATCTACGAGGGAGAACAACGATGAAGAAATATATCTATTAGGATCTCTGGTTGGGACTATATTGTTAAAATCAAAATCTTTTGTTGGCTAGATTGATTTACCCATCCGAGTCACCAACAAGATGGCAACTCTGCTGGGGAAGTGTTACACAAGTTTATAGTAACCAATAGGTCATCATTGAAAAATAGGGTTATTCTTGTCCCTTGTCTTATAGTCTCATTTGGGTATTTGTTAAGTGGTATTGTAAGATTCCCAATATACTTGGGTGGTGACTCAAACATCTCTGCAGCAGTGCTAGTCAGTGAATTTTTATCAAATGAGTTATAGAGGTACTAGGTCCCGGAGGAATGAATATCTTGAAAGCTTAATGGAAGAAGGTATTCCAAGCACTTCTAGGCCTAGTCAAACAAGGGGAAGAAAGAAGAAAAGAAATCTTTCTCATACTTGGAGAAATAAAAAGGATACAAGACAAGAAACTCAAACCAAGCCTAGTCAGGAAGAAAATATTTTAGAATATGAAGAAGCTGTTGATTTGGGATTGAACCAGTATGAGGATGAATTTCAAGTGGGAGATGATGAGTCTGAGACTACTCTCCCTGAATCAAAAGAGATCTTTGAGGAGGTCTATGAACTGGAAAGAAGAGTCCAAGAACAAGTTGCTATCAGGAAACAAAGAGAAAAAGACAAAGAGGACAGAGTAAGACAAGAAATGATAAGGGCTGATCAGCTAAAGAGGCAGTTGTTAGATTTTGAGGCAATTAATTTTTTCCCAAAGCCTGAAAGAGCAGAGGAACAACCTATTGTGTATAAAACACATGAGATAACTAGGCCTAGAGATAAGGGCAAACAAAATACTGTTGGAGTGCAGATTAGTGAACAGATTCATGTGGAAAACCCATTAGATCAAGGGTTGAGATTAGATGCAGACCTTGAGAGGGCTAGAAAAGAGAAAGAAATGTGGGCTAAAGAACTAGAGAAGGCAGAGTTTCATGTCCAGATCTAATTGCATTTACTATTCCGAGTGCAAAAATACAAATTCGAATTGGAATTTTCTTCTAAAGGTGAGTTTGCAATTTATATTTTTTAATTTGTGTATTTACCTTTCAGAACTATCATATTCTATTAGATTTAGCATATTTCCTTCTTTCCTAGTGAATTTCCAAACCCTAGACTTAAAGGAAATTATATCTTCTTTCCTAGCTCTCAGATCTTTGGATCTTTATTTACATTGGCACTCCTAAATCACTTTGGTGGTGCTAATCTACTTGGATCCAAAATCTTGGGGGCTTGGCTTAGAGGATCTATTCTTTTGTGGCCCTTCTGAGGTATAGTTGGCCACATAAAAGTGGGGCATGTTACACTTCTTATCCTCATCTCATTTGTCACCCTATACATTTTGGTGAACCCAAAAATTTCATACTTTGTATCTTTTTATTGGGTGGTAGATTCCCTTTGTGTGTCTTACCTTATTTTTTTCATAGATAGATTACATTGTGTGTTTTGTGTATGCATTATGTCTTCTTTTCATTGCATTTTATAGTTGGATTTAGATCTATAGTTCATACTTTGTTGTGTTTAAATCTCCCCTTTGTGTTTGAAAACCCTTCGTGTGATCTCCCTTTATATTTTCTTTCCTTTGTGTATGAGATTCATTACCTTAAGTCCAACCTATAGCATTTTGGTTAGAAGAAGCCGTATACTTATGGGTTCCTTTGACCTTGATTCTTCTTGCTTACCTAGGAATCTTGATGATAACTTGATCTCTCATGATCCTAACCCTTCCATAGAGAATAACTATTATCATTCATCCCATGATGAAGATGAAACCCTAAGAGTTCCTCTCGTTCAAGTCCAAAAGCTTACCAGTGACCTTGAAAATATGGAAAGTTGGCTTATTCAAGAGAATCATAACTGTTAGGATTAACAAGGCAGAAATAACAATTATGTGCAAATATAACCAATATTAGAAAATAATAAACCACACAGAAGAGAACATGAGACACAAAGATTTAACGTGGTTCACCCAATCCCTAGGCTACATCCACCAACAGTGAGTCAAATATTTTATTATCTAGTGATTACAATTTGATTACAATCCATAATCCCTTACAACTCAATTCCACCGCAAGTACTAAAATCATACATCATAATGAAATCCCTAACCCTGAGCCAATATAACAAGGCTTATGTCGGTTAACAAATTAACCCTAAAATACTTGACGAGTCAACCTAAGAAAAGGCTTGATGAGTCAACCTAGGGAAATGTTTGACGTGTCAACTCAAAAATGCTTGATGAGTTAAAAGTGTACAGTACTTTCCTGATCAGTCACCACAAGCTAAAAATCTCCCACTTGGGGACTAATTAGACTCCACACCAAACAGCAATCTCCCACTTGGATACTGATCATGTAGCTAAATTGCTACCCTGTGAGGCTCCCACTAGATCCAACCATCTTGGACTCAATTGTCCCTTTATTCTATTCAATCTAGTAGACCAACTGAAGTTGAATAGGAGTTCAACTTCTCCCTTGTTACTACCTTTGTAAACATATCTACTGGATTATCATCTGTATGTATCTTTTCCAGCTTTAACTGCCCATCATCCAAAACTGACTGAATGAAATGGTACCACAACTATATGTTTTTTGTCTTTGAGTGCAAAGTAGAATTCTTCACAAGATGAATGGCACTTTGGCTATTTGTATGCAGAAAATTACCCATCTGAGGATGTCCCAATTCATCCATGAATAATTGAAGCCATATGATCTCCTTGGCTACCTCTGTAGCAGCAACATACTCTACCTCTGTAGTGGATAAAGCAACCACCTTTTGTAGTCGAGAAATCCAATTCATTGCTGTCCCACCAATAGTAAATACATAACCCATAGTACTCCTCCTACTATCTATATCTCCTACCAAATCTGAGTCAACATAGCCTTGTACAGTAGTAGTAGAACCCTCAAAGTGTAAACACTTACTGGATGTACCTCTCAAATATCTAAGAATCCATTTGACTGCATTCCAATGCTCAATACCAGGGTTACCTATATATCAGCTAATGACTCCCACTGCATGTGCAATATTTGGCCTAGTACATACCATAGCATACATTAAGCTCCCTACAGCTGAAGCATAAGGTACCTTAGACATTTTAGTCTCTTCTTCTGGTGTCTTGGGACACATATCCTTAGTCAATTTCAAATGACTAGGAAAAGGTGTGCTGACAGCTTTGGCATTCTCCATAGAGAAATGTTGCAACACCTTCTCAATATAATCAGCCTGAGATAGAGACAATTTCCTATTTTTCCTATCTCTGCAAATTTTCATACGAAGGATTTGTTTTTCTGCCCCCAAATCCTTCATAGCAAATGAATGTGCTAACTGTTGTTTCAATCCCTTAATGTGATCCATGTTAGACCCAACTACAAGCATATCATCAACATATAAACATAAAATAATGTAGCTGTCATCATCCAACCTCTTAAAATAAACACAATGGTCAGAATGACATCGACTATATCCATGCTCATTCATAAAAGTGTCAAATTTAATATACCATTGCCGAGGTGCTTGCTTCAAGCCATATAAAATTTTTTGTAATCTGCACACCAAATTCTCCTTACCCTTGACCTCAAATCCTTGTGGCTGGACCATATATATTTCCTCATCCAAATCACCATGAAGAAAAGTTGTTTTAACATCAAGCTGCTCTAAATGAAAATCTTCAGTAGCCACAATACTTAAAATAGTACGGATAGAAGTCATTTTAACAACTGGAGAAAATATCTCATCAAAATCAATACCCTTTTTTTGTGCAAATCCTTTTACAACTAACTTGGCTTTAAATCTTTGCTTAGCTCCATCCTCTTCTTTTATCCTGTAAACCCATTTATTATGTAAAGCCCTTTTACCTGCAGGTAACTTGCATAAATCTCAAGTGTGATTTGTCAGCAAGGAGTCCATTTCATCTGTCATTGCAGACTCCCACTGAAGCTTTGTATCCACCTGCACAACTTTATTATAACATTCAGGTTCACTAGCATCTGTTACTAAAATAGAATACAAAGAGGGAGAGAATCTCTCTAGAGGTCTACTTAGCCTTGTTGACTATCTAACATTCACTGGGGTGTGTGGTATTTGTTGTTGCTATTGTTGTGGAGCATAAGGAACTACTGGAACATCAACTTTTGGAGTATCATCCAGTACTACATAGTCATTTTCTTTCTTCTCATGCTACTACAACAAATCTTTGTACAATACTTTCTCATTGAATATGACATCCCTGCTTCTTACAATTTTATGATTTTCAAAATCCCAAAGCCTATAACCAAATTCATCAATTCCATATCCAAAAAATACACATTTCTTTGACTTAGCTTCCATCTTGGTTCTATTTTCAAAATCTATAAGTGCAAAAGCTTCACAACCAAAGGTTTTGAGAAAAGAATAACTCACCTTCTTACCACTCCATGCTTCCTTTGGAATACCACAGTCCAAAAGAGTAGAGGGGCCTCTATTGATTAAATAAAAAATAGTGTTCACAGCCTCTTCCCACATATTTTTGGGCAGCCTAGCATGCAACCTCATACTCCTTGCATGCTCTATTATTGTCATGTTCATGCATTCAACCACTCCATTTTCTTGTGGAGTCCTTGGTAGAGTTTTTTGCCTACAAATACCATTAGAGGAACAATAATCTTCAAATTCTATGCTACAGTACTCACTACCATTATCAGATTTGAGACATTTTAACCTTTTACCAGTCTCATTCTCAACCAAGCATTTCCATTTCTTAAAAGTTTGAAATACATCATATTTCTGTCTAAGGAAATAAATCCATACTTTTCTTTGTTGCATCATCTATAAATGTAACATAATAAAGAGAGCCACCAAGGGAAGATACCTGAGCTGGCCCCATACATTTGTATGCACAAGCTCTAATCTCTCATTTTTCTTTTCCTTCCCACTCTTCACAAAACTAACTCTCTTTTGTTTTCCATAAACACAACTTTCACAGAAATCCATATTGACACATTTTAGACTAGGTAAAACTTTCTTTGAATTAATTAATTTCATACCTTTTTCACTATGTGCCCAAGTCTATTGTGCCACAGTGCTGTGTTAGAATCTATAGCAATAATTTGATGTTCTTCCTGTTCAACTGCAGCCACTGTTTCTGAACATGCATTATCTTCTGAAACAATTAAAGTAGAAGGAACAATATGACCTGTACAAAGATACAAGGTGCCTACTTTCACACCTTTTTCTACTACTAAGGAACCTTTTGAAACCTTCCAATTTCTATCATTTAAAGTAACTGTGCAACCCTCATCACCCAGTTGCCCTGCTGAAATTAAATTCCTACTCAGCCTTGGAACATGTCTTACCTCTTGTAGTAGCCAATGATTCCCATTCTGCAACTTAATCTTAATTTTTCCCTTTCCAACTATCTGACAAGGTTCATTATCTCCCAAATAAACTAGCCCAAAATCCCCTTGGACATAATCAAGAAAGTAACCTCTATGGGGTGTAGCATGAAATGAAGCCCCAGAATCTAAAACCTAGGAATCATCAATATTTTCTAAAGAAAGAATCAAAGCATCCTCTTCAGATTTATTACTTACCACATTTACCTCCTTGTTTCCATCATGTTTTTCTCCTTGATCTTTCTTTTGAGACCAACAATATTTCTTCTTATGACCTAGTTTTCCACAGTACCAGCAATCATTTGACCCTTTGGATTCAGAGCTCTTTCCCTTTGATTTTCCTCTTGATTTTCCATGATTTCTAGAGTTGTTTCCTCTATCTCTTGTTTTGCCTCTGCTTTCTGTGTCAATACACTACCTAGTGTGGATTCCCCTGAGCTTTTCCTATGAATTTCCTCACTCAATATAACACCAATAACATCACCAAACTTTAGGGTATTAGAACCAGAAATAGAATTACTAGCAGCCATTACCAAGCCATTCCAGCTTTCTAGCAAAGAACACAAAATCAAGAGAGTCCTAACCTCTTCATCAAAAGTAATTTTAACTGAGGCTAACTGACTTGTAATTGTATTAAACTCATTCAAATGATCAGTGACTAATCCACCTTCTACCATTTTCATATTAAATAAATGCTTCATAAGAAATACCTTGTTTGAAGCTAAAGGCTTTTCATACAACTTCGCTAGGGTATCCATTAGATCTTTAGCTTTTGTTGCTCAAGTAATATTGAATGCCATTGATTGTGCCAGGCATAAACAAATACTCCCCAGTTCCTTCCTATCCAAAATATCCCAATCTTCTTGAGACATTGTTGCCTCTTTCTTGGCTATTCCCTCTAATGGCCGCCATAGATCCTTCTGATAGAGATAGTCCTCCATTTGCATCTTCCATAACTAGTAGTTATGCCCATTAAACTTATCAACCTTCAGCCTACCCTCATCTACCATTTCTCCCACTTAACTGAGAGACTCTCCCACTAACTCATGAGACCTACTTCAGAGAATAGATGAAAGAATGAACGAAATAACCTTGCTCTAATACCAATTGTTAGGATTAACAAGGCATAAATAACAATTATGTGCAAATATAACCAATATAAAAAAAAAATAAACCACACAGAAGAGAACACAAGACACAAAGATTTAACATGGTTCACCCAATCCCTAGGCTACGTCCACCAACAGTGAGTCCAATATTTTATTATCCAATGATTACAACCTGATTACAATCCATAATCCCTTACAAATCAATTCTGCCGCAAGTACTAAAATCATACATCATAATGAAATCCCTAACCCTAAGCCAATATAACAAGGCTTATGTCGGTTAACAAGTTAACCCTAAAATACTCGACGAGTCAACCTAAGAAAAGGCTTGATGAGTCAACCTAGGGAAATGTTTGACGTGTCAACTCAAAAATGCTTAACGAGTTAAAAGTGTACAATACTTTCCTGATTAGTCACCACAAGCTAAAAATCTCCCACTTGGGGACTCATCAGACTCCACACCAAACAACAATCTCCCACTTGGAGACTGATCGTGTAGCTAAACCGCTACCCTGTGAGGCTCCCACTGGATCCAACCCCATGATGAATGAAAAGTGTACAGTACTTTCCTAATCAGTCACCACAAGCTAACAATAACCCAAATACTATTGTCGCTATTGAAGCTATCAAGAAAGTTATCTGTAATGGTGTTATCTGTGCAAGTTTCAAATCCTATCAATGTGACTATTCCTAATGCCTCCATTCCATCTCTTCTCATGAGTGTTCCTCGTATTTTATTTCCTACCTCACAACCTTCTTGTCATAGTGTCCCTTACACCTATTCTAAACCTCTTCCTACTGTGGTTCCAAGTGTTCCTCCAGTTACTTCTACTATCCCTGCCTCTTTATACACTTTCCCTAGTGTATCGAATGTGTCTATGCCTCCTATTTCCTCTAAGATTTCCACCATCATTAGTCTTGCTCAAATAGTTTCAGCCTTACAACAACTTTATTCCTTGAATCAATCTAAGTTTAATGTTCCTAAATGTGACATGGGAAGTCCTTTGTCCTTAGACATTATCTACATGATTGTCCCTCAACAAGTTGATGTGCCTTTCCTTGAGAATTACAATGGTAAGGGTGACCGTATGACTCATGTTAAGGCCTTTCAAATCCTATGTAGAAACTATGCCCATGACCATAGGATAATGGCTAAGTTGTTCACTAGGACCTTTCGTGACAAGGATTTATAGTGTTATTGTTCCTTTCCTCCTTATTCTATTGATTCTTTCCAAAATATTTCTAATGCCTTCATACAATAATTTCAAAACAATATTGGTTCGCAAGTATCTTTGACTGATTTGATGCATTGTAAACAAGGAGTGAAAGAAAAAGTTACTAATTTCATTGGTAGATTTAAGAATTTATATGCTTAGATTTCTTTTCTTATTCCTGATATTGATATACAACACATGTTTATTGCTAATTTACAAAAATACATTAGAGATAAGATTCTGCTTACTGAATTTACCTCTTTTTCCCAAATCTGTGTATTGCTTCACCACTATCAATTACAAGTGAGTGAATTTGAGAGAACCACTTCAATAGCTTAGGTGTACTTTTTGATAAGAGTGATGCTACCTCTAATAAGAATAAATATCACAAGCCAAATAACTATGTCAAGATTAACAAGGCATTGAATATGGTAGATGAACAAGTATCCATTGCATCCAAAGGTGCCGCTTCTTCCTCTGTTTTCCACTTGAATTGTAAGTATACTCCTATTTTTGAGTATTTACAAAATGTCATGGAAAAGTTGTTAAACGTTAATATCATTAAACTTCCTCCTATTAAACTTGTTCATCCCTCTATGATGGCTTCCAAGCCCTTCGATTCCAAAGCCTTTTGTCAATACCATCGTCAACCTAGCCATGATACCGAGAGGTGTTATTCTGTGAAGAATACTATACAAGACTTTATTGATTCCAATTCTTTATCTATTGATGTCAATGATAGTAGTAGAAACAAATATGTAGCACCTCCTAAGAAAAATATTCATATTTATACCAATCCTTTACCTTCACATTCTACCAACAAATTATCCAACCTTCTTCATCTTCTATGCAGATCTCCTATGATGAAATTTTGAAAGAATAAAATAGCCATGTTGTTAATCACGTGGAGCATGAACCTCCACCTGAACCTCAACCTGAACCTAAATATCAACCTCATCCTAAACCTAAACCTCAACCTAGACATAGTAGAGAGCCTGTTATTACCTTTTACCATTCTAAAACCATTAAGGATCCTAATGTTCTACTTTAAATTGCTACTAGGGTTTCTAGGAATCTTTCCTACAGTTTTCTTGTTGATTCTACATCTATGGTGAATGTTATCACTAAAGATAATCTCTTTCATAAATATTTACAATGTGATTTCTATGATACGACAGATGCTTGGAATCTGACATGTAAGGGCTTCTTTTATAGACCTCATAGTTCCATCTCCTTTCCTATTGAGCTTTGTGGTAAAGTTATGGATAGTAATTTTGTCTTCATCCCTACTTCTGATCAATTTCAAGTGAAGATTGGTCTCCCTTGGTTGTATTCTATGCAAGCCATTGCTTCTCCTATTCACAAATACATCAAATTTACTCATGATGGCGAGATTAAGACAATTAACCATACTCTCTACCACCCTTCTAGGCCTAGAGATTGTAATTCCCTTGAATTATTTTGGCCTTCCTTACCTAAAACACCTATGACTTGTCTTGATTACCTTTTCTGATCCTATCAAGCCTATAAACATAGAAAGATCACTGAGTTAAGTATTCTTAAGCTTGATCTTGCTAGTGGTGTTTTTCCTACACCACCTATACCTCCTTTGTCTAACTCTTTGACTTACATTGAGAAACCTCCTACTCCCCTATCTCAACCTAGTGTGGTTCAATCTGTTCCACCTTCACCAAGAGAAAAGGAACCGATGTTGATTCATCCCACTCCTCAACCTATCTCTAGTAAGACCAAACATAACTGACATGCCCATGACCATCGAAAGAAATGTCAAGCTGAAACCAAGGCATGTGCACATACTTACCAAACCATCTTACCTTTCTTTGACTAGCCCATGCTTGAGATTGTGGAGGAAGTTAATGATCCTAATAATGTTAAAATGGATAAACATGATGATTATATTCACATTTTGGATTCTATTGTGATTAATCTTGATGAGGAAGATACACTTGATGATCCCATTGATACTAAAAATGCTTTACATGATAGTGATAATGATGAATATGAAACTATTGATATTGATCATGACTTTTCTAACACGCTTTCAAAATAGTTGTCAATTACTCCTAGTTTCGAACACAGTGACCCTCAAAATGGTCCTTGTTTGGAACTGGCTATTGTTCCTACTATGTTGGATGTTTCTCCTCTTGAGTGTTTTCCACCTTCCCTACATGTTGTAGATCGAGATGGGGTAGGTGATGCGTTTGATTAGCCTCTCTAGAATGGTAGTCTTCATGTACTTTCCTATTGTGTTGTGCTTCCCTCATGTTGTGTTTGCTATATGTTTGTTTAAATTTCTTTAAATGACCCTTATTTCTCCATTGGCACAAGGTGATAAAGGAATAAAAAATGTTGTATCATTATTCTATTTGTATCTTTTTTCTTCTATATATTGTTACATGTTGTGTTGTACATGTGATATTGTTTGTAAATGTTCCTTTGTGTAGTCCACTTGGGATTTGTGACATGGTAACACCAAATATTTTTGGGTCTTCATGATTGAATGGTGTTAAAATGTATTCAACCTCATTCAAATGTTTTGTGGGGGGGGGGGGGGGAAATATGAGATCTATTCTCAAACCCAAATTCACAACAAGGAGATCCAATTTGATCAACCAAAAAGGCTAATGCAAAATCAGATCAATTTGATGGAGAATATGAAAGAAAGAATAAATCTGGTGTTTCCCTAGGTAGAATGTGTTATACTTGAAATTGAAATAATTGAAGTGCAAATACTAACCTTGAATTAGGGCAGGTCTGGAAAACACTAAATTTTGGCTTCTATATGAACTTTTTGAAGATTTCATCACCTATTCTAGACTGGAAATGTCGAGGCTGACAAAACCCAAAAATCTTTTCTCCAAATTCACACAGGTCAACTTTGACCTTTTAAAAGGTCAAAGACCACATTATTTATTTGAAGTCCGATTCCGATTCTGTTTGCAGATCCTGAAAGATTGCTGAAAAGGGTATCCAAATTTTCTCTCAGATCTAAGATTTCGCACCTATACCTACAAGAAAATGGGGGTTTTTGGTTGTATGGGGGGTTTGCCTTAGTCAAACCCCAGTTTAGGAATTAACCTTGAAATTGAATTGAAATATATTGTGCATAAACAAAGTAATTGAAACAAATCACCTCGCTTATGTTGAAGTCCTTGTAGAGGATTCAAATCCTCAAATCCACAAGTAGGAATGCTTTAATGGATGGAAAGATGTCTCTAATCAATGGTATTTGATCTTCAACACCAATCTTGATTTGATCTTTGCATATGAGAAGGCTTGAATGGATGGAGAAGGGTGGATCTTCAAGGGGGCTCCAAAGAGATTGAATCCTTCAATGGCTAACAATGGATCTCCTTGATGGATGAACGCTTGAACACTTGAATGCTTGAAGACTTGCTTGCACTTGAGAGCTCTAGATGCTTGATTGCTTGAGATGAGATGTGATGTGAAAAACTTGATGTGAAATTGAGAGAGGAAGGCCTCCTTTTATAGTGATCTAGGGCACACTCCTCTAGATGGTCCACCTTGGAATTAAATCCCAATTAGGTCCTCACCTTTAGAAAATATACCTTGATTAAATACAATTAAAGGATTTACCATTTAGGAGCCTGAAACAACCGACTCAGAGGTGGAGAAATAATTATCTCAAAAGCCAAACTACCAATAAATGAAAATTTGAAATCTTGGTGGGAAGAGGTTAAGGTCGAGGTCGACCCTAACCTAGTCAGGGTCAAGGTCAACTTTGACCTCAGACCCTAACTTTGCCAGGTTTTGCAGCAGAGGTTCTAGGAGATGTTAGAAACTTGGAAATTGATATCTGAACAGGACTAGATGTTTGGAATAGACATAAAATCCTTTGTTTGATGTGATGAAGGACTAGGAGGTCTCATTTCTAAACCCTACCTAGAAAATAGAGCCATGGAAGAAGGAAAATTAGGAAAGTCCTTAAGACCTTAACCCTAATTTCACCTAGAATGGAGAAATCAAGCACGGAGAAGAAGTGGAAAGTGGGGAGAAAGCCAAATACATGCAAAGACCTAATCAAGGTTCTTAACATGACCCCAAACCACTTACTCGTAGGGATAAATGCTCTTAACATGGAAGTGCTTCCATTTTAAGATGATACAGTGATGCTGGCCCAAAAATACTATTCATCATAACTCTTATGTGTTTTTCCTCCATTGTGTTGTAGTTCTAGTTTGAGGAATGATGGCATTTCATTTCAAATAATATTTCATATATTATCTTATGATCATACTGACCCCAAAGTTAGTAGATCTCTTTTTTGCTTCTCTTTATGTTATGTGCCTATTTCCCTTGATTTGTCTTCACTTGGGGGAATCTCACAGTAGAGACGTATCTAGTGGATGCATGTACACTTCGTTAAATCTATTTATCCCATTAAGGTGCTTTCAATAGCTTTAACTTGGGGGCTTACACTCTGCTCACTTTTTATACACACTCACTGTTACAGACATCTTTTCTTTATTGAATCCCTTTATGGATTACTACATGATCCTAAAGACCGGATTCTCTTTTGATCTCTTCTTGGATTGAAAAAAATCCAGAAGTTTGATCCCCTTGCAATTTCTCTCTTTGATCCCTTAAAGATGTACACATCCTTAGATCTGGATCACTTCTTTTTTAATTTGTCTCTTTTGGAAAAGAATTTCCTTGAGGGTGAATCCTCGATGGGTTGAATAGCATGAACACACACTTTCTAGACCATTCAATGCCACCTTTTGCAACAAATCTATCTCTTTGTGTGGTTTACAGTATGATGTACACTTCTTACTGGGAAAGTTAATCAAACTTCTTTTCTATTTCTATTAGTGTTATATCTCTTTTTATGATTTTGAAGTTAACAAGGACCTAAGTTCATTAGGGTCTTGATGTATTTTTTGTCTCCTTTGTTGTGATGAGATCATCTTATGCCTTTTGCTTTATTTTACCAAGAGTTTCTGTTGAGACCATACTCTTTCTAAAGTGGGGGCTAAATGTATCATCTTAAAATGGAATCACCCATGTTAGGACATGTTTATCCATCCTTAATAGATTCTTTGGACTCAATTCAAATTCCTTGTATAGATCCATGGATGTGGATATGCTTCTGTGCCAGTTCGAGCCTTGTTTTGTCCATTTCCCTACTTCTTTTTCCTACTTTTTGAGACCCTAAGGCAATTTTGGAAGGCATTGACCTTTAGGTCTAGGAAATCTTTTGGCCTTACCCTTAGGTCTAGGTTGAATTTTTTCCTTGACCTTCTGGGTCACCCTCTTCAGGATCCTGGATGCTTTTGAAATTTTAATTTTCTTCTCGCCTTCTAGATGACCCTTTTTTTTATTTCAGAGATGAAATGGGTATAAATAGAGGCCTTCCATCTTCATTTGATACATGTGAAAGTAATTAAATTCAATCACACATACATACAAGCCTTCATATTGCATTCAAGAGAATTATAGAAGCATTTTTGGAGCATTCAAGGAGATCCTTTTGCAACACTTCAAGACTTTAACAATAGGAGATATCTTTAATTCTAGGAGATTTCAAGGAGCTTTGAAGGATTTTATTTGAGGCCTTTTCATCTTTCTTTCATTTTCTTTCATCCACCCTTTAAGAGCTATCGTCCTTCCTTAATGATAGTGGAGTTGGAAATCAACGAAGGTCTTCTTCATTCTTCATTCTTGCATACCTGATTTGAGTACATGAACACATCTACATCCATTGATCTATTGAATTCGAGAGGTGGATCTAATTCATTTTATTGAGACATTATACTCTTCTACAAGATTTAATTACATTAGAGTACTTCTTCATCCTTGTGGAATAGGGATCCAAATCCTCCTCAAGCGTTTCTACAAAAGTAAGGTAAATTCATACATTTGATTTAATTTTTACATACATACTTTCATATTTAAATTTAAGGTTGATTCCTCAACTAGGGATTGATTGAGGTATGCCCCTAAAAATCCAAACAAAACCATTTTTTCTTTCAGGATCAGGTTTTCAAGATTTTTAGATTCACTTTTTGGGAGTTCTAGAATAGGACACAATCCGAGATCTAGAGGCAAAGAGTTCAACAAAGAAGGTCTAGGACAAATTTCAGCCTAGTCTTGGGTCTATTCTTGGGTCTAGGCTGACCCCAAGTGGGCATATATGTGAACAATTGGCGTAGTCCTAGAGTAGAAGGATTTTTGGTTTTTGTTCATTTTGCAGTTTCACATCTGGATCTAGTCTCGTTCGCTATTTTGAGAAGTTCTGAGTGTATAAATACATATCTGAATTGGAATTTTCTTCTAAAGGAAAGTTTTCAATTTACATTATTTTCTTTTTGTATGTACTTTTTAGATTTGTCATATTTTATTAGATTTAGCATATTTGCATCTTTCCTAGTTAATTTCCAAACCCCAGGCTTAAAGGAACTTGAATCTTCTTTCCTAGCTCTTGGATCTTTGGATATTTGTTTGCATTAACACTCCTACATCACTTTCGTAGTTCTAATATATTTGGACCCAAAACCTTGGGGGCTTGTCTTAGAGGATCTATTCCTTTATGGCCCTGCCAACGTATAGTTGGCCATGGAAAAGTGGGTTGTGTTACACTTCTGATCCTCATCTCACTTTTACCCCTACATAGATTCATATGCCTTTCTCTTTTTATAATATCCAAGAAATATTTATTCATCACTTCTAGGCTCAAACTCTCCATTATTTTCATCCCTCTTAATGTAGCATTTACTTCCAAAAATTCTAAAGTATTTCACTATAGGAATATAACCATACCAAAACTCATAAGGAGTCTTACCAGTTCCTTTCTTAATCTGTACCTAGTCTAGAGTATATACTATGGTGTATACTACTTGTCTTTAGTAAATCTATGGAAATTTTCCTCCAATTGTCATAGTCCTAGTTATGTCTAGGATAGTCCCATTCCTTCGCTTAGCAACACCATTTTTCTATGGGGTTTGCAGAGAAGATGTTTGTCTTTCTATCCCATGTTCTCACAAAATGCATAAACCTTATTAGATATAAATTCTCCACCTCTATCCGACCTCAAACACTTCAATCTTCTTCCAAATTCTATCTCCATCAATATCTTGAATATTTGAAATTTCTGAAAAGCTTCTGATTTATCCTTCAAAAATGCAATCCACATCATCCTTGAATAGTTAGCAACAAATAGAATATAGTATCTATCACCAAAATAACTTCTTGTCTTAATAGGACCACATAGATTTGTATGCACTAAATCCAACAATCCATTTGAATAATATGTCTTATTGTTGAAAGTAGATCTAGTCAGCTTTCTCAATTGACATTCTTTGTACATATTGTTAGGCTTTATCAGTTTAGGTAAATCTATCATAATGTGTGTAGTGCTATTTTTTACCATATTATCAAAGATCACATGAAAAATTATTTTATGCTATAACCAACTATCATCAATCTTAGCAATCAAACACTTATTCTCAATAGTTCTCAAATGAAATATGTTACCAACAGTCTATGTACTTGATGCAATAAGATTTCCTATTCTTCCAATGATCTTGTAGATTCCATCCATAAATTCTACTTTGTAACCTTTATCTAATAGCTATCCAACACTCAACAAATTATGACTTAGACCTTCAACATACAAGACATCAACAATACTATTTTTACCATCAAGAGTAATGGATGCTTTTCCTTTAATCAAGCAAGGAGCATTATTACCGAATCTAACAACACCTCCATCATAGTCTTTAAGCTTCACAAAATTATCTTTATCACCAGTCATATGATGTGAGAATCCACTATCAATGACCCATTCATCTCTTTTAACAACTCGTGAAAGAAATTTTTTTTCTTCATTTGGATTATCTTCTTTAATAGCAATATACAAAATTTATTCCTCACTAGCAATAGATTCATCATTAGTCACACCTTCTTGAGCAACATAAAAACTTTTATGACTCTTAGAATGATATTTATTAGATTTATCTCTAGAATCCTTGTGAGTTTTGTCCAGACATCTAGATGCAATATGACCAATCTTATTACAATTGAAACATTTCAATGGTAATCTTCCTTCATACTTACTAGAGCCCTTAGGTAGTCTTCTTTCAATAAAGGCTTCAAGTTCATAAATCTTCCTTTCTTATTCCATGATTTCTTCCCAATCCTTAGCATAGTGTTTGAAATTTTGTAACACTTGATTTGAATGTAGTCTAACCTTTGGAAGTTCCTATTACAATTAGTAGTTTTTGTTGCACCGAAAGGTCGACTTGTTAATGCCCGATACAACCACTAGACTTATATAAGACATAGGATGCTATTAAACCATGTCACAAATCCCAAAGGGGGGCATTTGAAGTTAGTCCAACAATCCCCCCTCAACATCACCCAAGGGGATTCAAATCTATGATCAAGCTCTAATACCACTTTTTACAATTAGCAGTTGGCGTTGCACCAAAAGATCAAATAGTTAATTCCTGATACAACCACTAGAATTATAGAAGACACATGAGGTTGTTAAACCATGTCACGAATCCAAAAGGGGGACGTCGGTGTTTATTCCAAAAATCCCCCCCTTAGTGTCACTTGAGGGGATTCAAACTTGTGACCAAACTTTGATACCACTTGTTACAATTACTAGTTGTCATTGCACCAAAAGATTGACCTGTTAATGCCCGATACAACCACTAGACTTATAGAAGACATATGAGGCTGTTAAACCATGTCACGAATCCTAAAGGGGGACATTGGAAGTTAGTCCAATAGTTCCTTACTAAGTATAGTCATCTCATAGGCATAGAGTCTTCTTGCCAAAGTGTCTCTTGAAATAGGTCTTATAGTTATCAATTCTTCAATAATAACAACTTTCTCACTATAACATGTAGGTGAAGACCTCAAGATCTTGTCAACAAATTCATTTTCTATCAAGGTACCACCAAAACATCTAATTTCATAGACCATATCATTCACTCTTTGCAAATAAACTGAGGTAGTTTCTCCTTCTCTCATCTTCATATCTTTCTTTTAGTCCCTACAACTTAGCTTGCTTAACAAAAGTATCACCTTCATAAATAGTTTCTAATTTTGTCCATTCCTCACGTGTAATCCTCAATCCATAAATGTGTGAATATTATGAATCAGATAAGGCACTAATCAAAACTTACCTTGCTAACATGTTCTCCTTAAATTTTTTCTTTTCATCTCTAATAGCATTTGTTAAGTCATTTGGAATAGTATAAGAATTCTTAGTGATCTACCAATATTCATCTCCTATTCCCATGCATATCAGGTAGGTAATCATCTAGTCCTTCCAAATTAGGTAGTTTCTTCCATCAAACTTTAGAGTCTCTTTTCTCATACTTTCCATGACAAATCTCCTTCAAGAGGTCAAAATTCTTCAAAAGGACTTAGCTCTGCTACCAATTGTTAGGCCCAAAAGGAGGAAAGCACAACTTAGAGGGGAGGTGAATCAATTGTGTGTATCTAATTACTTTAATTCCACTTTAGCCACTTAGATCTAAAAGATAAATAGTAATGCAAGATCTGCAACGTATAACACAAAACACCAAGATTTGTTGTTGAGGAAACCTGGTTAAGGGAAAACCCTAGTGGAAGTCAAACCCACTATATGAGTGTACTTTGTTAAAAGTATTGCTGGTTAAGAGAAAAATAGAGAAAAAAGGATGCAATTTCAACTACAAGATTACAACCCAATCTATAGGCTCACTTCCAAGAGATCATTGCTCACATACAATCTTAGATATGGCCCTCAGTCAGGTTCATAGATCTATCTTTAATAAAATAGGGTGGACATATTGTCCATTACAACTGAACTGACAAATAGCATCTCCTATGCCAAAACAATCCTAATGAAGTACAAACTTTTCCTTAAGTGTAGAACACACATATACATACTCCTCTCTCTCGCATACCTTCTCAATTACAAAATGATATTTCATTATACTAATTACAAAGAAGAATCCTCCACTAGGTCGGCTAAGACCTATTACAATAAAAGATATAAGAAATATACTTAATCACTAATGCGATCCAAATAAAGTTGGCTAAGAATTAGATAGGACCAAAATATTCAATTTAGAACATGCTATACCATCGCCGATGCAACACTAAGAATCACAAGATGTTACTCCATCAAGTTAGGTAGTAACCAAATTAAGAAATGCCAACATGCTACCAAAACACAAAATCTAATCACCTCAATCAATGTAGAACAACAACATGATCATCACACGATCCAAGAAGACAAACAAGAAACATGAATACCATTCAAAACCTTCATATCATCTCCAATATGAAATAAAAACTAATCTTTATCTCTAATCAATAGGAACACTAAAATACCAAACTATGTTATAACAAAAGATAGCTTGTTGTACTTTGAATCATGAACAACACTAGCTGTGAAAAAATGATAAGGAAACATAAAATAACCATCTTGAAAACCTCTAAAACATAAAATCCTAGTCATACCAAACCAAATACTCATCCACTATTCACAGTAATATTGTGGCACCACCAACTAGAAACTCAATCATTCCTTACTCAAACTGTCATACGAACCTCTGTAGATGATCTATAGACACCTCTGAACAATACCTTACGATTGAAACTCAAGATCTTCAACATAGCACTTGATCAAATGAAATCCTTAATGTCAACACACCCAAATCTAAAACTCTGACATGCTAAAAAATCTTCCAACATTTGATACCTTTTATCAAAGGACATAAGATCGTGGGATGCAAATTGTTAGGAATGGGAACACTGAGCGGGGGGGGGGCGGTGAATCAATGTTCTATAATATTAATGTTTTTCTACTTCTTGAAACTTAGCCCAATTAATAAATTACTAAACTGAATATTATTGCAAGTAAACAGTCATAACACATAACACTAGATATGATTACGGGAAACCTTGGCCAAAGGAAAAACCCCAATGGGAATTAATACCCACTAATAATTGTACTTTGTATTATGAACCTGTTAATGTTCCTTTTCCTTGTTAGGAACAGTCTTTACAATGCTTAGTACAATGACCTGGTCAAAGGTCAGACCCTGTTAGGAGTCTTGAAGTAACAAACCCTATTAGGGGTGTAAGGTTGATTGCTCAATAGAGAAGGCTACAACCTCCTGGTTATCAGATACACACTATATCTGCAAGGGTGAACTGCTTCTATGACACTACTTGTCTGATCAATTACTTTTGTGCGCTGATGCTTTAACCTCTTGTAAAGCTCTATATCATTCTTATTTTTCTTAACACACACTTCACATACTTCTTCTCTTCTATTACATCTTCTAACAACACTCCATGCTCAAATACAAAAGCGCATGTCTTATATATAGGCACAACCAAAACTATTTACTAAGTCAGCCTATAACCTATTACATACAACACTTCCAAATGAATTGGCTCAAGTGTGTTTACAGACATTGATATTAACATGTTTACAACACATTTACAATAGGTTCATAGCCTTAAAAAAATAAAATATTATACGCTAATCAAAATCTTTCCTATCGGCTGCATGCTTTGTTCTGTTCTACCGCTCACTGTCTGTGTCACTTCAACTCACTGTAACTTCTTCATGCTATCATATCTGACCATGTGTTATTATACTTAGCATTATAACATACTCAAAAGCTTATCGTCAAGGGAGCATACCAAAACTCAATCATACACACGTGCTCTAATGCTCTGTTCATCATGTACTTCACTATCTGCTCTATCTTCCATACTTAGCCAAATTCTGGTCTTCTAAGTTATTGCAATGACCTCAAAACTTCATATGACTTCATTGCCATAATGAAAAAACTAAACTTAGTCATATACACTAGTAAAGTCAACTTTCCAACAATCTCCCGCTTTGTCATTAATGGCAACAAAGGAATATGGTGAAGTTGCTAAACTACATCTTTACACAAAAACTTTCTATCTTATACTCTTATTCTTTTCTGAATACTGTACATCATATACTATATCCCTTATATCATATTACTCTACTACTTCCATATTAATCTACTCCCCCTTTGACATTAATGAAAAAGGCACTCAAAAAATGAATCTTCAAGTACTTACATAGAGAGTACGTCTGGGTATGCAATCTGAAGGTTTGCAATTTCTTGCTGCCAAAAAACCTTTAGTGCATCAACTGTCTATAGATGGATGCATAATGCATAGGTTAGCTTCTCCATCTTTTCCAAATCTGTACAGGTACCTTGATCATATGTCACAATAGTAGCATCTATATGCTTGATATTCTGATTGAGTACATCTAGAGAGGATGCAAGTGCATGTCTTAACTGAGTTTGTCTAGTTCTTATCTTATCCATCTCTTTCTCCGCCTTCTCAATTTTGTCTATCTATCCTTGATACACATTATTGCACATGTTGATATCCTAGGAGGGATCTTCCACTAATTTTCTTACTGCTACCATCATAGATTCTACTTCCTGAATCTTCTTGGAAAGGTCTAGAGTGAGTTTGTCTTTGTTCATACAGTCATCAATTATTTTTCTTCCTTTTTCTGCTATGTCCTTTAGCATAGCTTGACCAAACTTTAGAGAATTGAGGTCAAGTGAGAAGTTACCTATCAATTCAGTCAACCTTTTCTTGATATATTTTCCTTCTACAATCTTTGATGTTGATTCTTCTAGACTTGAGAAATTAGCTTTGAAGCTTGATAGGATGCTGCTTACATCATCCACTGAATGAACATTGATCACTTTCTTATCCTCAGGCAGTAGACTGTTTAGTATGCTAACTGATTCTACAAATAATGGATTTCTCATTACTTGTTTCTCTTTTGCTTTATCCATAGCTAAAACACTTAATTTCATTAGATCTTCTTCTCCCCATGAGTCTAAACTGGTTGTATCAGGGGTCAAACTTGACGACAATGAAATAGAGGACTTAGGCATGAGGAGTGTGCTGTCCATAATTTCACTCTTTACCTTCACTGGAATCTCAAAAAAGGGTTCTTCTTTATGTTCCTCTTCCTTCTCTTCTCCCTATCCTGTTAAGTCTTCAATTTGTACTTCTTCTAGCTGCTTAGGTGATTCATCAACGCACAAAATCTCTACTTCCTTAGTACTCACAAAGGCTTCTTAAAACTTGTTTAGATCCTTGTCTGATGCTTCCATGGATATCTCAACATTGTCTATAACAATAGTGTCATCTTTTGTTTCACTAGGCACTGTCACTATGGTTGTAGAATCCTATGGACCTGTCATAGGCGCATTAGGGATCTCTGACTCCTTTTCTTTCTTGGAGGGAGCCTTGATTATAGGCATAGAAGGTGGATACATGTGTCTATCTAGAAATACCTTCTTAGTCTCCTTCACAACCAACTCATAGTCCTTGTTCATAATTTGTAGACTTCTTAGTTTAGCTCTTAGGTGAGGCTTCACAAAATCTAGCAACAATGTTTTATCTTCAATTGAACAAACTGGGAGGTTGTCATCCAATGTATTTTCTCTTATCCTCATATCCTCTTCAATAGCTTGTCTTTTCAGAGAGTCAAGTATACTCCATACTTGATCAGGAATAACTATCTTAAGTTCCAAGACTGACTTCTTGAACTTAATCATGTGCTTGATAATCATACTATGGATTTCTAATTTATCAATCTCATGATACTTATCATAAAACTTATCTATTTGATCAGTCCTTCCTTCATCTACTACTATAGTTCTCAACACTTCAAGATTCAATATGAATCCTACCTTAGGAGGTGCTTGAGTGTGATGAAGGGTGCTCCCCTTAATACCACAAACACATAATAGAAACAGAGAAACAACAACAATATGCAAGAACAAAAAATTGGCTTCTTATTATCTCCACAAATGTGGAATGACAAACTTTTAGAATTACAATATGGAAAGCCACAGGGGTATTCCCTTACAATATTCTGTAGGACAAAGCCTTGAATCAATACCTAGATCTACTACCCAGAATTTCCTAGACAACACTACGGGCCTTCTTTATATAGGAAATTTCCACCACCCGAGAAGGTTCCAAAAATTTAGCCCTAAGGGCCGACCAAACTTAGAATTATTTTATTTTTCATTTTATTACATCAAAGTCGGCTCAAAATAACTTTTGAAACCCAAATTTGAAGAAAAATTATTTTCTGCCATTTTAGGTGACCCAACTTTCAGAGACCATAAGTCATCACCCGTTGACCCCATTAACTATTATAACCCCATTTTGGAAAGGCCATGAGGAGCTCTACAAAAATTGAATCAAGCAAGCTTCATTCGGCCAAAAATTAAACCTCATCCGGGGCCTCTAAAGCCTTCAGAATTGAGTTCAAAGTTTTTGTACCCTATTTCCAAAACCAAAAAGTTTCAATATCTTCAAAACCAGACTTGATCTAGCAATAAAACTTTATAGGCAGGCTGATATGACTAAGATGAACCTCCAACTGTGATATGACTGATATGTCTAGAGTAATAGGTTCTTTACAAGCTTTCCAAGCTTCACCAAAATTAGGATCCTCTGGATACAAATTCTTGAGTTCCTTGAACCCAACCATCTCAATCTACATCTCTGTCAGCAATAGTTGCCTTCTGCTAAGTGCATCTGCAACCCTATTAGAGTTTCCACTTCTGTGTTTCAAAACAAATGTATAACTATGCAAAAACTCAACCCATTTCAAATGCCTTTGATTCAACTTTCCTTGACTATTCAAATATTGCAAAGCTTGATGATCAGTATACAAAAAAAACTCCTTAGGAAGCAGATAGTGTCTCCACTTCTTCAATGCCTGAACTATAGCATAAAATTCTTGATCATAAACAAAATATTTTCTCTTGGCATCATTCAACTTCTCACTAAAATAAGCAATAGGTTTACTTTCTTGGCTCATAGCAACTCCTATTGCAGTACCACTAGCATCACAATCTACTTGAAACACCTTATTAAAATTAGGAAGTGCTAAAACAAGTTGTTCTATAACTTTTTGTTTCAATAGTTTAAAACTCTTATCTACCCCATTAGTCCACTTGAACTCTTTTCTATCTCCTCTCATTGTTTCAGTCAAAGGTCCACAAATACTGCTAAAATTTCTGATAAACTTTCTGTAAAAGCTAGCCAAACCATGAAAAGACCTTACCTCAGTAGCACTCCTTGGAGTAGGCCATTCAAGGATAGCCTGTACCTTCTTTGGGTCCATTTTTAGACCTTCTGGTGAAACTACAAATCCCAAATACACTAACTCTTTCTTCACAAAACTGCACTTCTTCAAATTAATCAACAATTTCTCATCTCTTAACTTCTCAAACACCATATGAATATGCATCATATGCTCTTCCAATGTCTTACTAAAGATCAAAATATCATCTAGATACACAATGACAAACTTACCCAGAAATTCTTTCAGAACCTCATTCATGAGCCGCATGAAAGTGCTCGGTGCATTGGTTAGCCCAAAAGGTATGACTAACCACTCATATAGTCCTTCCTTTGTCTTGAAGGCAGTCTTCCATTCATCTCCTTCTCTGCTCTGAATCTGGTGATATCCACTCTTCAGATCTATCTTTGAAAAATACACAGCTCTACTCAAACAATCCATAATATCATCCATTTGTGGCAATGGAAACCTATACTTGATTGTGATCTTGTTTATTGCTCTAGAATCTGTACACATCCTCCATTCTCCATTCTTCTTTGGTGATAATTCTACTGGTACATCACATGGACTCAAGCTCTCTTGAATCAATCCCTTCTGTAACAACTCATGTACTTGTCTATTCAACTCTTCACTTTCTGCTGGTGTCATTCTGCATGCTGCCTTGTTTGGAAAACTGGCTCCTGAAGTCAAATCCATCTGATGACTAATCTTCCTTACCGGTGGTAATCCATTAGGTACATTATCAGATACAATATCCTGAAACTCATTTAACAAATCTACAACTTCTACAGGTACATCCTCTATTGCCTCTTTACCAACTTTTGGAATTAAAGCAAAACACACATGCTCATGCCTCATACCATCTAAGAATTTTCTTCCATAAAAAAATTTTATTCTTGCATTACCACATACCTTTTTTTCAGTCTCCTTCAATGGCTTTAGCTTATGTCGCACTCCATCCTTTGTCATGGAATAGGTATTCGCATGACCATCGTGTACAACACATTTGTCAAACTGCCATGACCTACCCAACAACATGTGACATGCATCCATATGTATGATATCACATAGTACCTCATCATGGTACCCACCAATCTTGAACTTTACTGGGCACTGTTCACTGACCATGACCTTGTAGTCATCCTGTACCCAGGCAATCCAATATAGATGTGGGTGTTTCTATCTCTTGAGTTTCAACTTTGTCACCATCTCTTCTGACACCAAATTGTCAGTGCTTCAACTATCAATAATCACATCACAACATTTACCCTCACACTTGCATCCAGTGCGAAACATGCTCCTCCTTTGTTTAGGTTCATTCTCACCACTCAGCAGGACTCTTCTATTAATCAACATTTCTCCTCTTTTAGCATCTTCATAATTTGATGATCTAACATCTTCGTCTACATGTGCAACTCTAGCCTGGCCTTCATTCTTCCTATCCATCCTTCCTTGGTGTTGAGGACATTCAAATGCCCTATGACCTTCTTCTCCACAATGAAAACATGTTCCATAGAAGCCTCCTCTTCCTGAACCTTGTCCTCTTCCTCTTCCTCTTTGATCTCTATTGTTCTGATCTTGGAAAGGATTGGAGTTGTTTCCTCTCTAATTTTGACTGCTACTGGCCTCATCCTTCTTTTTCGGATCTTCATTTCGGCCTCCATATGACCGTCCACTAGATTGTCCACCGTGACCTCTTCCATTTTGTCTGCTCTCAAAATTTTTGTTCATCTTTTCCTCTAGTTTTAGGGAAAACTGATATGCCTCTTCAATACTGTTCATTCGAACCAGATTCAGCTCCTCCTAAATGGTTGCCCTCAACCCATTAAGGTAACGAGAAACTTTCTCCTTATCAGCTTCCGCATGGCCTGTTCTGATGAGGATTCGATAGAACTCCTCTATATACTTCTGAATAGATCATCCCGCTTGCTTCAAACTTTGCATTTAATTCATTAGGTCAAGCTCATAATTAACAAGGATGAGCTGTCGCTTCAATTTATCCACCATCTGATCCCATCTTGTGATTTTATCTTTCCCTCTTCTATTTCGCTCTAATTGAATCTCTTGCCACCAGATCTTCGCATGACCTTTCAGTCTGGCCTTCACGAATTTGACCCTATAAGGATCCTCAATATCTTCATACTCAAAATATTCCTCGCATTCATTGATCCAGTCGATCAACTCCTCTGGGTTAAGATTTCCTGAAAATGCAGGAACCTCAATCTTAGGTCTTTTCCCGATCTTGGAAATGGCCCAAAAAAGTCTTTCTTCCTCCCGGTTCATAATTTTGACTTCTCCTTGTTGATCTTCTTCTTCGGCTTCATCCTCATCCTCGCTTTTGTCTCTGTCATTAAGATTCATTCCTCTATGAATCTCTTCTTGCAATGCTCGCACTTGTCTCTGGAGTGCTCTAACCTTAGGTGTTACAATACCAGCTCTTCCGCCACGTTCCCTTCATGGAGGCATTTTCACGATGCGCACTGAAACCCTAACCACGGTCCTGGTGCAAACTACCTCACAGTCAGAGACCTGTTTACATGTTGAGGAACTCCTGCTCTGATACCACTTGATGAAGGGTGCTCCCCTTAATACCACAAACACATAACAGAAACAAAGAAACAACAACAATATGCAAGAACAAAAATTGGCTTCCTATTATCTCCACAAATGTGGAATTAAAAACTTTCAGAATTACAATATGCAAAGCCACATGGGCATTCCCTTAGAATATTCTGTAGGACAAAACCTCTAATCAATACCCAGATCTACTACCCAGAAATGCCTAGACAACACTACGGGCCTTCTTTATATAGGCAATTTCCACCACCCGAGAAGGTTCCAGAAATTTATCCCTAAGGGCCAACCAAACATAGAATTATTTTATTTTTCATTTTATTACATCAAAGTCAGCTCAAAATAACTTTTGAAACCCAAACAAAAATTTTGAAGAAAAATTATTTTCTGCCATTTCAGGTGACCCAACTTCTGGAGACCAAAAGTCATCACCCGTTGACCCGATTGACTATTATAACCCCATTTCAGAAAGGGCACGAGGAGCTCTACAACACTTGAATCAAACAAGCTTCATTCAGTCAAAAATTCGACCTCATCCGGGGCCTCTAAAGCCTTCAAAATTGAGTTCAAAGTTTCTGTACCCTGTTTCCAAAACCAAAAAGTTTCAATATCTTCAAAACCAGACTTGATCTAGCAATGAAACTTTACAGGCAGGCTGATATGACTAAGATGAACCTCCAACTGTGAAATCAGAACATTCTGAGATCATATGACCAACTTACTAAAAATAGAAAGTTTCCATAAATAGCAGCTCTGCACAAGATAGACCTTATTGAAAAGAAACCAAAAATATTTTTTTTTGGGTGATGCATGATTGCTCTTACACCAGGATGCTCTTGCATCAGAGTGTTTCTTCCTTTTCTTCTTGTTGACCTTGCAGATGGATGGCTTGCGCCCAACTGCTTCTTCCTTCTAGACACCTTTCTTGTATCAGAAGATGTAGTGGACTCCAAATCAACTGTGATAGTGGGCGCAGAGGTTCTTTCTTCTATCTTTTTCTTCTTTTCTTTAGGATCATCAGATTTCTCTCTTTTCACTTTAGATGAGGGTGCACTCTCAAGTTGCATGGCAATCTTGGCTTCCCTAGCTTTGTCTAAGTCTGCTTGTGTAACACCATGAATTTTTAGAATGTCTGAAGTTATCTTGGATGCCTTTCTTTTTGTCACAGCACTGTATAAGACAAAGTCTACTTGTCTTGTCTTCTCTTCATAAGTACCCCATCTTGTCCTAGGCTCCACTGCTTCCATGCATGTGATATCAGTCTCCACCATGAAACAAATGTTGTCTTTGTATTTCTCTACTATACTCTCAAGTATCCTATACCTTCTCTGCATCTTAATTCTGAATGTCTTGATTTCTAAATCCATGAAGTCTTTCAAGGTGCTATCTGATGTTTCCTTGAATGAGATTTATGGCAATGTAGGTAGGCTCTTGTTAAGATAAAGATCTGAAACTTTACCAACAATGTGAAGGTACATGTAAATGATTAGTGAACCAAATCTGAATACTTTTCTTTTGTCATGCTTGATGGCTCTAATGTTGTCTAACAACTGTGTGTGCAGAATCTCACACAGGTTAAAGTCTCCTTTTTCTCTTACAATTCTAATAGCTTCCATAATTATTACCACAGATACACTATTGACTCTGTTAGCATGCTGAAACTTATAACATAGAATCATATCCATGAGTTTTATATCCTTCTCCTCAATAGGTTCAATTTTCATGCCGCACTTATCACTCTGGGACTTATAAGATTGCTCGAATTTTTTTCTTACATCCTTACAATAGGAAGAATGGCATCAGTCTTGGAAAGTCTGGTCAACTCATAAATGAGATCTGATGTAATGCAAACTGGAACTTCTCCAATCCAAAATAGGTCATCATGTATTCTACTCAGTAGGATCTTGATCCAATCCAACTCATAAAATTCATATGCAGTCTCATACTCAATTATTGGGTGATTTGTGAAGTGTGCGAATTCATCCATGAATGACATGTCTGGATTCATCATTGTCTCAATGTGCGACCTCATTCTGTCCAATCCTATAGGTTCCTTTTTATAATATATGTAGGTGCAAATATCTTCTACGTGCATAACTCCCATCGGAGGTCTAGAAAATGCTCCTTCTAGGTCATCTAGGAATGACTTGAATGGATGCTTCTTGAATATATATCTCTTCCTCTTTGCAACATCAAATACAACTAGAGTGGCCATTACTTGATCAATGCTTAAATAGGTTTCCAAATGATTTCTGAACCGCCACATCCGAACTAGGGTTCCAAAACCAACTTAACTTCTTTCACTGATGAAAACAACTACAATCTTCCAACACTAACTGCTTTGATCTCCTGTGCTCTCCAAGGGCTCGATCTCAAATGCAAATGTGTGGATAATGGATCTCCGGTGACTATTAAAACAAATTTCTTTAATTAATGCTTTCTGCCATAATACACAATGCAATAGAGAATTCCAATCTTCATTCCTATTGACAATCAGGCTATGTGATCTTGCATACTACATCAATAGTATCCAAACAACTACAGCTAAAGGTGCATACTCTGAGGGTGATTATACTAGCCATATAGGGGTCTAGAGTTTATCTAGTTCCCCCTATGACCATGAGGGTCATTCATCCAGAAGTAGAAATTGTGTCCATTACGGATGCATCCACTACATAGTCATTAACATTATCTTTCTATACTTCCATCCAAATCATGCTCGCATCTTTTGTAGCTTTCACAAAGTTGACTTCTCCAGATTCATCCAAAATTGATCCTTGAGACTTATTACGTCTTTCTTGTCCTTGCGCTTGTGATCTGCAAAACTTTGAGATGTGTCCAACCTTGTTACAAGAATGACAAGTAACTGGAGGCCTTATATTCCTCGGCACATTGATGTGAGTTACCATACTACATTGTCTAGCTGTGTGGCCATTGTAACTGCATATTTGACATGTGATGTTCTGAGGACTTCTAACATTTTGCTAAGGTTGATTTCTCTGATTGTGTTGTGTCTGGCTTCTTTGATTTGATCTACTATTCATATCTCTATGACCAAATTTATTGCATGAATAACAATAACCATTGAAAGGTCTTACCTCTTTACAATCTCTTGCTATATGTCCATGCTTGTTACAAGCATAAAAAGTTTGGTTTACTGGCTTGCGTTCATCTTTAGATGGTTCTGCTATAGCTTCAGTGTGATTTTCAGTCTTCTTGGCTTTTGTAGATTCTTCTGGTGCTTTCATTTTATCTCACATAGCATTGACTTGAACTTGAGCTTCATTGTATCCAATACCAGTGGTATCTCCTTTTAACTTCCATGCATACAACTGTGACTCTATTAAATCCTTACTTGTGTGCAATTTTTCAATATGATTCTTTTCTTCAGTCAATTCAGATTCCATCTTTTTCTTGATGTTTTCTAACTCCAAGATTTTCATATTTTCTTGCATAAGCTCTTCATCCAGTTGTTTGTTTTTTTGACCTGTTATTCATAGGCTTCCTGATTATTAATTAAATTTTCATCCAATTCTTCAATCCGATCCTTCAGAGATATGTTTTCTTCATTCATCTTTTTGACCATTTTTCCCAACTCATTTGTTGAACAATCTTTCAAATCTTTTCTCAGTTTCTTGATGAATACTTGAGAACCACTAAACTTCAATTTCAGTTCTTCAATTTCTTTTTCAGCTTTGTCAAGATCTTCAAGAGATGCTTCAAGATTCTTCTTCATATGTTTTACTTCTTCTGAAACCATGATATCCTCAAGTGGTTAAACTTATATTCAGAGGACCAAATCTTTGATACCAATTGTTAGGAATGGGAACACTGAGAGGGGGGGTGAATTAGTGTTCTATAATATTAATGTTTTTCTGCTTCTTGAAAGTTAGCCCAATTACTTAATTACTGAACTAAATATTAAAGAAAGTAAACAATCATAACACATAACACTAGATATGATTACGAGGAAACCTTGGCCAAAGGAAAAACCCTAGTGGGAATTAATACCCACTAATAATTGTACTTTGTATTATGAACCTATTAATGTTCTTTTGCGCTGTTAGGAGCAGTCTTTATAATGCTTAGTACAATAACTTGGTCAAAGGTCAGACCCTGTTAGGAGACTTGAAGTAAAAAACCTTGTTAGGGGTGTAAGGATCACTAGATCTCACTTCTCAATACGAAAGGCTATAACCTCCTGGTTATCAGATACACACTATATTTGCAAGGGTGAATTGCTGCTATGATACTACTTTTATGATTAGTTCCTTTGGTGCACTGATGCTTTAACCTCTTGTAAAGCTCTATATCATTCTTACTATTCTTAACACACACTTCACATACTTATTCTCTTCTATTACATCTTCTAACAAAACTCCATGCTCAAATACAAAAGCGCATGTCTTATATATAGGTGCAACCAAAACTATTTACTAAGTCGGCCTATAACCTATTACATACAACACTTCCAAATGAATTGGCTCAAGCGTGTTTACAAACATTGATATTAACATGTTTACAACACATTTAAAATAGGCGCATAACCTTAACAAAATAAAATATTATACACTAATCAAAATCTTTCCTGTTGGATGCATACTTTGTTCTGCTCTGCCGCTCATTGTCTGTGTCACTTCAACTCGCTGTAACTTCTTCATGTTATCACATCTGACCATATGTTCTTAGAATTAGCATTATAACATACTCAAAAGCTTATCTTCAAGGGCTCATATCAAAACTCAATCATACACACGTGCACTGATGCTCTATTCGTCAGGCACTTCACTATCTACTCTATCTTCCATACTTAGCCAAATTGTAATATTCTAAGTTATTGCGCTGACCTCAAAACTTCATATGACTTTGTTGCCATAATAAAAACACTAAACTTAGTCATATACACTAGTAAAGTCAACTTTCCAACACAAATGGGTGTTGATGGTAGTGTTAAAGAAGCATAAAGGATGTTTGGTTGGAAAGGGGTATTCCTAGGTTGAGGAAATATATTATGGTGAGATTTTCTCTCCCTTTTCAAAGTTGACATCCATTTAGTTATTATTATCACTTGCAACAACTCCTGATTGGGAAATTAAGAAAATAGATGTGAAGATAACATTCCTTCATGGTGATATGGCGGAAGAGATTTATATGTCATAGCCAGAGCATTTCATGTAAATAAATTCTTGTTTTCAAGTTTAAAAATTCTTTGTATGGAATAAATAGTCTCCAAGGGGTGTGGTATACCTATGTGTTGAATTTGGGATTTCAAAGGTATAAATTTGATCATTGCATTTATTTAAAAAATAATAATGGTTGCACTCTCATTATTGCAGTATCTATGGATGATATATTACTATTTGGGAATGGATATTTATTTCTATCATGAAGTCTCAGTTGTCAGCATAGTTTGAGATGGAAGACTTAGGTGCAACTAAGTAGATTTTTGGAATGGAGATTAGAAGAGACAAATCTAATATAAATATTTGGTTAAGCCAAAGTAAGTATGCAAATTCACTATTGGAGAGATTCAACATGACAACTTGTAGATCCATGATAGTTTTTGTTGCACTATGCCATAAATTATTTGTGGAGGATTGTCCAAAATATCCAATTGCAATAGAGGACACGTAAAACTAATTGTGTGTAAGTGTTTTTGATAGTATTATGTATTATTCCATGGTCTATACAAGACCAATGATGTTTTAGCACTTAGGATGGATCTATTTGTTGGAGGGTTGTATTTGATGTGGTCTACATCATCTAATATTTTTAGAGTCTAATTATTTTATTTGAGGAGGTATCATAGATATTTTGATACATCCTTCTATAATCAGATTGGAAAAGGGCAATTATGAGTCTTGGTGAAATGGCATCTCGACACCTATTAAGCAGCTTAATTTTTTGCCTTATTTTTAAGGGATGATCCCTTCTCCAACAACAATAAAGGGTATGATATATTATAGGATCATTAATGGACATGTTGTAATAGTTATTTTGACAAGTGTTGATCATGACACTATGTGTACTTTATTTAACATTGAATGTCCCTGCACACTTTGGACTCACAATTGGGAGATCTTTGGAGACCATCATTCCTCTCCCATTTTAGAGGATCTTACAACATATTGTCTTATTCGTCTTGCACATGTAGATTGAATACCCTATGATCACAGTACTCTTGCAATGATTGAGTTGATTACAAATATTACATGCTCATATGGATAAGAGACTTGTATCTCAGTTCTCACTCCTCATATTGAAAAACTATATCAATCTTCATCCTTTGTTGTTCTTGATGAGTTTGACATTGGATCATGCATATCCTCCATTGATTAGTGCAACAAGACATTGTTATTCTAGAAACTGTTACTTGGAATTTGTATCTTGTAGAAGTATCATCCTTGTTTGTGGAGTCTCATGTTGTAGATCTGGATGATTATCTTGAGAAAATTCATCTCTTTTTTGATAGCCACATCAATATTGTTAACTTATCTTTATCACTGATGTATCTTATTTTTCATCAACTTTTGCATAGTCCTAATTTGCCACCTCTTACATTGATTGGGCATGTACCTAATTTATTTGTGGCATCATCATATATCATGGGCACAAAAGCATTTGTGTAATTTCTATAGGTACACACAATTTTTATTTGGATTCCTAATTCTTCCATTTCATGGGAGTTTCTTCTCTTATCTCTAGTGGATTTGTTTCTTCCTAGTAGGATAAATGTTGTTTATAGGTAGTGGATTGTGTTCTATCTTCATGCGCTATTCATTATTGGAATTGAAGCTACTTCTTCATTGGGGGGGCGGGGGGTTCTTATCCTCATTTTCTCTCTCATATTGGGGGGTTGGAATATTCATTGCATTATGTGACCGATTCAATACTTAGGGGGATACTTGGAATCCATATTAGTCACATTTAGTACCAACTTCATTACATCTCTCACTTTTAGAGTGTGGTTTTTCCCTTTTCTCATTTTAAAGAGATATCATTGGTTTGAGTTACATTTCTTTACATTGGTTTGTACATGAGTACCTAATCAAGCCTTAGTTGTTAGGACTTATTAATGCTAGCCTTTTGCATTCGTAATTATCTTTTTATATTCTCCCTAAGTTTATCTTAAGTGGGGGTTTTAAAACAATTTGGACATATTATCTAATTAGTAATTAATTAGGTCCTTTAATTATTTTTTACTTAAACTAAACTTAGGTTATTTATTTATCAAGATTTTTCTTTTTTAGCTTTAGTTTAGTTATAGTTGAGCTTAATTTAGCTCCAAATTTGTATTGTTTTAGTTCTTCTGAATTTAGGATTAGGACATATCTTGATTTCTATAAATAAATTCATTCATTCATTATAATTGTTTATCTCCAACATTATTTGTGCAATCAATACAAAATTATAAGGTTGTTATAGAGCATATTTTCTTTGCTTGATAAGTTTTTTCGTGCAGATGATTCTTGGCTCTTGTGGTTATTTCATCAACTTCTTCAGACATTTCCCAAGTAGTGGGAATCCTAATTTGATATATGGATAAATCTTGGATAGGTGATTGAGATGAAGTTAAGAGTGTGTTTATATATTTGAGAGCTACTGTTTATATATTTGAGAGCTACTTTAGATTATTCCTTATGTTTTCATGGCTATTCTACTCAACCTCAAGATTCTATGAGTATCTATGGATATATAAATTTGAATTGGGTAGGCAAAATTGACAATAGAAGATCCACAAGTGGTTATTTTTGTACTATGTAAGGTTGTTCTATTAGTTAGATGATTAAGTGGAAAGGTGTAGCAACTTTGTCCATGATAGAAGCAAAATATATGGCGACTAATCATGCTTGTAGGGAAGCCATTTGTATTAGAAGGTTTTCATTTAGATATTGGGTTTGATGCAGGATTGATTATTACATATTTTGGAAATTAGATTGCCATTTTATTAGTGGATAATCCAAGTTTCCATGCCAAGGAAAAATCACATTGATGTTCAGTTTCATTTTGTTTGAGAAAAGGTAGAGGATGGGAAGGTAAAATTGGAGAAGGTTTGCACTTTGATGAATGTTGTAGATGCATTGACAAAACTGGTGAGCACAAAGAAGCTTAGATGGTGTTCTAGTTCTATGAGCCTCTCAGCCCCTACAACTAATCTATTGGTTATTTGAAAGGTATTCAACAAATGAGGGAATGTTGGGATTGAGGTGTATCAACCTTTGCAAATTCTAACATTGATTATTGTAATATTTGATATATTTATTTCTTATTTTATTTATTTTATTTCCTAAAATGTCTAGTCATCTAGTGGGACCCATAGACTATGTAAAATCCTACTTGGTGATGACTATAGGATACATATGTTGTACTTGTGGAAGTGGGCATCCCAATTTGATGATCTTGTATTTAGTATATGTAGGTGACAAGTGTCATGTTATGACACATTTATGGCATTAAGACATAATCTATGATGGTTATTATGGAACACTTACATATGACAACCTATGATAAATTTTGTGCCAAAATAGACAAGTGGTAGGAGATACCTTTTAATGGGGAAGGCGTGATGCTCAAGTTGGGTTATGAAAGGTTATAACTAGAGAATGTCATATTATGGTCAGAATATCTTACAAGTGTAAGTGTTGTAAGTTATGATGATATTTATGACAACTCTAAGATGTGTAAGAGCATTTGTATACCTCATGATACTAAATTTTGGGCACTCAAATTAGGAGGTTTGAATAGGGATTCATTTGGAGTTGTACAAGTGTCACTTGCATGTTTTTAGGAGGATGGAAAATAGAGCCAAGTGTTTTTGATGTCCCCATCTTGTATCTTCATCTAGCATGCGTTGTATTTCTCTATACAAGGTGGTCTTGGATAGAATTATGTATGTAATGTATTATAGGTGAATTGTTATGATGTGAGAATCAATCCAGATTATAGGTTGTTAGTAGAATTCTATTGAAGAAGCACTATACTTCTATTGTATTGTAACAATTATTTCCATAATACAAAGTGCTATACTTTTGGAGTGTTGGTTTTTTTTTTTCTCTCAAATGGGTTTTACCCATTTATATCATATGTTCATTATGGTACATCTTTATACATGTTTATTATTTACTTATGAATGTTTTACTTATTTTGTAATAGTTAATATTTGTAAAGAAAATTTGCACTATCCCCCTACATAGGGTAGTTCGTGCAAAGAGGGGTCTTCGCATGAACACCCACACATTAGTGCATTCACGCGAATGGGTCGAAAATAAAATAAAAATTTCCACACTCGATTTTTCTTTGTGCCCAAAAGTGGGACACACTATTGTGAGATCACCTTGCAACTTAGTTTCCTTTCACTATTTTTACCTTAAATTTTCCTCTCATCGATTTTGATGTTCCCCTTTATGCAATACACAAATTAAGAAGGCATATCATTAATAAAAAAAATTTCTCAATTTTTTATTTAGTTCATTGGTTAGCTCTAAATCATTGCTCTAGCTATTTTATTTCCAAAATTTCTTGTACTTTTCTTTTCAAGTTTTGGTAAGATTGCTCATGTAAACTTCACATGCACTAAATTAGGGAAAAAATGTGAGGCAAATGGTTCATCCCTTGCAATTTTCTTCTTTGTATTAGACATTTTGTGTGAGTGTCCTAAGTGCATTACCCTAGCACATAATTTTGACCAAGTTGACACTTGCACTGGCTTACAAATTAGAATTACTTTAAGAAACAAAATCTTAGATATTCATTTAGAACTCTCCTAGATCTTATAATATCATTGCTTTATTTAGTTCAAAATTTTAGATGTAGACTTAAACTAGTTCGTGGTTTTAGAGCTACAATATTTACCCAATTTTACATATTCTAAAATTAACTATGGCCTAAAGATGACTCGTAAAATTATCATTATGTATTGAATCCTATGCCCACAAGATCAAACTACGAGTGCCCAGCATGTATAAAAGGGCATCACCCACAATCATCCTCCATCATTTTAGACCAGTCACTACTAAATCTTCCATACTCATAACCACTCATCCCTTTGACAATCTTATTTTGCATCAACCATCTCAATAGCATTATTTTTTGAATTAGCAAATACTAACACCCTAGCTCTTTAACTAGGTCACTTCATTACCCATTACATTGTTTATTTTTCAAGACATCATTAATATAATCACATTATAATTAATTGTATATGTTGATCAATATATTTCTACTTGCTTCATCAACATTATTGAATCGATCGATGTGATATGATAGAAGCGCAGGGAGGGAATTTAATTCCCTTCTCTAGCGCAATAAATTCCTTGATGATATTCCTTAACACCACTGCATCTCTTCTTTGTTACGTATGCAGGAGTATACAAATGTTTATTGTAGGTACTAAAGTTTAGAAGACTCGAGCTTTAGGGCCACACATCAAGTTCAAAGCTACACTATATAGTTTAATACTCTGGATATGTTTTTTAGAGACATAAGTACATATGCAAACTAGGTTTATACACAAACACACATTTCACAAATTCTAATAGTATTAGTCCCTGATCTCAAATATAGCCTTAAGATTTTGTGTATCAATCTCTTGCCATAGTCTTGTCAATCACTTGCAATTTATTTCCATTTCAATTCTCAAATCAAATATTCAATTTAAGAATAAACGTTATTATCTAGGTTGCTAATGATATTGCTTGTTAATTAATCAATTAGCCCACATAACTAGGACGAATAATTTATTTCTTTTCACAAACATTGATGTTTCAATATCAACCCGTGACCATGCATCTTTTAGGATTCTAGTATTATTGGAGATATGTGTCTATTGGAGAATTGATACAATGATATGAACATCTTTAGAAATCTTAAACATTATAATTATTAAAGAAATTGATTTACGATTTATCAATTCAATCATACATCATATATATATAAATTGTGGACAAATTTATTCTAGATCTTAATCATAATCAAGAAACATACTATTATGAACCAATTAAACTATTTCTTGATAAAAAGATCTTAACCATAATCAAAACACATGCCATTATCTAGACCCATTCAATTATTCTTAATGAAAATAATATAATTTAATATATAAATACAATAAAACAATGAAAAGTTGGGAGTGTAGGTATACCAAAGCAAATCTACACACCCAAAAAAGTATAAATGCGTTTAATGTTTATCTGTTAGGTTTTATTTTTGGGGTGGAAGTTGGCCAACAGAGAAATTCCCGTTTTCTTGCAGTACAATTAATGGCGTTTGAAGCTCTATATATTTCCAACTATACATTCCCATTTCTTCCAATCTTAAGTAATTTTTTGTTTACCATTCTGTTAAGTAGCAGAAATAAATATGGCAGAAATTAGCAGCGAAAAGTTCTGTTATTATCTGTACAACATCATTGGACCTGTTCTGCATATTGACGGCGAAGCAGAGACTCTGGCTCTCGGAATAATCAAAGAGCAGGCAGTTCGACAACAGACGGAGGTGGAACACCTTAATTCTGTCAGCAAACGGGAAAATTACAAAGTTCTAAGCTCTCAAGTATGACAGACAATTTGGGGGTTATCAAAATATAAGTAGTAGTGTTAGTTGTGATTTGGGATATGGCGTTTATTCAATAAATCTTACAGTGCTGATGTGACACAGTTAAGACGTTATCTATTTTATTTTCTACCAGTTATTGTATTCTTCTTTAATGATAATTATGGTGGTATCAATTTACCATTTTCTTTCTTATCTTGTACTGTTCAATTTACCATGTTCTTTATTCTGTTCAGCCGTAAACAGAGTATATACGAAGGTTTAACCCATAATATGGAAACCCATTAAAATCAGGTTTAAAAACCAGAAATCGAAAGATTTAAAATGAGCTGACCTTTCAAAATCAATACATATCTTTTAATGTCTGTTTTATAACAGAATGTTTTTGAGCCTGCCAATGATGTAATGTCTCTGTTTTTCTCACTGTTTTAATTTTTAACAAATGTTTGAGTATAAAGTGCCCTGCAACTACATCAGAAAAATGAATTTTAACATTCATATATATATATAGATGGTTTTGTTAGTGAATATATTGTTATTAGGCTTAATTTATCTTGTTTTGTGTGGAAGCTGATTTTAGTTTTGAGCTTAGTTTTTGTTATGCTTAATCTATCACTATAAAATATGACAGATCTATTTTTCAAAGATATGATTGTGAATATGTATCTATGTATGTATGTATTCCTTAGCATAAATCACACTTGCAAGCTAATCTTCACGATTCAAAATTAATTTATCTTTCTAGAGCCAACTCTTTTAAAGAATATGACTAGTACCACAAAAGCCAATAAACCTTCTTTGATCCAAGATCAGAAAATCTAGATAATTTGGGACATTTGAGAGTTTGGTCATCTCCAAATGCCTAATTCTTTGATTAACACTTTGCATTGAGCAAAAAACACCAATCATGTACATCTAGTGCTTGACTGACATGATTGTGTTGAAGTAAGCGATTCAACGTGCCTCTAAACATACCATAGCATGACCAAGACATGTCATTTTTTGTTGGGATTTTGAGTGAAAATATTATCAAGCAAAACAATAACATACAAAAATAAACACAATGATAAAAAAAATTATATATATATATATATATAGAGAGAGAGAGAGAGAGACACACACACAAATAAAATATATAATGATTATTGTGTGCCTTTTATAGTGGGCAACCTCCTTGAAAGCCAACCTATATTACACATGATTCCAAGATGGTCTTCTCTTTGTCACAACATCAATATGAAGTCCTCACAAGGAGTGACTCATGAGATTCAAATAAAGTGGGATACATTCACACAATTTAATATTAACTAAATAACTATATTGTGATTATTAAAATGTTTGGAATATTAAAGAGTTAAGGTGCAATGGGTTCAACATGTTTCCTTGATGCGGAAGCATCTCGGGTTCTTGGCAATCTTGTATCACCAATAATAAGTTTGAGTTGTTAGTTGTGCTCGGTAGTAGTTTTTGGGCTCTCGGTGATGTATTCTTGTTTCCATCAATGGGGCTCGGTTGTTGCTTGGTTCCTTCTTTCACCGAGTTGGTTTTTTGTTGCTCGGTAATCTTGCTCACCGAGTGGTTTATTTTGGAGGCCAACTTGTGCATTTGATTTTGGTCACAAAGTTAATGACGACATCGATCATTGGGAAGTGTGTGGACCTAAATCTAGTCGTTCCCTTCTCCAATGTTGGATCTGAAGGCCGACTCGTTTCGGTAGCCTCTTGTATAAATAATGTAGTATGTTGTAGTTCTTAAGGGAGTTAGTTTTGGGGGAATATAAGATAGAATTTGGATGTTGAATCCTTGATGTTGGAGGATGATTTGTACTTGAATTCTGATTGTATTTGGCCGTAACCGGGAAGGCCTTATAGCCTAACATATTTGAATCTTTCTATGGTAATTAATATATGAGATCTATGCATTCTCTCTCTTCTTGTTTTGTGTAATTTGCTTCCGCATGTTGATTTCGCAGAAGGTTGGTAGTTGGGTGTGCCTTTGGCCCCGCTTTCCTACCCTCCTTGCATTAGGTGGTATCAGAGCGAGGTTAGATCTTGATCTAGATTTGCGAATCTAGGTCTTTGGTCAAGGGTTCCTTCTTGTAAGCCCTAGTTGGTATTTGTTGTGGGATGGCAGATTGCGATCTGACTTGCAATTGCAAAGGGTTTCAAGATGGTTCGTGGGAGGTGAGATGCAAACCCAAGCTTAACTAATATGCTAAGACAAATTGCTGCTAGATTAGAAGTTGTTGAGACAGCCTAGCACCGAGGAAGACATCTTGAGGATGTTAGTGATGAAGAAGCCGAAGATGAACAAGGTGAAGCAGAACCTGCACCTGTGATGGATCAAGGTGAAGAAAGACTTTTGAAGGCGTTGACAAACTTGAAGTCTACACCGCACTTCAATCCTCTTGAATATGGTGGAAGGCAGGATTCAGATGAACCGATGGATTGGATAATCGAGATGGAGAAATACTTTGAATATGAAAATATTTCAGAGGAAAAGAAGGTGAAAATTGCAAGTACAAAATTGAAAAGTCATGCATCCTTATGATGAGAGCATCTACAATTGGACAAAAAGAGGAAAGAAAAAGACAAAATCAAGGTATAGAACAAGATGGTGAATAAGTTGAAAGACACTTTTTTACCTTGTGATTATTAGATTAACCTAGTTAGGAGAATGCAAAGTTTGAGGCAGAAATATAGCTCAGTAAAAGATTATACTGAGGAATTCTATAGACTAGACATCAGATCTAGACATATTGAGGATGATGTAGAAAGAATTGCTAGATACCTGAATAGGTTAAGAGTTTCTATTCAAGAAGAAATCAATTTGGTTAAGTTGGAAAGTAATGAAGAAGCTTATCAATTTGCCCTGAAAGCTAAGGAGAAATTGAACAAAAGACATGAACAAAGAAAAAGAGGAAGAGGTAGATCTTATGGTGAAAATAATAGATGTGATCAAGATAAAAAAAATCAAGATAAAGGCAAGACCGAGTGGAAAGGTGAAAGTTCTTATAGAGGAAGAGGCAGTAACTATTGAGGTGGCTATAGTAGAGGTGGATTCTAAGGAACTTGTTACAATTGTGGAGGAGAAGGACATAGGTCATTTGAGTGTACATGTGCAAGCAAGAAGGTTGGTAACAATAGAAATGCTTTGGTGTAAGAAGACTCACCGAATGAACCAGAGAAGGAAAATAACTTGATGGTCAGAAGAGCACTATGGAGTGAAAGTAATAAGGAAGATCCAGTAAAGAAAAGTTTGTTCAAAACCAAATGCAGAGTTGCTAATAAAGTGTGGAAGGTAATCATTGACAGTGGAAGCTCAGAGAAACTGGCATCTGAGGAAATGGTTGCAAATTTGCAGTTGGAGAGGTTGAAACATCCCAAGCCCTATCAAATTTCATGGATCAAGGATGAACATACACTATTGGTAAGTGAACAATGTTATGTGAATTTGAAAATTGGCAAGTACTATGATAAGGTGTTATGTGATATCATGCATATGGACTGTTGTCAAATTTTGTTGGGTAGACCTTAGCAATATGATAGACATGTTATATATGATGGAAGATTGCATAAATATACTATTTGGGCTGATGAGAGAAGGAAAATCTTGTTACCTTTGATTGAAGAATCTATTGGTAATGTTTGTACATCTATGAAAGTTTGTTTGATGGAAGGAAGAAAGTTTGTTAAGGATTTGAAGAAGAATGATGTTTATTTTGTTGTGATTCCTAACAAACCAAGAGAGAAAACTATGGATAGTATCCATGAAGAGGTTGATAATATACTCATTGAGTACAAAGAGATCATTTATGATAATGTAGCCGATGGATTACCACCAAAGAGAAGAATTGATCATTGTATGGATCTGATTCCTGGAGCTGGTTTACCGAAAAAAGCACCACATCGGTTGACATCTACCAAGAATGAGGAACTTAACCGAAAAATCCAAGAATTGTTTCAGAAAGGTATGATTCGAGAAAGTTTGAGTCCATGTGTAGTATCAGCTGTATTGGCACCTAAGAAGAGTGGAGAGTGGCGAATGTGTACTGATTCAAGAGCAATCAACAAGATAATAGTGAAATATAAGTTTCCTATACTAAGAATGGATGACATAATGGATAGCTTGAGTGGAGAAAAGTATTTTACCAAAATTGATTTGAAAAGTGGATATCATCAGATCAGAATCAGAGAAGGTGATGAATGGAAGATTTCTCTCAAGACAAGAGAAGGTTTGTATGAGTGGTTGGTTATGCCTTTTGGTTTAACTAATGCACCAAGTACTTTTATGAGATTGATGAATGAGTTTTGAATAAATTCTTGGGTAAATTTGTGATTGTATACCTAGATGACATTCTGATATTCAGTAAGACCAGAAAAGTACATTTGTTGCACATTAAACAAGTATTGCAAAAATTGAAAGAAGAAAAGTTGTTGATTATTTTGAAAAAGTGTTCCTTCATGAAAGAAGAGATTGTATATTTGGGATTTGTGATTTCAGCTAATGGTTTGAAAATGGATCCTGAGAAGGTTGAAGCTATTTTGAATTGGCCTACACTTGAAATTCTAGTGAGGTAAGATCATTTCATGTTTTAGCAAGTTTTTACCGAAAGTTCATCAGAAATTTCAATTCAATTTTTAATACTATGTCTGAGACTATGAGAAGAGATAAAAGAGAATTCAAGTCGACACATGGAGCTGATAAAATTTGTGAGACTTTGAAGTAGAAATTTGTTGAATTGCTTGTGTTTGCTTTACCTGATTTCAATAAAGTATTTCAAGTTGAATGTGATGCAAGTAGTAGTGAAATAGGAGTTGTTTTGAGTCAATAAGGTAAACTTATTTCTTTCTTTAGTGAGAAATTGAAAAATGCAAAAAGGAAATATTTTGTGTATGATCAAGAATTCTATGCTAGTGTTCAAGCCCTAAAGAAATGGAGACATTATTTGATACCAATTGAATTTGTGTTGTATACTAATCATAAGGCTTTACGGTATTTGGGTAGTCAGAATAAGTTGAATCAGAGACACATGAAATGGGTTGAGTATTTATAGAGCTATACATTTGTGATAAAATATAAGAGTGGATTCACTAACTGAGTTGCTGATGCATTGAGTAGAAGAAGATCTTTGATGTCTGAAATGAGAATTGAAGTTCTTGGTTTTGATGACATGAAAGATTTGTATGAAACTGACCCTGATTTTTATGAGTCCTGGAGAAAGTGTAGAGCACCTATTCAAAATAAACCGAGTACTAAATGGGAAGACTATTTCATTCAAGAAGGTATGTATTTCAAAGGTATTCAATTGTGTATATTGAGAGGATCAATGAGAACTAATTTGATAAAAGATAAACATAGTAGTGGTTTGGCTGGATATTTTGGCATTGATAGAACATTGAATTTGCTTAAGGAAAGATACTTTTGGCCATGGTTGTATAAGGATGTTCATAAATTTGTAAGAAGTTGTGGAGTTTGTCAAGTTACAAAGGGAGTAAGTCAGAATACTGGTTTGTATACACCGATTTGTGTTCCTGAGAAACCTTGGATTGATATCAATATGGATTTTGTTCTTGGTTTACCAAAGACAACAAGAGGTAATGATTCTATATTTGTTGTTGTGGATAGATTTTATAAAATGACACATTTCATACCCTGTAGAAAAACATCAGATGCAATGCATATAGCAAATTTTTTCTTTAAAGAAATTGTCAGATTGCATGGATTACCGAGGAGTATCATCTCTGACGGAGACAACAAGTTTGTTGGATACTTCTGGAAGACTCTATGGAAAAATTTGGGTACCGAGTTGAGGTATAGTTCTAAATTTCACCCACAAACCGATGGATAGACAGAGGTTGTAAATAGAAGTTTGGGTAATCTATTGAGATGATTAGTTGGAGATAAACTGAGTAATTGAGATTCTATGTTGGTACAAGAAGAGTTTGCATACAATAATTCTGTGAATAGGAGTACTGAGAAAACACCTTTTGAGATTGTTAGTGGCACACACCCAAGAGGTATATTAGATTTGAAGAGCATTGCTAGTGAAGAAAAGAGAAGTGTTGAAGGGGAAGACTTTGTTGAGTTTATGAAGACATAATGCATGAGGAAGTGAAACATAAGTTGGAACATATTAATCAGAAATACAAGGACAAATCAGATAGATCAAGAAGACATAAGACTTTCACAGGTGGAGATGAAGTAATGGTTCATTTGAAGAAAGGCAGATTTCCTGTTGGAACCTATGGAAAATTGAAGATGAAGAAATTTGGTCCCTGCAAGATATTGAAGAAGTTTGACAGTGGAAATGATTATGAGATTGATTTACTTGATGACATGGATATATCACCTATATTTAATATTGTAGACTTGTATGAGTATCATGAATCTTATGAAGAAATGATAGTACCAAATAATTATCCTAAGAAGTAGATAGAAGAAGTTGAGTAGATTTCGGAACAAAGAGTTGGCAGAAGCACAAGAGGAAAAGAGTACATGGAATATCTAGTAAATTGGAAGAACAAACCAATTGAAGATAGTTCGTGGATCACACAATCTGAGTTGGGTTCAGCTCGGGTTGTACCTACTACATGATTCTAAGAATCATCTCAAAACAACCATAGGAGTCTAATGCAGGAGCATCTCGAGTTCTAGGCAATCTTGTATCACCAAAAACAAGTTTGAGTTGTTAGTTGTGCTCGATAGCGGTTTTTGGGCTCTTGGTGATGTATTCCTGTGTCCATCGATGAGGCTTGGTTGCTGATCAGTTCCTTCTTTCACCAAGTTGGCTCGGTTGTTCACTGAGTTGATTTTTTGTTGCTCAATAATCTTGCTCATCGAGTAGTTTATTTTGGAGGCCGACTCATGCATTTGATTTTGGTTATGAATTTAATGATGGCATCGATCATTGGGAAGCATGTGGACCTAAATCTGGTCATTCCCTTCTCCAATGTTGGATCTGAAGGATGACTCATTTCGGTAGCCTCTTGTATAAATAATGTAGTATGTTGTAGTTCTTAAGGGAGTTAGTTTTTGGAGAATAGAACATAGAATATGGATGTTGAATCCTCAATGTTGGAGGATGATTTGTACTTGAAAATTGATTGTATTTGGTTGTAACTGGGAAGGCCTTATAGCTCGACATGTTTGAATCTTTCTATGGTGATTAATATATGAGATCTTTGCATTCTCTCTCCCTATTCTGTGTAATTTTCTTTCGTGTGTTGATTTTGCAGGAGGTTGGTAGTTGGGTGTGCCTTTGGCCCTACTTTCCTACCCTCCTTGCATCATTCCCCCTTTGGAAAACCTTGTATTGAAGGCTTGAACCATGTAAACTACTATTGAAGCTAGTGGAGAGGTTCCTGTTATAAGTAGTAGTTGTTGTTGCACCAAAAGATTTACTTGTTAATGCTCGATACAACCACTAGACTTATAGAAGACACATGAGGTAGTTAAGTCATGTCACAAATCTTGAGGGGGTGCTGACCATTTTTCCAATAATCTCCCCCTTAATTTTACCTGAGAGGATTCAAACTTGTGACCAAGCTCTGATACTAATTGTTACAAGTAGTGGTTGTCATTGCACCAAAAGATTGACCTGTTAATACCCAATACAACCACTAGACTTATAGAAGACACATGAGGTGGTTAAGCCATGTCGTTAATCCTGAGGGGAGTGCTGACCATTTTTCCAACAAGAAAATTGCATAAAGGTACAAGAATGATATTATTGATAATGGACTTAATTGAATTGATTCAATGATTGAATAAAATGTACATAATAGGTCTCCTTATATAGAAAAGGTGATAAGAGACAATGATAAGAAGATGATAAGCTATTACCTATGAAAGGTGTAATCAAATGTCCACCAAATTTGGATCATCATCCATTATGCAATGAAGTATGTGCCATAGGATGAGGATGATAAAGTGATATGTGCATTAAAGGTGGAACTCACACTTAAAGTGGAATTTCTCCTACACCATGTGCTTAAATTAGGTGCAAACTCCTAGGTGTCTCAATGAAAAACTACAATGCAATACATTATCCTAAGTAAGATTAAGTAAAGTGTAATTAGGAATATTTAATTACATTAACATCCCCCTTAAGTGTAACTTAGGGAAATGTACTTAAACTCATAATTGATGCAAGAGCATAATGGGGTAGTTGGTAATTCTGTGTCACCAAAAAATATGTTGGTGTTTGGTTTCTGGTTTTAGTAGTTACTTGGTGGATGAGTTCGGTGTTTGGTTATTTCTCGATGGTGTTCTTCACCGAATGGGTCACGGTGTCCTATCACTGATTGGTGTTGGTTGCTTAGTTTTCTGGCTCACCAACTGGTTTATTTGATTTGTTTGGGCTTGGCTGACTGGTGCATTTAATTTGGGTCGTGTTCCTCATGATGTGGATTGATTGTTGGGCATGTGATGAGCTATATCTAGATTGATGCTTTCTCCTATGTGTATTTAATGCTTGTTGCAAGCCGACTAATAGATAACACATTTCATGAGGTTGTTTCATGAAGCTGACTGATGTCTTTGTATTTAATTCTTGTTGTAAAGCTGACTTGTGGCTGAGTAGTATATAAAGAGGGTGTGGATAGTTGTTTAGGAGAGAGGAGGTAGTAAAGATAGATCTGATGGTAATAGAAGACCTAGTGGCTTATTATCTTGTCTTAGGAGGAAAGGATATTTCTTGGTCACCTGCGAGCACAAGTTTAGATCTACCTTGGTATTTCTACCAGTTTCTATGGTTGTGCAGATCTAGGCTAGCTAGGAGATAGTTGGATCCTGTGTGATCTATGTTGTATTTTCTGATGTCATTGGTCATAATCGAGAAGGCCTCCTTATAGCTTGGCATATTGCATGTAATGCTCGATTGTTGATAAATACAAGCTGAATTCTATTAATATCTTTTTATTTTTGTGGATTCCATTGTGTTGATATTGGTTGCAAGGTTTGGACTGTCCATTCTTGGATCCTCCATCCTTGACTATGTTAGGTGGTATCTGAGCAAAGTTTGATATGGTTAGCGAAGGTTGATCTGGTTGATCCAAGTTGCAAATCCATGTTCCTAGACTTGGGAAATCCTATTTGAATGTTCATGCAAGGTAGAAAGTTACGATATGACTTGCAGATAATTTGGAGAATGTCACAAGGTGTTCGGGTTTGGGGTTTGCTGTAGAGGGTTTTTGAAGATCTTAGGAGATGCCTTCGAGAAGATTGGACCCTAGGGAGATTACAAATATCTCTGATGTAGTGGAGATGAAGATAGAAGAAAAGATTAGATTGGATGTCAGATATGAGATGGCGGCGATGAAGAATGAGATAGTCTCAGAGATCATAACAGTTATAGTTGCTATTTCAAGGAACCTTGGAACTGAGGATGGTTATGAAGAAGTTGCTAAAGACTTTGAAGTTTCTAGATTGAGTAGAGAAGACAAAGTTGATTAGTTAGAAAGATCTATGGCTCAGTTGAGTACAAATAGTTGAATGGAGATTTCTAATTTTTTAGGTACATTGAAACCTGAGGACCTAATTGATTGGATCAGTGAGTTAGAAGACAACTTTGAGCTATAAAACATTGAAGATCCTCTTAGAGTGAGGTTGGCACAAACAAAATTGAAGGGACATGTTGCTTTGTGGTGGAAAGAATCGCAGAGAGTTAGAGAAGAAGCTGAGATGAAAATCACCCAGTGGAGGTTGATGGTGGAAAAATTGAAGGCTAAGTTCATTCCTTCTGACTATGAACTTTAGTTATTCAATAAATTGTAAAACATAAAGCATAAGGAGATGACTATGGAAGACTATATTGAGGATTTTCATAAGTTGACTATTCGGTCTGGACATAGAGAACTTAGAAAAGAAAAGGTAGCATGGTATGTTAATGGTCTGAGATTCAATATCCAAGATGAGATTGGCATGTTGAAGATTGATTTAGTTGAGGATACTTACCAATATTCCCTAAATGTAGAAGATAAGTTGAAGAGAAGACATCATGGTAATTCTTGAGGGAAGGAGAAACAATAATAGTTGTTAAGGGATAAATTGATAGTTGAGGATGAAATGAAACCTGTTGAACTGAGGAAAGGAATAGGTAGAGGTGGATTCAAAGGTACTTGTCATTAATGTGGATGAGGACATAGGTCTTTTGAGTGTACACATGTAGATAGGAATCTTGGTAATAGAAGGAATGTTGTGGTGAATGAGAACATACAAAATCAACCCAAGGTGGAGTCAGAAAACTTGTTGGTTCGGAGAACATTTCTTGGTAATAAGGTGATGAATGAACCTTTTCAAAGGAAGAATTTGTTGAGAACTCGGTGTAAGTCTCTTAGTAATATTTTAATGTGATTGTGGATGGTGGTAGTAATGATAACCTTGTTGTTGAGGAGATGGTACAGAAACTTGGTTTGAATAGAGTGAGACATCCTTGTCCTTATAAGATCTGTTGGGTACAAGATGAACATTCCTTGGAGGTGAGGGAACAATGTTATGTTGATTTTTAGATTGGGCAATATGCAGATCAAGTGTTATGCGATATTGTGGACATGAGTACTTGTCACATATTGCTTGGTAGACCTTGGTAGTATGATTGTAAGGTTGTACATGGTTGTGTCAAGAATGTATTCACTATTGAGAAGTATGGTAGGAATGTTTCCTTGAATCCTTTGTAGGATATAGAACATGATGGATTGAACCTGAGTTTTAGTAGAAGGACTGAGTTGAAGGATTCTGAAAGGGTTAGATATTAGCAAGGAGGAAAAACCTATAGCTTTTCGAGGAAATATTTGAGAAGGAAAAGAAAAAAGAAGTGGATCTGAGGAAAGAGTGTGTCAGTTGAGGGCTCATAAGACATGTATATCAAGAATTAGTTTTGGATCTATGTGTTGAATCTTGAAATATGTTCATTGAGCTACTAAGAACAATATATTTTTCTGTACTTGGGGTGTCTAAGGCATGAGCATCTTGGGGTAGTTTGCAATCCTATGTCACCAAAAAAATATGTTGGTGTTTGGTTTCTAGTTTTAGTAGTTACTCAGTGGATGAGTTCAGTGTTTGGTTATTTCTCTATGGTGTTCTTCATTGAATGGGTCTTGGTGTCCTGTCACTGACTAGTGTTTGTTTCTAGGTGTTCTAGCTCACCAACTGGTTTATTTGATTTTTTTTGGGCTTGACCAACTGGTGCATTTAATTTGGGTCATGTTCCTCATGGTATGGATTGACCATTGGGCGTGTGAGGACCTATATCTAGATTGTTGTTTTCTCCTATGTGGATTTAATGTTTGTTACAAGACAACTGATGGATAAAACATTTCATGAGTTTGTTTCATGAATCCGACTGATGTCTTTGTATTTAATTCTTATTGTAAAGCTGACTTGTGGAAGAGTAGTATATAAGGAGGGTGTAGGTAGTTGTTTAGGAGAGAGGAGGTAGCAGAGATAGATCTGATGGTAATAGCAGAGCTAGTGGCTTAGTATCTTGTCTTAGGAGGCAAGGAGATTTATTGGTGGCTTGTGAGCACAAGTTTAGATCTACCTTGGTGTTTCTACCAGTTCTTGTGGTTGTGTATATTTGGGCTAGCTAGATGATACTTGGATCTTACATGATCTATGTTGCATTTTCTAATGTAATTGGCTGTAACCAAGAAGGCCTTACAAATCAGCATGTTGCATGTAATGCTTAGTTGTTAATAAATAAAAGTTGAATTATGTTAATATCTTGTTGTTTATGTGTATTATGTTGTGTTGATGTTGGCTACAAGGTTTGGATTGTCCATTCTTGGATCCTCCATCCTTGACTACATCGACAATGCAAGATGGGTCCCAGCTACTAGGCCATATTAGGTACCCATGTAAAATATGCAATGCAATACATGAAATGCAATCTCTCATAAAGTGGAGAAAGAGGGAAAACCTCATGGGAAAAATCCTCCCCCAAATAGAGAGAAGAAAACACAAGATGCATGTATGGATGGAGTACTCAAGACCCCCCAAGAACTAAATACATCATGTATATACAAAGAATCATCACCCCATAAGAAGGATAGTGAGATACATGATAAGAAGATGATAAGCTATCACCTATAAAAGGTGTAATCACATGTCCAAAAAATGTGGATCATCCTCAGTATGCAATGAAGTATATTCCATAGGATGAGGATGATAACGTGATATGAGCAATAAAGGTGGATCTCTAGATCATCCTCCAGTATGAAATGAAGTATATTCCATAGGATGAGGATGATACATGATATGTGCACTAAAGGTGGATCTCACACCTAAAGTGGAGTTTATCCTACACCATGTTCTTAAATTAGGTGCAAACTCCTAGGTGTCTCAATGACAAACTTGTTAGAAAGTAAAGTCCACCAAGATAACTGAGGGGGGGGGGGGGGTGAATCAATTATCAGATAAATACAAATTTTATCACCTTTAACAAATTTTAACCATGTAATAAATGTAAGCAACAACCATAGAAAGATATCCATACATAATAACACAATGACACAATATATGTTGACTAGGGAACCTCTTGATCAAAGAGTAAACCCCGGTGGGAATGATGCCCACAAAAGATGCACTAATATGAAAATTCCTTGTGAGAGGATGGACTATGTTAGGAGTCTTAAGAAATACATTTAGTACATATGAATCTCTGTTAGGAGACTTTGAATCCATGTTAAAAGATTCTAACCTTGTTAGGAGTTTATGGAAGACAGAAGGACCCACTGTCCAAACAACTTCAAGGGCAAGATCACTAAACACACTGTCCAACTGATATTTGTATTACTCAATAGAATAATACCAAATTATTACTAATCTCAACAACTTATCACTTCTCCTATGACTGTGCCAAACCACACCAACTACTTCATCAGATCTCAATACCAGATCTTTGTACTTTGCATATCCTCTTACAACCAACATTGCTCAATTCTGCAATTTAATTTCATACTATCTCTCATGTACATATTACAATTACTACATTACAATAAGGAAAATAATCCTTCCTTTATACCACACTCAAATAATTACAAATGAGTCGGCATACAAATTACAAAATAATTTTCCACACGTTACACAATATTTTACAATTACACAAAACTGTCGGCTTCCAAACAAGATAATTCTTCACTCGTGTGACCTCTGACCTTTCTATCATGTCCACGTCACTATCATCATGTCTTCATCATCTGTACAACCTCGTATGCTCATATTCTATCCCGATTAGGAGATATCATCTAATTTCCACAAGCCGCTTCTCAAGAACACTGCCTGAATACTGCTTCCACTAAATTACACATAACTGTCATGAATAATTGAATTTTCATATGCACTCTTAATCATGATCTCAAGAAACATCAAGATTAAGTCCTTAACTCCGCATATCTCGATCTTCAATATCCCACGTGTGCTAATACAAGCATTGTTTGCTTCTATGCTAATCTTCAATAGATCACTGTGTTGACATCAATGACAATCACAGTCATGAATGCAACAAAAACTACTACAAAATGGCTACGAATACTCCCCCATTGGATATATTCAGCATTCATTCCTAACAATCTCCCCCATTGGCATTGATGGCAACATAGATGAAAAAAAATCCAAGTTCCTTGAATACCAACACTGCAACACTACTGCTCTGAAATGTTTTCACATCCTTTTCATCAATCAAATCTTGCTTCATTTTCCTACTCAATTCTTTTAATTTTCCATTTTATATTGCTTGTATCCTTCTCCTGTAGATTATCTTCAATAGATGGTTTTTCATGTATCCTTCTCCCCCATTGACATCAATGACATATAATGCATCACTATGTCAACAACAACTTCAATGTCAAAAGACACTTTTCAAAAAATACTTTCACTAGAGTCCTCATGACTTAGCTCAGAAACACATACTCCTCCATAGAGGAAGTACCAACATCCAGTCCAAAAAAAGATAAGGCTCATATACCACTGGACTGATGCAACAATCTGCATCACTTCTCAAAATTAGGCTTGGGCATAACCTCAAGCATACCTCTCAGATACTCAAATGTATCCTTAGGCAAAGGATTTGTAAATATATCTGCAATATGCTCTTTTGTACTTATATACTCAAGTCTAAATTCTTTCTCTACAACTTTCTCTCTTACTACATGATACTTTATTTCTATATGTTTTGTCTTAGAATGTAGTACAGGATTCTTAGACATACTTACTGTACTGGTGTTATCATAGTTTATAACAATAGGCTCATCAAAACTTATTGCAATAGCCTTCAACATTTGTTTCATCCATATTATCTGGTTATAATTGTTTACTGCTACTACATATTCTGCTTCTACTGTGCTCTGTGAAATACAATTTTGTTTCTTTCTTAGCAAAGAAATCAATTTTACTCCAAGAAAAAATGCTCCACCACTTGTACTTTTTTTGTCATCAAAACTGCCTCCCCAATCTGCATCTGTATATGCACATAGGGTAAAGTCATTAGATTTTTCATACCACAATCCATATTCAAGTGTGCCTTTCAAGTACCTCAGTATCCTTTTTACTAATGCATAATGTGATTCTTTAGGATCAGCTTGAAATATTGCAATGATTCCAACCGCATGTGATATGTCTGGTCTTGTATGAGTTAAATATGGAAATCCTCCAATCATAGATCTATACCTCTTCTGTTCAACTGTAGGAGTCTCATCTGTGATAGATAACTTGTGTCCAATTACCATAGGTGTGCCAACCAACTTACAATTATCCATTCCAAATCTCTTCAATAGGTCATTCAAGTACTTTGTTTGACATAAGAAGATACCATCACTGTTTTGTGTTATCTGCAATCCTAAAAAATATTTCATCTCACCAATCATACTCATTCAAATTCTATCTTCATTTCATCTGCAAATTTATCACTGGCTTCATCTTCTCCTCCAAAGATAATATCATCAACAAAAATAACTACAACCAGTAAACCATTTTCAATTTCTTTCATATACAAGTTATTGTTTGTTGTGCCTTTAGTAAATCCTAATTTTATCAAATACTTATCCAATTTTTCATACCAAGTTCTAGGTGCTTGTTTAAGTCCATAAAAAGATTTATTCAGTTTACATACCATGTCTCCTTCATGAGTTAAGGGAAAACATTTAGGTTTCTCAATGTAAACTTCTTCTTCTAATTCTCCATTCAGAAATGCTAACTTCACATCCATCTGATATACTTTAAATTTCTTATAGGCTGCATAAGCCAAAAACATTCTTACTGCTTCAATTCTTGCTACAAGTGCAAAAGTTCTTAATAGTAAATTCCTTCTTGTTGTGAGTATCCTTTACATACCAATCTTGCTTTATTCCTTACAACTTCTCCTTGTTCATTCATCTTGTTCTTGAATACCTATTTAGTTCCTATAACATTCTTATCTTTAGGTCTAGGGACCAACTCCCAAGTCTTGTTCTTTTCAATTTAATCTAGTTCTTCCTTCATTGCTTTAATCCAATATTCATCTTCACAGGCTTCACTAGTAGATTTACGTTCAATTTGAGAAATTAAACACAATTTTTTTTGTACCTTATTCTGTGTCAGAACTTCTCTTTCTATGCTCCCAATAATTTGCTCAACATGATGATTTCTTGTTAGATTCCTGTAAGGTGTCACTGTCTCAGTTCTTGCTTCAACTGTAGGTTCTTCTATGATTTCCTCAATGTAGCTTTCATTCTGCAAATCACTGTCAGTTTCATAGAATAATTCAACATTTTCTTGATCAATTCTAGGATGAGTTCCTTCATCTGATTCATAATCAAACATTCTTTCCTGAATTTTGAACTTTTCATCAACTTTAACATTTGCACTCTCAACAATAGTTTTAGTTCTTTTATTGAAACATCTATAAGCTTTTATTTTCAATGAATAACTAAGAAATATACCTTCATCACTTCTAGGGTCAAACTTTCCAATGTCATCATCTCTCTTAATATAACATTTACTTCCAAAGATTCTGAAATACTTAACTGATGGCGCATGTCCAAATCATAGTTCATAAGGTGTCTTGTCTGTGTCTACTCTGATCTGTACTCTATTCATTGTATATACTATTGTATTCACTGCTTCTCTCTAGAATATCTTCTCCACGTCATTTTCAAATAGCATGGCTTCAGTCACTGGCCTATTTCTTCTTTCTGCAATACCATTTTGTTTTGGTGTTCTAGGGGCTGAAAACTATCTCTTAATGCCATTCACTTCACAAAAAGTGTTAAATTCTTTTGAAGTAAATTCTCCACCTCTATTTGATCTCAAACATTTAATCTTCATTCCAGATTCATTCTCAACTTTGTTCTTAATGACTCTAAACTTATCAAATGCCTCAGACTTTTCTTTAAGAAATGCTATCCACATCATTCTTGTAAAATCATCAACAAGAATCATAAAATACCTTTCACCATAGAATCCTCTAGTCCTTGTGGGACCGCTCAAATCTGTATGAACAATTTCCAATTTCTCTACTATTGTAAACTTCTTGCTAGGAAATGAGCTTCTCTTCTATTTAGCCATAACACATTCCTTGCAAATCATGTTAGTAGGTTTCATAATTTTAGGCAAATCTCTTACTGTAAGTGTAGTACTAACTTTCACAATGTTATCAAAGTTTATATGACAAAATATTATGTGCCATAACCAACTATCATCAATCTTAGTAATCAAGCATGTCATCTTAGTAGGATTCAACTAAAATACATTACCTCTGGTTCTTGATCCAGTTCCAATCAAATTACCATCCTTGTCTTTGATTACACAAGTTTTCTCAGTAAACCAAACTTGATATCCCTTATCAACTAGTTGTCCAACACTCAAAAGATTATGTTTCAATCCATCCACAAAGTAAACATCATCAGTGTTAGTCTTTCCTTCAAGAGTATAGATCCCATTTCTTTTATCAAACAAGGTGCATTGTTTCCAACTCTCACAATTCCTCCATCATAATTGTTAAACTTTATGAATTTCTTCATGTCTCCAATCATATGATGTGAACAACCACTATCTATAATCCAATTAGATCTCTTTTCTACTTGAGAAACTAAAGCTTTTTCTTCTTTAACTTCTGTTTCAGAGTTTTCTTCTTTTATTACTACAAATCCTATATCATCATTCTCATCATCTCTTTCACCTAGGATTTTCTCAATACTAGCCTCAAATTATTCATCATTAGCATAGTACCATTCTTTAGGTCTTCTAGGTTTAAATTTATTTCTATAATTCTTTACTCTCTTAGGACATTTAGATGCAAAATGACCATATTATTGACAAGTCCAACATTTAAAAATTTTCTTACCATCTGGTTCTCTTTTCACAATCAAGGCAATTCCTTCCTCAATCTTCTTGTCTTCTTCATTCTTAGATCTTCTGCCACTAGCATAATCTCTTATTACACTAATTCTTCTTAACAAAGTAGGACAAATACTTAGTGCACTGAATGCTATCTCCATTCTAGGTAGATCTCTTGACTGTCTCAAGTTCATCTCTGTTGCTTCTAGTCTTCCAAGAAGGGTTTCTCTGGTGAAGTTCTCAGTACACGGTATAACTTGCTCAATCATCTATGTTGTCTTCTTAAATGCAGGAGTTAATGTCCTTAGAATTTTCCATATCACTTCATTTTCTATCTTGATTCCTTCAAAGGATTTTATACTTGCAACAATTTCTGCCATTCTACCAATATAGCTTCTAATAGATTCATCTTCCATCATTCTTATATCTTCAAATGCACATATCCAATTATGTAATCTGACTCTCTTTGCATGTTCATCACTTTCAAAAGTAGACTGTAAAGCTAACCAAATTTCATGAGATGTTTTTAGATATTTTACTTGACTGTATTCATTTTCTGGAAGGGCTGACAAGAGTGCTTCTCTGGAAAGTATGTTACACATGAATAGGTCTCTCTCCTCATTAGTACATTCTTCAATTTTGTCTTCTTGTTCTTTGTGATTAACCAGTATCCCAGTCCTAAAAAAAGGAAATTTGTCTTCATCTTTTCTTTCTAGCTATCAAATTTCACTCCATCAAAATTAGGGCTTTCTTTCCTGATATGATTCACCATGGATCTCCTTAAGTCATTAAAATTTTCCTTCAAGGACCTGCTACTCTAATACCAATTGTTAGAAAGTAAAGTCCACCAAGATAACTGAGAGGGGGGGGTGAATCAGTAATCAGATAAATACAACTTTTATCTCCTTTAATAGATTTTAACCATATAAGAAATGTAAGCAACAACCATAGAAAGATATACATATATAATAACACAATGACACAAGATATGTTGACTAGGGAACCTCTTGATCAAAGAGTAAACCCCAGTGGGAATGATGCCCACAAAAGATGCACTAGTATGAAAATTCCTTATGAGAGGATGGAATCTGTTAGGAGTCTTACAAAATACATTCAGTACATATGAATCTCTGTTAGGAGACTTTGAATCCATGTTAAAAGATTCTAACCCTGTTAGGATTTTATGGAATATAGAAGGACCCACTGTCCAAACAGCTTCAAGGGAAAGATCATTGAACACACTATCCAACTAATATTTGTATTAATCAAAAGAATAATACCAAAATATTACTGATCTCAACAACTTATCACTTCTCCTCTGATTGTGCCAAACCGCACCAAATGCTTCATCAGATCTCAATACCAGATCTTTGTACTTCACATATCCTCTTACAACTAGTATTTCTCAATTCTACAATTCACTTTCATACTATCTCTCATGTACATATTACAATTACTACATTACAATAAGGAAAATAATCCTTCCTTTATACCACACTCAAATAATTACAAATGAGTCGGCATACAAATTACAAAATAATTTTCCACACGTTACACAATATTCCACAATTACATAAAACTATCGGCTTCCAAACAAGATAATTCTTCACTCATGTCACCTCTAACCTTGCTGTCATGTCCATGTCACTATCATCATGTCTTCATTACCTGTACAACCTCGCATGCTCAGATTCTATCCTGATTAGGAGATATCATCCAATTTCCACAAGCTGCTTCTCAGGAACATTGCCTGAATACTGCTTCCACTGAATGACACATAACTATCATGAATAATTGAATTTTTGTATGTGCTCTTAATCACGATCTCAAGAAACATCATATATTAAGTCCTCAAATCTACGTAGCTTGATCTTCAATATCCCATGTGCGCTAATACAAACACTATTTGCTTCTCTGCTAATCTTCAGTAGATCACTATGTTGACATCAATGATAATCACAGTCATGAATGCAACAAAAACTGCTACAAAATGGCTGTGAATACTCCCCCATAGGATATATTTAGCATTCATTCCTAACAAAACTAAAATGTAATGCATTATCCTAAGTAAGATTAAGTAAAGTGTAATTAAGAATATTTAATTACACCAATAGAAACAATAAGGTCCCTCAAGTCATTATGCTTGCTAATCAATATTCTTCTCTCCACTTCCAAATTCTTTATCTGATCATTCATCTTTATCACCTCTTTCATATATGTCAATGAAAATCCTTTTGATGAATCAAAAGTATTTTCCTTAATCGATAATTTGTCCTTGGTTTCCTTTAGGATCTTATCTATATCAGTTACATGAGCAAAGGAATCTATTCTCATCCTACATATACTACGTCCTTCATCTATAGAATACTTAAGATATTTTACACCAACACCTAAATAAGTTTTATCTTGCAAAATTAATGAACAATGATATTTAAATCTCTTATCATTGAATTCCTTTTGTACCTTTCTCATTATTGCTTGCTCCATTGACTGGAAATGAGTGTCAAATAATCAAACATTCCTTCCAACAGATCAACTATATAATCTTCATGTTTTATCTGATAGTTGGGCATCAACTTCTCAAGAATACTTAATGTCATGGTCATTAACCTTGTTCCTTTCTTTCTTTTCCTTAAGACTCTTTGCTTATCCTTCTCTGCTTCCAATATTTATAATCTCATCAATTGATATTCATCATAATTATCCAAATCAATTGGTCATTTTAAGTCTGATTCAAAAGATTCAATTGGTAATGTCATTTTTGCAAACAATGTCTCAAGACCAGTTTCTATTTGATCATTTCTTACTTCATCCATTTTATATTATGCTCCCACTACCTTTGGGATATTAGGTACATTGTCTATTTCATCTTATTCTCCTTCAATAGATTCAACCTCTTTTTCCATATTCTCATCAATCTTCACTTCCAGTTCTACTTCTATTTCAATTGGTTTATCTCCAAAAAATCCTTTCTGTCATGATTTCATCTATCTCTTCCCTAGTTATGACATTTACAGGGTCTGTGTAGGGATCTTTTCCTTCTTTCTACTCCTCTTTATCAGGTTCATCAAGTGTAACTGGTACACCACCAATATAGACATTTGGTTCTCTAATAGTATAGACAAATTGTTCATCAATGAATAAATTTTCTTCTTTTCTCTCAACCTCTTTTTCCATATTCTGATCAGTCTTCACTTCCAGTTCTACTTCTATTTCAATTGGTTTATCTCTAGAAAATCCTTTTTTGTCATGATTTCATCTATCTCTTCCCTAGTTATGACATTTGCAGGGTCTGTGTAGGGATCTTTTCCTTCTTTCTACTCCTCTTTATCAGGTTCATCAAGTGTAACTGGTACACCACCAATATGGACATTTGGTTCTCTAATAGTATAGACAAATTAATCATCAATGAATAAATTTTATTCTTTTCTCTTAGTTATAGGTTCTTTTATTTTAGGCACAACAGGTCTAACTTCCTTTAGCATCTTTTTGATAATATCTTTTTTTTCAGCAATGATCTCATCTACTCTATCGTCTATTAACATGTTAATTCTTTTCTTCGCAACTAGTCTCATTTTAGCTTCCTCAAGTAGATTTTTCATCTCATCACAAATGATTACTAGACACATATTATTAATAGATGCTTCTTTTATCCTCTTATCTTCTTCTAATGCTATCTATCTATTTTATTCTAGTTTATCATATAACTGATTAGAGATTTGATCTTTTATTTCAACAAGTGTTCTGCTAAATTTGTTCAAGTGAGTAATAACACCTTTTTCTAATCTCCTTTCATCTTCATCAAATACAAGATAATATTTCTTAAACTCTACCAAAATACCAAGCTTGACTACTTTATTCAGTATCTTATCTACAAAATTATCACCTTTTCTTACACTCATGGGTATTACTTTAGTTATGGTAGCTCCTTATATCCTCACTTTCTTCTTTGACTATTCAGATTCAATGCACGAGTCATCATCATGCTCCTTATATCTCTTCTTTTCTTAACCAACACTCTTTTGTTTAGTTCTTCTCCTCACCAGTTCTGATTGGGTCCTCTTTACTTTTTTTCTATATGTCTTCAGTGAATAATCTTGCTTCTTCACAGGAGGTGTATAAGATGTAATATTGGATCTTATTTGCATAAAAATTGGGGGCAAAGGAGTTTGATCTTCTTCAACATCAATTTATTTTAATTGATTCTCTTTCTGTCTCCTTAATTCTATCATTTTCTCCTTTGTAATTCCTTCTTTTTCTACTATTGTATCAATAATTTTCTTGATTTTTCTCTTTCTTTATTTTTTTGTCAATTATGTCCAAACCTATTTCTAAACCTCTATGCATTCAGATCAATAGGGATTTTAAGAATTTATTCCACATACTTATCAACTAACTCCAGTATAAATTCATAGCCCATCGGTTGAGTAAAAAATTGTCTAGGCTCTACTGCCTCTATGAAGCATTGATCTATTTAAACCATAAAACATACCAAATATGCATACTTCTCTACTATAATTTTTAGAATTCTTTCTCTTTTCTACATCTTCTTCTAAAACCTTTTAAGGTGTCCTAATATTAGAACATCTATGTCATTTTTCTTTTGACTTTGGTACATGTTAGATATCTGCAATGCCATAGGAACATCCTTTTGCTAAGCTACATTCATGACTTTAGGAAAAAAATTCATCAAGTAGAAAAATATGTGTACAATTAGGGAGCTATACTTGAATACCTATGATTGTCCCCTTTTTATCTTCTCAAGATTTTCCAATAGTTTCTTCCTTATGATCTCACAAACATCAAATTGTACATCTTTCATCAACATTCGGTAAGCAATGTATATGATGGTTGCCAATATGAAATTCATTATACTATTATGATATACTTTGTAGCCCAGTATCATGGATGAAAACTTAAATCCATGATGTGGCTTCTAAATAATATTAACAATAAATGGAGCATCCATGTTATCTGATACAATAGATAAATTTTCGAAGAGATAAATACCTTTTAAATATCATTTAGGGTTTTCTCATCAAATCTATCAATAGCTCAAATCAATCACCAAATCACTTGTGGATTCTCTCTTCGTAGGTTCTTCAAGTCTCAATGCGAAAAATGAATCATGAAATCTTCCTTTTAACCTTTGAATCTTCTTGTTTCGATCATTAATTATAGTTTGTACATTAGGTTTAAATAAAGCTATTGGAAAACTAATGAACTCAAAAAAATTTTGCGAACATCAAAACTTCAATATATTTTCCTGTGAACCAAGATGTAGCAATATAGGATCTATCCCCAACTATATCTGCTATTGCATCATCTCATAATGTCATCTTTAGGGGTTTCATGATATTTTGCTAATGCTTCCCCATTAGGTCTAAATCTTAATTAGTTTTTTGATGAAGGATTCACACTAGAAACTGGTAGGATCTGTCTAGAAGCATCACTTTGTTTATTTTCTTATGCAAATTTTGTTCATCTTCTCTCTAACATCACTTACATCAATTTTATTTCCTTTATCACTGTTATTTGCACTATTTTTATTTTTTGAACCATTTCTTCTTGTTCTATTATCTCTATATTTGCAATCCTTAGAAATATGTCTATAGTGATTGCATTTGTAATAAATAACATTTTGTTTTACATACCTCTGATTATTCTGATTATTCCTCAATCTTCAACTCCTTGCAATGTGACTAAATTTTTTGCATTTGTAGTATATAGGGTTACCACTAGCTCTATTGGGCCTGGATGTGAATATGCATTCCTTAAATTTGTGTCCATATTATGAGCATGTGATATAATATCCAAAAAAAGTTGTTGAATTTGAATTTCTCTGGCATTCTTTTTCCCTATGTCCAAGTCTATTGCATGTGAAACATCTACAATTGAAATGTTGTCCATTTTTCTATTTCAAAGGTGTCTTCATAGGTTACTCAGTTTGATCTATCTTTTCTTCAGTGGATTTGGAATATTTTCCTTATTCATATCCTAAGCCATGCTTATCTCCATGAGGTCTCTGACTTGTAATCTATTCATCAAATTTCTTTGAGCTAGATCTGAATTTTTCTTGAAATTCGGTGGCATCAGCTAGGTCTCTTCTCAATAACTCATTGATTCTTTCTAGTTCTTTCTCATTGTGCTTGGATTCTTCAAGAAACACTTGTAGCTTTCCAACTTCACTACTTATTTTGTAGCATTCCTCATTCTTAGTTTTTAGGGATTATTCAAGAGTCTTTTTGGATTCAATTTCTTCAGTGATCTTGATCGCCATCGATTCCATTTCATTCTTTAGGTTGTTTCTCTCTTTCATAATATTCTCATATTCACTATTAGAAGTAGAGTTAGTGTCTTTTCCTAATAACTGATCCACAAGTCCTTTTCTCCTATCTATGGATTACCTTAGTTTCTCCTTTAAGTTGTCAATTAATCCATTAGCTTCTTTCAACTTTTCTTCTAGGTTAACAATGAGAGCATTTTACTTGTCTAGGTCTTCAAGTGAATTTAAACATTGAATTTGAATACTCCTAGGTGATTCATCTAGATCTTCCTCAAGATGTTAAACTTATTCCAATGAACTAGGCTCTAATACCAGTTGTTAGGACTAGGGAGCACTGAGAGCGGGGGGTGAGTACCAAAGATCAGTTGGCATACATATTTACAAAACCCTTGCCAAAGGATACTTTTGAGTATCTCAGGGAGAAGTTGGGAGTAATTACCTTCCCTGATTCTACTTAGAAGAAAGAACGAAAGGAATCAATCCTTAGGGACTGATAGAAGGTTGACTACTCTACCTCAGGAGTAGTACTAATGCTTTAAATGAATGGCACTCTTTTCCATTGATGTCAAAGGGGGAGTAATATACAGAGTCATGAAAAACATAAGTAAAAAGGAGGAGTAATATACTAAGGGGGATCAGTATTCAATTATGACAGTAGTGTAGTTGAGGAAATGAAGAACATTATAAAAGAAATGTTCATTTGGGTTGGTGGTGGTTTTTCATTCCACATGTTGCCATCAATGCCAAAGGGGGAGATTGTTGGAGATTTGCTAGAAGGCTAGTATTGACTGTATGTTTGTCATTGATGACAACATATGGAAAGTAGCATGTGTGGAAGTCTTATGTAGTAAGAATTCATTATATGTATCATGGACATGATATCAACATGATATCATGGGTGCATAGGTTAACTGTTAGTACAGATAATTATATAGCAGCTTGTGTCAATAGTGTTCCTGACAAAGTAATAGATAGTGTTCTATGTATGGTTGTCTGTATAGTTATCATGGAGCCTTGATGCTTGGATATATGTTTAAGACATGTTAGTGATGTTTTAGTCATGGATGCATAGTTTGATATTTAGTAGAAGTGAAGTTATGCAAGCATTATTCACCAGTAGCAATTTCCTGTGTTTGTTTAGAATAGCCGATCGAGATTTTCTTGGTTCTAGAGTTGCACCTATCATTTGGGTATGCACCCTTGGATTTAATCTTAGAGGAGAGTTAGTGATGTTTGGTTAAGAGTGCATGAAGTAATTCAGCTTGAGGAGAAAGATCTAGTTGTTTTGGTAGAGTCGACAATGTGTAGCGTGCATCTACAATTATCTTATTAAACATGTCCCAAAATGTGTTGCGTGCTTAGTAGAGCTGACTAAATTATTATTGGAGTTTTTTATGGCTTCTCTAATATGATTTCAAGGTGGTTCTAATAGGCTAACTTGATTATATCATTTAGAGGAAAGATATTTATAGGCAGTCATTTGTGATTGTTTGAGCATGGTTCATAGTTGATCAAGAAGAGAAAAAAAAAGTGTGCGAAGTGTTGAGCCATCAGAAGAAGGTCTATGTGACCAATTAAAGTGTTTGTGCTATACATTGGAACTGATCTAGACAACATGTCTAAGTGCAGTTCACCAAGATCTAGATATAGTGTATATCTGTCATACAGAAGGTTGTAGCCTTCGCCCCTTTGAGCAGTGAGCTCTCGAAAAGTGTGTCCTCTCCCCTAAAAAGGACTATTATAAAAGACTCCTAATAGGGTCTGACCCTTGACCAGGTCTACTATACTAAATATATTGTAAAGCAACTCCTAACAGGGTTAAGGATCTTCTAACAAGGATCATAATACAGTAGTACAAAATATTAGTGGGTGTCAATTCCCACCAGGGTTTTTACCTATTTGGGTTTCCCTGTAACCAAAATATTGGTATTGTGTTCATGTGTTCTTTCATTGTGTTTATGCTTTATGTTTAAGTATAATTAATTGGATAAAGAATTGAAACTTGTAGATAACTAATTCACACCCCCCCCTCTTAGTTATCTTTTGGCACTATTCCTAACATAAAGATGATCAAAATGAGAGAGGAAGGCCTCCTTTTATAGGGATCTAGGGCAAAAACTTCTAGAGAGGCCACATAGAAAACAATAATTAAGGGTCCATGGCCCAAAACTCTAGAGAGGTGCACATGGAGAGGAAATTAAATTAAGGTATTGACACAAGACTCTAGAAGGGATCCACCCTTAAGATAGAGATATAAATAATTATTTAAGAGCCTTGTCACAAAATTTGAGGTAAGGCCAACCCCAAAGTTAATTTGAGAATTAGGCACAAAACTTGAGAAAGGATAATCTCAAATAATAAATTAGGAATCCTACACAAAACTCAAGAAAGGTCCACCTCAAATATTAATTTGAGAATTCGACACTTAACTCAAGAAATAGTGGCCCCAAAGAGAGAAAAGAAATCTTTCTGAAACCTGACATCTGGAGACCCTGAGAATTTGATATTTTAACCTTGGGTCAGGGTTGAGGTCATCCTTGACCTAGGTTTAGGTCATCCTTGACCTAGGTGAGGGTCGAGGTTGACCTTGACCTTGAGGTCAAGAATCGCAGAATCTCAATTCAAGATGCTAGATGTATGTAGAAAAGAAGTGGAAAATGGGGCAAAATAGGGGAAAAATCCAGATCCAAGTCAAAGAACCATTCAAGGCATTTGACATGACCCCAAACTACTTACTCGGAGGGATAAACCAATCCTAAATGGAAGTGCTTCCATTTTTTGACATTACATTTGGCCCCCACTTTAGAAAGAGTATGGACTTGATGCAAACTCTTGGTAAAGGACATCAAAAAGAAAAAGACAATCTTATTAAAATCAAAGGGACAAAGAAATCCTCAAGCCCCCAGGGACTTGAGTCTTCATCAACTCCAAGATTGCAATAAGAGAGACATCACTAGAAAAAAGAGAGAAAAGGGGAGAGGGGAGTGACTAGCTCACCCAGTAAGATGTGTGTATCTCATTGTGAACCACAAAAAGGATAGGATGGCCCACCAAGAAAGGACTTGATAGTCACCCCATAAAGTTGTGCACCTTCTAGAGGCTTTGTGCATGTATTTAGTGCATCTTTTGATGGCTTTTATGAAGTACCCATGGATCTATATCCTCATATCACCATAGAATACATTTGTAAAATGTGTATCTCTTTAGGATTTAGCAACTTATGTGCATTAGCTTTGGAGGATTTAGCATATTTGAAATTGGAAATGCATGTCTCTTCAGGATTTAGCAACTTATGTGCATTACCTTCCAAAGATTTAGCATGCTGCAATACAAAAGGTTAGAACAAAAATGCATAATATAGAATGAGGGAGGCTGTATATATGCCCCCCTCCTTAAGATGGAAAAATACATTCCATTTTGACAAGTTAAGGAAAGAAAAGAACAAGGATAAAGCCTTCTTCAACATCAAGACAATATCCATAGACAACACCTAGTTTGATCCAAGAAGGTCACAACTGTTAGAGTAGTCTTATGTTAGCTAATAATTAAATCATTTAATTATTAGTTTATCATACTCTAGGCTTAAGTTTCACTTAGGCGCTTTATAATTCTTTAGGGTTTTAGCCTTTAGGGTTTCGTGTTTCCTTTTATAAGGATTCACTTCTTTCATTTCAATAAGGAGATTGTATTATTTTCATCATTGTTAATAGAAGATTATTTTCTTGCAACATGGTTTTGCAGTCTCTGGCCTTTTGGCCGCCATAGCTTTCTGTCTTTTTGCTTCTTCTTTGTGACAATCTTGCATGCAGGTGTTCTTGGGATGATTTGTGTTTGTCAAATCTAACATGGTATCAGAGCCATCTTGCTGCTGGCTGTTCGAGTTTTATTGAAGCTGTCAGACTCAGAGGGTTTCAGAAGCTTTTTTGGCTTTTTTTTGTGGATCTGGGGGGGAGCCAAAATTTGGCTCACCTTGGGCAAAAACGGACACCACCATTGTGTCCGGAAGGCCCAAAAACCCCAGAATCCATATAAAATTTGTCCATTTTGGACACTTTTGCAATTTGAGGCAAAATTTTTTAGGTACCAGGCCGTACGACCTGGCACGCGGATCGAGACGACGATTTTTAAAAAATAAAAAAAATAAATTTTTGGGGGGTGCCACCCAGCGGCCACCCCCGCGCCGCCCAGCAGCAACCGCATAGCAGCCACTGCCCAGGCGGCCACCGCGTTCAAGCGGGCCCCGGCCCCCGCTCCGCCGCATTCAGCGGCCCCCGCTCCGCCCGGCCCACCACCGCTCCGCCGACTGCATAGCCGCTGCCTCCGCTCCGCGGCCCCAGCCGCCTCCTGGCCCTGGTTCGCTCTGCACAGCCGCTGCCTCCGCTCCGCGGCCCCTGCCGCCTCCCGGCCCTGCTCCGCTCTGCACAGCAGCTCCTCCGCGGCCCCAGCCGCCTCCCGGCCCCGCTCCGCTCCAGCGGTGCACCGCTCCGCCGGCCGCGCCGCCGCCTGGGCCCCCGGTGGGTTTTTAAGCCCGCGAGCCCTAAAGGTGGTCATATGGATGACCGGGAGCTCCGGTTCCAGCCCCCTGTGCGCGCCATGCACCCAGGGGCCCTTTTTTTTAGCCCCAGGGGCTTAAAACCTGCCTTGGTGAGTTTTTTGGGGGTACTTGGGCCTTTTTCGCTCTACAGAGAGCATACGGGGGTCTTTTTCTGACTTCCATATATCATCGAAAAGCTCTTTCCGAGCACTTTTCGATGGTGGAGGTTAGGTTTTTTGGTTCCACCATTTCAATAGTGTTTTTTGCTGTTGAAGTATGATGTCTCTTTTTGCCTTCCGGGAGTCATATCTGGCTCATCCGGACTCTTTTTTCGGCAAACGAGATATCGTCGGAAAGCTGATTCTGTGTACTATTCAGTGGCAGAGGTATTTCTTCCAAATTCTGCTCCAAGTTTTCACTCCTCTGAGTTTTGCAGTTTATGCCCTTTGGTGGTGTGCTTGGTTCTACAGGTCCGAGGATCTCTTCTTCTGGTTTCTTAGTGCACTCTTCTTTTCTGACTTCTGAGCTTGTATGCTCTTTCTAATGTATCTTTGTTCTGTAAACGCACTGAGATAAAGTGCCCTCTTCTGCATTTTTGGGATTTTTTTCACCTGGTTCAGTTTTAGTATTCGCACTCAGTTATAAAGTGCCATGGGGGGATTCTGATGCATTTGCCACTATAGGTGCATCTACTCTTATCAAGTGAGTGTACCTTCCATGACATTAGCCCATGTAGACTGTGTCTATGACACCGCCCTTTATCCTGTGTGTGTGCTTCTGTTGCACTGTTGGTGTTCCTGGTTCTTCTTCTGCAGCTGTTTCTGGTACTGCATTTCAGTGTTCCTGTCACCTCTCCCAGTTCATCATTATGGGGGGGTTCACCTGTTGGTTCTATTGCTTCTTGGTTTGATTGATCAGCTCTTCAGACACTTGTCTTTTCTACCTGGTCATGCACTTCAGTGGGGGTTCTAGCAGTATCTTCTGACAGAGTTTTCAGACATGCTTCAGAGGAGTTTCTTGCTCTCTTCTTGTTCCTTTCTCTGGGACATCTTTTGCTTTATGTTTGGGTACCTGATCAGGCCTAGTTGCCGGGACCCATCTTTCCTGCTTTCTGCAGTAGTTTAGCTTTTTTTGCTTCTCCCTAAGTTACACTTAAGGGGGGGTGTTAGAGTAGTCTTATGTTAGCTAATAATTAAATCATTTAATTATTAGTTTATCATACTCTAGGCTTAAGTTTCACTTAGGCGCTTTATAATTCTTTAGGGTTTTAGCCTTTAGGGTTTCGTATTTCCTTTTATAAGGATTCACTTCTTTCATTTCAATAAGGAGATTGTATTATTTTCATCATTGTTAATAGAAGATTATTTTCTTGCAACATGGTTTTGCAGTCTCTGGCCTTTTGGCCGCCATAGCTTTCTGTCTTTTTGCTTCTTCTTTGTGACAATCTTGCATGCAGGTGTTCTTGGGATGATTTGCATTTGTCAAATCTAAAAACAACTCCTATGAGGCCATGGAAGGGATGAATGCAAAGAGATATCATGCAAGAAGGGAAAAAGTAACCCTTGTGAAGGATAGCACACTATTCAACTTCCAAGGTGAGAGATATATCAACCATGAAAACCCAATGTCACATAAAAAAAAAAAAGGTTATCATCAAGGACATAGACCCTCAATGAAAACCAAAATTTTCATGTATGATTGGATATCACATAATAGATAGATACTGCTTAACCAAAGGAAAAGTGGATCTCAGAAAGACAGAAAAGAAGGATGGCATGCTTTCCCCCCAAGCATAGGAACAAGGATGGAAAAGGACCTATTATATTGCTCGCAACACTATACAAGACAACAAGCCCCCAAGGATTAGGCTAACATTGTTTACATAATGTGGAGCTCCATAATAGGAACATAAATGTTATTTAGAGAAAATAGGATTGAAATACAAATCATTGCGACATGATATATAAATAACCTTACTATCAATGATCTGCCTAATCTTATAATGTAAAGCTTGACATTCATTAGTAGAGTGATCATGAAATCTATGATACAAACAAAAAGGAAGAGTCTTCAAGTGTGGACTATGTTTCTTTTTTCATTTAGGTCTATTAATCATCTTAGCATGAAGGAGTTTAGGCAAAAGAGCTTCTTGGTCAAATTCCTTCATAGGTTCATCATGTTTTGAAGTGTTATTTGAGATGTTGTTAACATTGATTTGTTGTTGAGGATTAAATCTCAATCCATAAGAATGCTCATGCCCCCCATTCTATAAGGGCATTTGAATTCCCTGTTTATACTTACCACATCCTTGACAATTGGATCCTTGTTTAACTAGGAAATGATAACCAGGACCATAACGAGAAGCCATATCAAAAGGAGTTAATGGAACTTCAGTAGTTACTATGTCATAATTAGTAGGTTTGACAAATTCATTGTGGGTAGAAGCAGCGACAAAGTTATTACAAAGGGCATTAGAAGTAGAAAAAGCTCATTGTTCAAACTCTCTTTGTTTCTTCATAAAATCAAGATCAGAAACCTTATACTCTCTAATAAAGCTAGGATTAAAATCCAAGGTTCCCCAATCATCGCCAGGAAGAGCATTAGAGGAAGAAGGATTACTATTAGGAGTAGGAGTAGTGTAGGTTTGATATTCAAACAAGGATTAGGTGCATCATCCACATGAAGTGTATACATTGTGTTGTTGTGAATAAATTTGAATTTATGATGAAGGGTAGAAGGAACAACATGCATCTCATGCAACCAAGGTCTACACAAAAGGAGGTTATAATTGAGAGGTCTAGGCATAACATGAATAGGTGTATTCAGGATGAGCGAACCTACTTTGATAGGTAAGGTAATGATGCCTAAAGTGTTCTTAGCAATGTTATCAAAGCCATGTATAGGAACATTGTCAAGTTAAATAGTTGAAAGATCAGCTTTAATCTCTTTGAGAATGTCCATGCTACAAACATTAAGGATAGATCCATTATCAATCAAGGTCCTACAAATGATACTTTTATTGATAGTAACAACAATCATAAGAGCATCATATTGATTCTGAACTTCTTTAGAAGGTAAATCCTTTTGAGTCAATATAATGTCAAGAGCACTTGGGGTAGCATGCATGTAGTGTAAGAAGGTATTGATGTTCTCTTGATTAGGAGGTGGAGTGGGAAGAGTTGTTAGGGATTTTTACAAGGCTTCATGGTAGTAGGTGAAGTTTGAAGAAGCTCCCATAGAGAAATCTTGGCAGGGGTATTTTGCAATTGGTTTATCAAATCATACTCCTTGCTAGGAAGATGGGGTGGAGGAGGAAGAATTGGTTGAGAAGGTGGTAAAGAAGTAGAAACCAGTGGATTAGGTTGAGGTTTATTCCTTGTACGATAGGTGTGAGCTATCAAATCTTGATCATTGAAAGACTCTAAAGAGTCAATAGGTTTACCTTTGATAGTAATGTGAGGAAAACCTTTGATCGTCAACAAGGGTTGTGGATAAACCATGTTAGTTCTCTCAACACTACAAATAGATTCACAAGAAGGAAACAAAGAAGACATCCTAGGATGAGATTAGGTAGGATCTTGATTCTCCATAAGATCATCACTAAGAGGGAGAGAATTAAGGGAATTCATATCATTTTCTGCTAATGCCTCATCACTAGAAGGAATCCCAAATAGAGGTAAAGCATCTATAATGTCATCTTCTTTCACTAAAATGTCTGCATAAGGGGAGTTTGTTTTAGAAAAAGAGTCACCATCATGTATGAATATGTCATCAATTAATAAATAACCCTCTTGTATCAAAGATTCTTCATAAGGAGAGGATAAATCAATGTCTTTATCCAAGGGTTCATCCCAAAAATTACAATCATCCACAATGGTTTCATGAGGAAGAGAGTTATCAACATCCCAATCCAAAGGTTCATCCCAAATAGGAGGATTATCATCCTTATCAATAAAGCACATTGTAGGAGCGCCATAAATCACTAAAGCTTGATCCCTAAAGGGGAAAGAAGGTAAATTATATTCTAAAGTAGGCTCATAGAAAAGACATGTATTAGGAGAAGAATTAACATCAATCCCCAACTCATCTTTGTAAAGGTCAATTGAAGAGGTTGTGGACGAGGGTGAAATAGGAATAGGATCAATGGAGATCTCATTCAAACAATTTTATCATCACTTCCATGTACCTCATTAAGGGATCTATCATCAAAGTATTCAAAATAAAAATCATACATGTTGAACACAAAGTAATACTACAAGAATAAAAAAAGTAAATATTTTTGTATTTTGAAAGAAATTTTGCAATTTTTTTGTATTTTTAAAATATAAATTCAAGAGCATAAAATAAATCTACTTTTATAAGCATGTAAGATCTAACATAAAATGCAAACCTAACACCAAAAAGAAAGAGTTGTCGTAAGACAGGTTCACCAAAATGTAAGAGTGAACCACAAACACAACAGGGCATCTAATTCCACAAAAGATAGGGGGTAGGCTTGTCGGGTTCACCAAAATGTAAGATATAAAATATGGATGGAGTCTAGGACAATGGTTTGCACATAAAAGAGACCCCAAAACCAATATTTTACACATACATGAAATTATAATTATATGGAAAGTAAATATAAAAGACTAATATTGAAATGAAGAAATAAAAGGTACTTACCTCCAAAAAAGAATTGGCTTGAAACCCTCTCAAACAGTCTCAGAAATTGTTGATTATCAACTCCTTAAATTGAAACTGTGAGATCTACAAAACCCAGAAATCTTTTTCATTTTCTAAGAAATTTCAACCTTTACCTAGGTAGACAAAGTTGACCTTGACCCCAAAATGTTGACCTTGACATGCACTACTTTGACGAAAATTCTGTTCGTGGATCCCAAAAGTTTGATGAAAAGGGTATCCAGATCTGCACTATAATTCATTGTCCCACACCTTTACTTGCAATAAAAATGGTTTTTTTTGGTTGGGGGGAGGGGTTTGCCTTAGTCAAACCCCAATTTAGGAATTAACCTTGAAATTCAATTGAAATTGTTTTATTAAACAAAGTAAATGAAATAATTCACCTTGCTTATGTTGAAATCCTTGTGGAGGATTTGAATCCTTGAATCCACAAGTATGGATGCTCCAAATGAATGTAGAATTGAATGTAGGGTGTCTCAAATCAATTGTCTTTAGATCATCAATACCAATCTTGAATGGATCTTGGAATAGGAAGAAGCTTTAATGAACGTGGATGGAGAAATCTTCAACAAGAGGGCTCCATAGAGATTGAATCCTTCAATGGCTACTAATGGATCTCCTTGATGAATTGGATCTTGAATTATTGAAGGATTTAATGCTTGAAGGCTTGAATGCTTTCTTGAGTGCTTGAGAGATTATGAAAGATGATTGAAATGAGAGAGGAAGACCTCATTTTATAGTGATCTAGGGCACAAACTTCTAGAGAGGCCACATAGAAAACAATAATTAAGGGTCCATGGCACAAAACTCTAGAGAGGTGCACATGGAGAGGAAATTAAATTAAGGCCTTGACACAAAACTCTAGAAGGGGTCCACCCTTAAGATAGAGATAAAAATAATTATTTAAGAGCCTTGTCACAAAATTTGAGGTAAGGCCAACCCTAAAGTTAATTTGAGTATTAGGCACAAAAATCAAGAAAGGATAATCTCAAATAATAAATTAGGAATCCTACACAAAGCTTGAGAAAGGTCCACCTCAAATATTAATTTGAGAATTAGACACTTAACTCAAGAAATAGTGGCCCCGAAGAGGGAAAAGAAATCTTTTCAAAACCTGACATTTGGAGACTCTAAGAATTTAAAATTTGAACCTTGGGTCAAGGTCGAGGTCAACCTTGACCTAGGTTAGGGTCAAGGTCATCCTTGACCTAGGTTAGGGTCGAGGTTGACCTTGATCTTGAGGTCAAGAATCTCAGAATCTCAATTCAAGATGCCAGAAGTATGTAGAAAATAAGTGGAAAATGGGGCAAAACAGGGGAAAAAGCCAGATCCAAGTCAAAGACCCATTCAAGGCATTTGAAATGACCCCAAACCACTTACTTGGAGGGCTAAAACAGTCTTAAACAGAAGTGCTTCCATTTTTCAATGATACAGTTCTTAGCAATTATAAGCTCATGAGGGGTTTATGGTTTGTGTTATCGCAACCCCGTTGTGGTTATATGTCTAGTTTCTTAGTGGTTGCGAAGATGTGAATCAAGTTATAGCAGGTTAATGAGGTTCTTTAGTCACAATGTTGCAACAATTGAGGGAAAGTAAAATGCTTGGGTTGCAAGTGAGCAAGGGGAAGATAAGTGGCCATTTGGTGCTAATATAATGGTTAAGGTTTCATATTATTGTAGCCTCGCGAGGTTTCCTGGATGTAATTCTTTATAGGTGTGAGTGTGTGATAAGTTGCCACATGGAAAGGTAAGTGACGGTGAAAGGTAAAGTTGACAATAATCACAACCTCACTCTGGTTAGATCTATTAACAATTTGATGTTTTGGGGCCACGAGAGGGGATATCATGGTTAAGTTTTTAATGATTGCATGATTGCAAAAATTAATAAAAGTTTTGTCTAACAATTATGAGCTCATGACCAAGCTTGTGGTGGGTAAAGGAAATAGTTGTCACATGCTCATAGCGGTTGAGTTTAAGAGACATAAAATGGTTGCAAGGTTGTGACCAAGGATGAAAGGGTTAAAGAATACAGGGATCACAATCTTGCTACAGTTTAAAGGGAATAATGTTTGCAGTTTCGATGATGTGATAGAGAGCTTGGTGGTCAGTCCCAACATTTCATTGATTAGTGAAGATGAAGAAAATGAAGCTATGAGCTAGCGAGGAGTCTACATGTGTACATGTAAGTTGATATCGATTGCCAAATTACAAAGAGAAAAGGGGTTTTAATTGGATTATGACATTTGGAATTCTTGGCACTTAATTTTGATGATGTGGGTCTATTTTTTATAATTACATGTTTGAATTTAATTGAATCTAAGAGAGACCATTTCATTTTGTTCCTAATTGGTCAGTATCACACAATTGGGGTGATTTCAAATTCTTTGACAACATCATTGTATTCAGATTTTATGATTGTCCACAACCCCCCATATTCTATCAAGGTTTGTTCCACCAAGGATTATTGTAATTAAGTTTGTTTGGAAGTTATTTTTAGTTGAAAAAGAGTACCTTGCTACTTATAAAAAAGGGTACCTTTTTTCCTAGGCTCTGGAATGTTTCTAAATTATTTGTTGGTAAGAAATATTTTGAAGAATTAAATACCCTTTTTAAGCAATACAGGATGGTGACAACACTAGAAATATTTTATGATCCTGAAAATTTTATCAAAACTACACTCTCACAAATAACTTATTGGAAGGTGGTTCCTGACCATGAACCTCTGGATGAAGAGGATGTAGTAATAAATTTTATGGAGAGAGGTGAGGTGCAAGAGATAAGGAGAAAATGTGGGGATTTAATGAAAGTAGAGAAAGAGTTCGAAGAAGTTGATAGTGATTTTCTTTATTTTTATTATGATATGGATTATTTGGATAGAATTTATCAAATGATTGATCATTAAAATGATATTATGGAAAGGTTTCCTCAAAGAATTGTAGCTTCTCAATAGTACGACCCACTTGAGGTTGTGTCTTACGATGGTGAGGAAAAGGGTGAAGAACTAGAAGAAGAAGGATCTAGTGATGAGGCGTTGTTGGCACATGAACCCCCTGTAAAGAAACAAAAAATTATCTCACCTAAGGAGCATGTTCCAAAGGATATTGCAAAGGCATTTATTTAAGAAACAGGAAAATATTTTCATGAGATTAAGAATAAATTGAGAGAGGAAAGAAAAGAGGAATTAGGAGAAGAGAATGATTTTCCTTTGGTAAATCCAACTGATGATAGAGTCATCATTTCCCAAAATTTTATGAGTGATGAAAATTTTATCCACAATGATGAATTCAAAAGTTTCCTTGTAAAAATTAAGCAGAATGAGTTGAGAAACAAAATGGATTAAAGTGGCGATGACACTAGCAAGAATGAGGAGATTCTTGCTTCTTTGTAACAATTTGACCCAACAACTATAGAATTGACTGTGGAACAAGACAACACAATTGTTAAAGATAGTGGTATGTTGTTGCTTCCTAAGTAGGACTTTTAGTCCACACTTATCATTGATTAGATCAGAAGACAACCAAATCCCCTATTTAAATCAAAATTTGAGTTTGGTGATATTACAAGAGGATCAGGTTTTGACCTGAAATATAAAAAAACATTAACATTATGGTCTTTGGCTCTTGCAACTCAAAAAACACATATGGTAAATATTGAAGGAAAAATGCAGGGTGATAGAATAATTTTGAATATGCAAAAACTAGAAACAATAAGGCTGATAACTTGATGGTTCATGCTTCTTTCCTAAATAAGGCTAAAGTAGAGGATTTAGAAAAAAGACATGCATAGATGTATAAAAAAATGATTGCTCTAGGCAAGAAGTATGAAGAGGGTTTAAGGTATAATGCTGATTTGGAGAACTATGTAGGAACTATCTGAGAAGGTTTCTAAGGTGTGTGAGGTTGTTGAGCTACCAAGTGATTTTCCACTTGTTTCCACAGATGTTTCTTTTCCCAGTAATGTTAATTTGAAATTAGAGTAGTATGCAGGTAGAATTGAATACTTGGAGGAATTTGTAAGAGCTAAGGGGGCTTATGTCATGATGGAGGTGATGCAACATAGAGTGAACATTTTGATGAAAAAGTTGAGTGATGTCCATGGAAAATGTAGGATTTGAGCAATACAAATCCACAAAACCCGAAGATCACCTGCATACAAAAACCTGTTACAAGGAAGTAGAGACAAGAAGAGGGCAAGGGTTTGACTCAAAAAATGAAGAAGAAAATATCCTCAAATAATGAATGAATAAAATATACAATGGATCATCCTTATAAAGGAGATCGAAAGCCTTGAAAGGAAAACCCTAGTGAATGTAATAATTGTGTGTGTGAAAATTATACCTGATCTGTAAACACAACACTCAGTAAAACATTAGAGGTTAGTGATAATCAAAATCGTGCAAAATTGAAAGCTATCTAACCAAGCGATTTACTGCCTTCTAATAGGTGCGAGATTAATGTTCTCAGATTGTAATCGAGATCAGTGACCTAGACGACACCTAAACGAAGGATTTGAATGCAATTCTAGATATGGAATAAATGCAATTAATCTATATTTTTTATATTTTATGATGCAATAATAATTGTAAAAACTGATATGAAATCTATGCTAAATGAAATTGATATGCTATGAATGCTATTGAAAATTGATATGCTATGAATCTAACAATGATATGTAATATGAATGTAAATGAAAGATTGATCTCACAAAGATGTCGATTCGCAAGAGCTTTGATTCTTCAATTCCAATTCTCCAGCGTGATTGTGCAAAATATGAGATGATTTGTGAAGAGCTAAAGCCTTAATTTATAGAAATCCAGGGCTTTGGAGGTGCATGAATAAAAGCCATAAATCACTCAAATTAACTCATCTTGATTTTTGAGTTATCTGATCATAAAAGATAGTTAATTCTCAAAATCATGCAAAAACATGCAAAAACAGCTTTTTAACTCAAATTAGAGTTTAGATCAGCTTTTTGAACTCCAAAAGGATGTTGAGTTCCAAAAAGTCAATAACTTGCATTGATTTTCTGATTTGGAGTTTAACTGTTTCTTTTGAATATGCATAATAATTAAGAATTAAATAAATAAATAAAGTGATTTATCCTCAACTCAACTGATTTTTGAAAATAAATAATTAATTTATGGGTTAATTAACTATTTATTCAAACTTTTATTAAAAATTATATTATTAAATAATGACAACATGCTTTAATTAATTAAATAAGAATTTAATCAATTAAAGATAGGAATTTTGATTTATTGTCAAAATTAAATAATACAATTAATAATAGATAGAATTAAATTTAATTACATAATTAAGTGGCAAATATTAAATCTAATTAATTAAATATGAAAATATTCAATTAATCAAACTTAGGATAAATGTGATTTATCGCCAAATAATCATTAAATTAAAGATAATTAAGATAATTAGGAATATTACTAAGAATATTCCCCGATGCAAAATTTAGGATAATCAATTAGATTTGATGATGTTTAGATGTGCCTTAGGTTAGGACTTTGATGTCGATTTCATTCGAATTGTCGATGTAGGAGGTTAATGAACTTATAGCCCATTTTTGGGGTATTACATTTTGCCCCTCTTTGAATTACTGTGCGAAGCGCAGTGGTTCAAAGATAGTCTGTGTTTGATAGAGATATGAAACTGATGTTTGAGATTGATAATTGATATGAGATAGAAGCTGATTGATATTGAATTGAGATGGAGATAATAGGTCTTGAATGACCAAAGATAATGTTCACTGTAGTAGCAAATGAACCTATGATTGTGAAAAAGTATCAAAATGCCTGATTCTGAACCTTAGGATTGATAAGAAGTGAGTGACCCGTTCTAGACTCGATTGTCTTAGCAGAACTAGCAGGTATCACATCCGAATCCTTTAGTTGCCGAAGAACCAAGGAAATAACACTATGATCTGATGGTTGAAAAAACTGATACAGATTACAAGATTAAGAGAATACCAGATTGATATGGATCGATGAATCTGATATGCCCCAAGTGATGATAGATTTGCCCCGAGCGATGAGGACTTTTGATGAATCAGTGACTAGACGTGATTGTTATCTTGATCACTGATGAAAGATATTGATAGACTTGATCGATAGAATTTGATTTACAGACTTTGAATGATGTGCAATACCATGCCCCCTTCGGGATTAAAATTGAAATCTGACAAGAAAAGTCAGCGTTGATAGTTTAAAAGCATGTTAATTGATTTGAGAAGTGTGGTTATACATGTCCGAGAACGCATTCTGCATCGTTTGGAGGTCCTAAAAGACCAAGTTTGACTAGGTTTGACCATGAGTTGACCATGGTTGACCAAGTTGAAATTTTGATAGTGTGATGTAAGATAATCAGTTAAGTTGAATACTAGATTTCTGTGATGATTGAAGGTCGAATATGCAAGTAGTTAATAATATGAATGATCTCAGATTTGAATTTTGATCCCGAAAAAGGATTCTACTTGCTATTTCATTGGAGGAACCTTCGTGTGAGATTCAGCTCTTGTTAGACTTGAAGATGCGATTTGAAGAATCATTTAAGCATTGAAGTTCGTTTAATCATTGTGAGATCATGTAAACATGCAAAATGCAATGAGACATGCAAAATGAAATGCAACCTAAGACCTAGGACCTAGTCACTGATCATGTGTCGATTTGTTATCATCATTGAACTTTTAGGTAACCGGATAAATCAATACAATGCCCACTAGCCATGAAACCATAGACATATGAATATTGATTTGTATGTGCAAGAATCAATACAACACCCACTGGTTATACAACCATGGACATATGAATATTGATTTGTTTTCGGAATGTTGGATTAGATATAAGCACCAAGGCACAAACGCCAGGATGACCTGAATATCATGTCCATTTTGATATAGCAATTTGTACAAGCATCAAAACATAAACGTTGTGATGACCTGAGTACACCTTGCATTAAAAACACATCAAACAGCTAAGAGATCATTCTAAATCCAATGTGAATTACCTGTAGTGACCCTTTATCGTTCACATCCTTAGGCAAGATTGCATTCCACAGTAGGAGAAAGAACTTACTCAAAAAGACAATAGTTAGATCAAACTTCCTTGAATTTTTTGGGTATCAATGGTCGAGGTACGCATGGCCATCCAATTCGAGATAGAGGCTCTTACAGTCGGACACCATTTCAATCCAGAATTTCCAAAGCTGTTAGATTTTCACATACAAGCAGAAGACAAAGAAAAGATTATGCCCCCAGTCATCACTCTCTAAATCCTATAAAAGACATCATCGAAGAGCTCGAAGGGACACAATATGCAAAAATCTCAATGCGAATCAGTAAGCCTACAAGGAGATAAAAACATGAAAAGCACAGATTGTTTTCAGTTGAGTTTTGATGTTTGATTGTTGTTGATGCAAAATCCTTTCTGGAGACGAGACAGACTGACTGACTCAACTTGAAGCTTCAAAGGACTCTGAGTGGATATGACACGTCTAAGATACATGGGAGACCATAGGATATGACATTGATTGCCCCCAAGTTTGAACATTGATAAGATACAGACGCTTGAGCTGATTGGTGTACAGACCGACTTATTGAAAACTGGAAATGTAGAAACAAACTGGGAGATATGTACAAACTAAAGCAAGACTGAAAGCTGGGAAAGACCAAGATTGTGCTGATAGATGGAGCATTTTGGAACAAGTGGCACCCATTTTCTAGGTTTTCACCATCTTGGTAGAGATTCTATTTCTGCTACCAAGGCGCCTGTTTCCAGGTTTTCACTAAGGCACTTTTTTCTTCTTTTTCATTTTTTTGTATTTTTCATGTTTTCAATTTTTTTTGTACTTTTGATATTTTTTGATTTTTTTTGTGAATCATCAAGGTGCCTATTGCTAGGTTTTCACCAAGATGTTCATTTTTTCAGGACTTTTTCTGATTTTTAAGATTTTTTTCAGGACATTTACCAAGCACTGAATGCCTTAGGCGTAGAATTTCTTCAGATGGAGAACGTTGATTGGTTCTCAGAGCTGTTCTCCTTCAGTCGTTGAGAGTTGATAGGCACCAGAGCCAAAAGTAGCAGTGATAACAAAGGGACCTAACCAATTGGGTTCGAACTTCCCCTTGCGTTCTCGATGTGATTGATTTTTAGGATTTTCTCTCAACACTAGATCGCCAACCTGAAATTCTCTATGTCTGACTTTCTTGTTGTAGCCTCTAGACATTCTTTTCTGATACACTCTGAGATGATCATACGCTGCTTGCCTGCGTTCATCTAGTAATTCAAGTTCTTGTAACCTAGACACTCTGTAGTCTTCATCAGTGACAAGTCCATGCATTTTGATTCTGAGTGATGGGATTTCAACCTCAATAGGCAGTACCACTTCAAACCCATAAACTAAAGTGAAAGGTGTAGCCCCAGTAGGTGTTCTGATACTTGTTTTGTAGGCCCATTCTGATACTTGTTCTGATACTGGTTCTGATACTGGTTCTAATACTGATTCTGATACTAATTCTGATAATTGTTCTGATACTGGTTCTGATACTTGTTTTGATAATTGGTATACTTGATAGCATCTTTTTCCATTTGCAAACTCCCAAGCAAGATCATATCGTGTAGTCCCAATGTCTAGCAAGGTGGAGAACAAGAGGGATTAGCAAGCTAGTGGAAGAGATGGAAGATAAGAGAATGAAGGAAAATGAAGGGAAGAAATCCTCAAGGGGAAACTCCTCAAGAATACCCAAGCTAGGGAAAAATTGTCATGTAAAGCACATTTGGACAAGCAATGAAAGGCTAGCATAGGATAAGCACAAAATCATAATGCAAGAGCAGGAAAGGATGCAATCCAAAGGAGTAGACATGTCAAGAGGCTTCATAGCATTGTGTTTTACTCTTTCTTTCTTTTTTTATTAGATCAAGACCAAAGGGGAAAAGGATAGCGATAGGCGAAAATGAATGGAGGAAGATGGATATGAAGGCTAAATAGGAAGGGATTGAAAGTAAGATCATCATCAGACAACTCACAAAATAGCCAAATGTTCATGTATAGATCAACATTGTCAAAATCAAAGAGAGAAGATGAAATGGATGAAATATGTAGAAGAACTACGCATGATGCCTGATTGCCAGATTTTCATCATGGTACTTATCCAAGGCGCCACAAGGGAGTGGTTTTCACCATAGGACGAATTTATTTCTCTTTACTTTTGCTACCAAGGTGCCTGTTTCTAGGTTTTCACCAAGGCACATTTTCAATTTTATTTTATTTTTCATTTCTTTTTTTTTTTGGAAGAAGGCAAGCTTTTTAGATAATGCTCCTTGAAAGGATAAACCATGATATGCCAAGGATTCAAAATGACACGCTCAAAGATGCTGATAGGGAAAGGGAGATGAAAGAGAAAAATGGAGGATAAGGTTTTATGTAAAGCGAGTGAGGTTGGAAGATAGGAGGAATAGGAAAATGAGGAAAAATGATAGAAGGTAAAAGGATAATGCATGGAAGGATTGTAAAAGGGTAGGTGGAAAGGAAGGAAAGATCAACGTCAACACATACCTTGAAGGGTGGTGAGAGGATGGAGGAATCTTGAATGAAGGAATACGTGAAGGAATATGGCGAATGGATAGCAGAGGTTGAGGTTTGGGCGCATGAAATGGAAGAATATTTTTGGAAGGAGATGTAGTGGAAGCCTTTGGAAGCTTGAATGTCAATTTCACTTTTTGTTCAACACTAGACTCTTTCAAGAGAGACTTTGGAATCCATATAGTCGTAGGCTTTTTATTTCCTTTTGATGATTTAGAGATAATATCTTCAATGATGGATTTTGGAACCCATACTTGTCTTGTAGTTTTTTTCTTAGATATCTCTTTTGACTTTATGCCTCCATGTCGATTAGAGGAGACATGGTGATCTTCTTTTTTTGATGGATTCTTGTATTGCTTCTTTTTCTTATATTGAACATTCAAGTTACTTCCAAAAGACTTGGGACTTGTGGAAGAAGGAGGAGATGACTGGTTTAGATGGGTGGGTGGATGAAAAAGATTCAAGGGTATGCATCTATGTTGATCTTGAGGAAAGATAGGAGATGGAGGTATGTAAGGACCCAAGATGGATGGTGAATTAGGAAAGTTAGGAGGGGAAAGTGAAGGGACATAAGGACCCAAGATGGAAGGAAGACGTGAAGCCTTTAGTAGTGGTGGAAGAGGTCCAAGGATGGAAGTGGAAGATGCAAAAGGATAATCAATAAGTTCATCAGCATCTATATGACAACCAAGGATATCAGCATCTTTAGAGTGAGAATTAGAATTATCAATAGGATCCTGGACATCTTGAATAAGAGAATTTTCTTTGATAGGATCATTCAAAGCTTGCGAAGACTTAGGAAGAGTAGAAAGTGGAAGTGAACATGGAGTGGTAGAACAAGAAGATGGAAGACTTTGATCTTGACAAGGATCTTTGGATAGCACAAGCACATAATTTTTCTTTTGATTTTCAATAGGCTTAACATTGGAAGTATCAACACCATTTTTAACAACCTTAATGGAAGTATCATCTTTGGAAATGGGAAGTGGGGTAAGGTTATTTTGATTTTCAATAAGCTCAATAGTGTAAGTAGTAGCTTGATCTTGCTTAGGAGAAGACTTAAGACATGGTGGAATGCATGAAAAAGGGTGTATAGGATCAAAAGAACCATGAAGCGGATAAGAGACATCGGGAAAAAAAGTGGATGACATGGAGGGTTCTTGATCTTGATCTTTCTTTATGTTCTTCTCTTTATCATTTTTAGAGTCCTCTTGACATGGAGCCACTTCTAAGGACAAGGAAGCATGTTGGGATTGTATGGATGACTTTGGAAGAGATGGTGAAGGACTAGCTGAAGTAGGCATTATAGCATATGAAGGTTTAGGCTCTTTAGGTTTATCATTATTGAAAGTATTTGCAGCCAAGTGAAGGTTAGCTTGAGTTTCTTTAAGAGGTAGCCCTGGAGGATAACTATAGGGAACCACATGAAAAGTATTAGGGCTTGTGTCGGATGAAAGTTCTGTGAAAGATTTGAAAGACTCAGAAGCTTTAGGAAATGTATGGGTATTGGAGGAAGTAGGGGATGGAAGGGAACCATCACTAGACAAAGGTCCAACATTAACATGATCTTGCTTGAGAGTGTAATCTTTATTTTCAGCCTGAGAGTTCTTAGAGGAGAGATCCTTATAGTATTGACGTTTCAAGCTAGCACGATGTATTTTATAGTCCTCAGCAGTAGTAGATGGATCATCATCAAGGTATTGTCCACAAAAGCCATCAAAATCTCTTTCAAAATCAGAATCATATGGATCACCATCACGATCTATCCAATGTGACGACCCATTTGTAGTAAGCAGGAATGAACGATGAGGAGGACTCTTAGGAACAGAGGTGTCATAGGTATCATTACATTTTTTGTCATCATAGTCATCATAGTCTTCAAAGCTAGATGTGTCACTCTCTGTGGAAGAGGTATCATATTGCTCAATTTTTTTTCGGGGGCATGGTGACATGTACAAGTCTTTATCAAATGGAAAAGAGTATAGAGGTTCCTTTTCTTTCCCAAGTTTGTCAAGCTGGACTTGCATAGCATGTATCTGTTTCATTATAGTGGCGATCAGAGCTTCTTCCTCTTGTTTACTGATTCTTTGAGACATGTGTACTGATTCTCAATAGCTACTGATTTGTTCTTGACACAATGATATTTTTTACAGATTCTGGAACTAGGCTGGAAACATTGGATATCTTGCAATTTGATAATTTCTGACAACTCTCTCAAATTTTTTCAAATGACACTCTGCAGACTCGTACGACAGTGGGTAGTCTATGAAATGATAGTTGCTAAACTCATACGATAGTTGGGTAATACTGAAACGACACTTGACAAAACTCGTATGAATTGACTTCTTGAAATGACTTTTGACTCCAGAAAGAACTTTACGTCAATTTTTGCAAAATTTAAGGTTTTCAGTTTTGGATTGTTTGCAAATTGTACTATCTAGATTTTGAAGGTTATACCAGATTTGATCATTTTTAATAGCCAAGTAGATAAATAAGCACGCAAAACAGCAAGCAAGTGATTCCAAGCACGTCTGAAAACAATGAACAAGGGCAAAAGCAACCTTGCGCATGAACAATCAAGTGACCAAATTGTGCTAATCCCTGAGAGTACTAATTGTGTATGTTCTGAAAAAGTTTTGCAATAACGCACATATACCTGAAAGTGAAAAAGTGGCCTCTCTAGGGTTTTTAGTAATGGTTTGACTCTGCAACTTTTATGATTCAAAGGGGTGAACTCCAATCCCGGCGCACCAGGGTTTTGACACAGTCCGAGAACTTAATCTTCAAGAGCTGCTAGGGAGATCTGACAACCCAACAATGAACCATACCTGTGGAGATTTCTTCCACAAAGACATTTATATAGCGGCTGTCACTACCATGGCGAAAATGGCTATTACCGCTTGAGGTTCCGTCAATGCAGTTTGCCCTGTGAAGGGATTGTCCGCTACGGTTAACCCTCTCTAAAGATGACTCACAATAGTATACCACAAGGGGACTTGGCTCCAGATTCAAGGTTTTGACACCTCTTCACTTTTAACCCAAACAAAGCAAGCAGATTAATCCGACACGCTAAGACAAAGTTTTGTTCCACCAAGGTCTGTGATATCAACTCCACGTGATCTATCAACCTCTCCGGGGAGAGAATGTATCAATCAATAAGAGAAGACGCACTAACCAATTTTGATTCACCAAAGCTCGTGATATCAACCCCACGTGATCTATCAACCTCTCCGGAGAGAGAATGTGTCAATCAATAAGAGAAGACTCACTAACTAAGTTGAATGTGAAACGCACTAAGTATCCTCCCTACCTACAAGGATTCTATCGTCAAGAAGGATTTCGCTAGGAATCCAATCTCTCAAGAATCACAAATAGTGTTCATAGGGCCTAATTACTATGTGAGCACAGATGTATGTTCCGAAAGCAAATCTACCAAAAGCATCCAAAAAGTAGAAAGAGGAACACTTAACGTTTAAAGCGAATATGAGATGAGTCCACAAGGTGGAACACTTAACACCTCACACAAGCTAAAAATGAGTCCACAACTTAGAAAACAAGGGAGTTCCTAAAAGCACAAAAGGGTTGCCAAGTGGAACATTTAACGCTTCTGTCCTGTTGACCCCTCCCCTTTATGGCGCTGAGATTGCAACCACGGGGCGGAAATGAGGGGCCGACGGATTAGCGAGTCCAATAACCCAAGATAGCAATCAAGATCAATCACAAGTATTCTAAGACTACTTAATGAATCCTTAAGGGTTCACAACCTAGTATCAATTATGCAAGTGTGTAGAAATAGATCAAAAGCATGAAAAGATGCACACAAGCTTGACACATAAGAGATTTATTTTAAGTCCCAAATCAAAATATTATTAGATGAAGGAGAATACCTGGGATCCTTGCAACGCGCTTAGTAGATTTTACTTGATTTTTAGCAATTTTTGTTGAGCTTTTCCATGCAAGCAAGTGACGAACTCTCCAACAAGCAAACAAGCAAACAAGATATGCAAAATATATTCAAATTATGAAAACCATAGGGTTAGCTCTAAAAATCAATTATTATCAGTAATAATAACCAGCAATCAACCCAAATGACAACTCATATCATTCATTGAACCATGTAAAAAAATAAGTGCATACCCATCACAAAACTTTATTTTTTTTGCTGCATTTGACCTAGTCAACAAGATCTAATTTTTTTGATATGATTTTGGCCACAAAAATAGAAATTCAGAATAGAGACCCCTATTAAAAAATAGAGAGCTTTCCAAAAATGCAAAATTTTTAGAAAAATCTCTTCATTTGTGCCCTAGAGACCCATTTTATCAAAACAGACCAGTTTTTGTAAATTGACTATTTGAGCTATGATATCATGTCCAAATTTAAAACAAAAAGAATAGAACCCCTGTATAATTTAAAGAGCTTTCCGAAAATATAAAAATTTTAGAAAAATATGCTTATTTGCGTCAGATATTAATTTTTTCTGGAATTTCAAGATAAAATTATTAAAAATTTAAAACATCTCAGAAAATTCTAAATTTTTTACTGTAGCTTCCATGACATGTCACCAAGCTGCAAAACAAATTTCAGACCAAAATTCCAAGCCGTTTGGGAGATAAAATTAAATCTTTGAAACTTTAGGGTTTTAGCTCCCAAAAAAATCAAAACCAGCATGCAAAGGTGGGTTGCCCCACGGTGGGTGCCAGAAATGTGTGTGTGAAAATTATACCTGATCTGTAAACACAACACTCAGTAAAACATTAGAGGTTAGTGATAATCAAAATCATGCAAAATTGAAAGCTATCTAACCAAGCGATTTACTGCCTTCTAATAGGTGCGAGATTAATGTTCTCAGATTGTAATCGAGATCAGTGACCTAGACGACACCTAAACGAAGGATTTGAATGCAATTCTAGATATGGAATAAATGCAATTAATCTATATTTTTTATATTTTATGATGCAATAATAATTGTAAAAACTGATATGAAATCTATGCTAAATGAAATTGATATGCTATGAATGCTATTGAAAATTGATATGCTATGAATCTAACAATGATATGTAATATGAATGTAAATGAAAGATTGATCTCACAAAGATGTCGATTCGCAAGAGCTTTGATTCTTCAATTCCAATTCTCCAGCGTGATTGTGCAAAATATGAGATGATTTGTGAAGAGCTAAAGCCTTAATTTATAGAAATCCAGGGCTTTGGAGGTGCATGAATAAAAGCCATAAATCACTCAAATTAACTCATCTTGATTTTTGAGTTATCTGATCATAAAAGATAGTTAATTCTCAAAATCATGCAAAAACAGCTTTTTAACTCAAATTAGAGTTTAGATCAGCTTTTTGAACTCCAAAAGGATGTTGAGTTCCAAAAAGTCAATAACTTGCATTGATTTTCTGATTTGGAGTTTAACTGTTTCTTTTGAATATGCATAATAATTAAGAATTAAATAAATAAATAAAGTGATTTATCCTCAACTCAACTGATTTTTGAAAATAAATAATTAATTTATGGGTTAATTAACTATTTATTCAAACTTTTATTAAAAATTATATTATTAAATAATGACAACATGCTTTAATTAATTAAATAAGAATTTAATCAATTAAAGATAGAAATTTTGATTTATTGTCAAAATTAAATAATACAATTAATAATAGATAGAATTAAATTTAATTACATAATTAAGTGGCAAATATTAAATCTAATTAATTAAATATGAAAATATTCAATTAATCAAACTTAGGATAAATGTGATTTATCGCCAAATAATCATTAAATTAAAGATAATTAAGATAATTAGGAATATTACTAAAAATATTCCCCGATGCAAAATTTAGGATAATCAATTAGATTTGATGATGTTTATATGTGCCTTAGGTTAGGACTTTGATGTCGATTTCGTTCGAATTGTCGATGTAGGAGGTTAATGAACTTATAGCCCATTTTTGGGGTATTACAATAATTAGTTAAATTATTACAAGACTAATGCATGCAAGTTTATATTTAAAATAGCTAGTGCATGAGTTTAAATCAACTAGTGCATGTGTGTTTAAATATAAACAACTAAAGCAAAAGAGTTGACATCTTAAGAAGGGAGTAAAGTTAATTAATATAATTAATACTTTACTCTAACACCCCCCTTAAGATGAGAAAAAATGCAGCTACAAACAATGCAAGAAGAAAGCAAAAGAAACTACAGTGCTGAAAGCATAAAATGGGTCCCAGCAACATGGCCTGATGAGGTACCCAAGTACAAAAGAGAGTCTCTATAAAGTGAAGAAATAGAGAAAACCACATGGGAAAAACTCTACTCCAAAAAGAGACAAAGACTAATCTGAAGGACTGAAGAAGCCTCCAAAACTAGGAATGTTCTAGAAAATAGGAACAAGAATGAACATGTAGAACATCACTAAAGCAAGAAGATGCAAACTCTGTCAAGAAGTAACTGTTGATCTGAAGATCCTCCACTGAAATAGAGCATGACCAAGTAGAGAAGACTGTAATCTGTATGAGTGCCCTCAAATGACACTACTTGAATTAGGAGGCAAACAAAGGCAAACAACTGAACTCAAAGATATAGATGGTATAAAACACCAAAGCCTGAAGAGTTGATCAATCAAAGATGGAAGAGTGCCTCTAAAAATAGGAAAGAAAGAGTGTCTATATGGTAAATGATCCATCTCATTGAAATGCATAGGTACCTAGCCACTGCATCTGCCTAGTACATAGGAACAAATATTGAATACATAGCTCACACCATCAAACCAAGGAAGCAGAAGAATGATCAGTAGAAACCCCCCCATAATGCTGACAAGTGAGAGGTGATAGGTACACTTAAAATAGTGCCAATAAGAACTGCATTGTGAAGAGCCAGGAACATCAAAGGTGTAGTGAAAGTACAAACACAAATAAAGGTACACTAAGGCTAATATCATGGAAGGAACACTCACTTGAAAAAGGTAGATGGAAAACAAGGGCAAACATCAAACCCCCCATGGCACTTTATAATGGAGTGTGAGTACAAAGAGCACAAACATGTGCAAGATCCCATAGATGCAATAAAATGGCACTTTATCTCAGTGCATGTGCATAAAAGAATACTACAAAAGTGAAGTATACACTGCTCAAATAAGAAAGAAGGCTAAGGAAACAAAAGAACAACCTAAGAAGAGCCATCCCCTAAAGGGAAGAGATCCCAGGACATGTAACATCCAAGATATCCACCAGAGTGCAGAAATGCAAAAAACTGAATAAAATATACCTGGAGCAGAGTCTAGAAAAATAAATCACAGAACTAGAAATCTCTCAGAACAATCTTTCCAACGATATCTCACTTTCCCAAAATGGAGTCCAGATGCGCAAGATAGAGCTTCCAGAGTGTAAAACTGAACATCTAGCTTTGACAGTAAAAAACACCATCAAAATAGAAAAATCAGAAATTTAAACCTCTAAATCCAGATAGAGGTCGGATCCAGCTTTTTGATGATATCTTATTTTCCCAATTTCGACACCATATGCTCAAGTTATGAGCAACAAACCACTGAGTGCTTTGTAGGGCCCAAAATGGTGTCTAAATGTGTTGATGTCAACACTTCACGGGCTTAAAATTGATGGCCAAATGACCGTTGCAGCATACAAGCCCCTAGCGGCTAAAATTTTAGGCCCTTGGTCGCCATATGACCAAGGGCTAAACTGCATTCACCTAGCTTAAATTTGACAGCCAAATGGCCATCGTAGGACAAAAATAAATAAAATTTCAAAATCGCATGCCTGCCTCAGGATTCGTGCCAGACTTTTTAGATTTTGTCTCGATTTGTGTGCCAATTTTTTTGGTCTTGATTTGTGCGCTAGATAAAATTTTTTTATCTTGATTTACGTGCAAAATAGAGAATTCTACATCAGGAAGCATGTCAATCCGTACAAATTCTACATTGGGAAGTGTGCTAAGCTATCTGGTACCAAAAAATGCCCCAAAATGCAAAGTTCTCCAAATTTGACATGTTTTATATCGAAATAGGGGTTTTTGGGCACTGTGAGCTCAACAGTGAGGTTTGTTTGAGCTCAAAGTGCACCAAAATTTAGGGACCCCCTAATTTCAATAAAAAACAAAAAAAAGCCCTAATCTGAAACAGATGAATTTCTAATCTCTGAAACCTTCAAATGTTAACAAGCTGTAGCAAATTAGGCTCTGATACCATGTAGGATTTGAGCAATATAAATCCATAAAATCCAAAGATCACCTGCATACAAAAACCTATTACAAGGAAGTAGAGACAAGAAGAGGGCAGGGGTTTGACTAAAAAAATGAAGAAGAAAATATCCTCAAATAATGAATGAATAAAATATACAATGGATCATCCTTATAAAGGAGATCGAAAGCCTTGAAAGGAAAACCCTAGTGCATGTAATAATTAGTTAAATTATTACAAGACTAATGCATGCAAGTTTATATTTAAAACAACTAGTGCATGAGTTTAAATCAACTAGTGCATGTGTGTTTAAATATAAACAACTAAAGCAAAAGAGTTGACATCTTAAGAAGGGAGTAAAGTTAATTAATATAATTAATACTTTACTCTAATAGAAAACATGTGTCCTTATTGCAAAAAAAAAATTATATGATGAGGTTGTCTCTTTTCTTGAGCTTTTTTTAACATTTGTTCTGGTAGAAACTTGTTATTGGAAAAGTTAGAAACAACAATGATGTATAGAGATAACATGCCTGAAAATATTTCAGAGACAAAGGACAAGGTGACTGTTGTTAATTATTTGTTTTCACTTTTCAAAGGGAAGAAGCATTTGGTTAGGGGAAAGTTGCATTTTTTTGTTAATGATTATCATTCTTTAGTGTCATCTATTTATATCAAGGAAAATGAGCTAAAATTGGTTGAGGTGTGTATCAGTGAATTTGAGCTTATAATGATGAATATTGAAATAATGCTCAATGTGAAAAATGATGTGGATATTCCAGGGTTTAATGAAATATTGGATGCAATATATAAGACTGCAGTGGATTTTATAAAATTCATTATTGTTGCAAGGGAAATCACATATGCCAAGTGGACATAATCGGATAATCAATTTGAACAATTGAAGAGTTTCAATTGGCCAAGGGACAAGGAAGTTAGCAAATGAGAAATATTCCTGAAGAGCAAGAAATCCAAAACAGAATGATTGTTGACTTATTTTTTGTATTATTCTTTTTTTTTTTATGATAGAAGGGTCTTTGTGTTGATTAAGAGGGGGATCAGTTTATTTTATAAGCATCTTGAGTTTGTTGTCTAAATTTTTGGATGGTCTAAATATATGAAGAAGTTGTTGCGTCCATGTACCTATTTCCAATTTCTACTCAAGGTTGTTTTTGTTGCCACATCACATTGGTGTTGGAGTTATCTTTTGTTGTTGTTCCTATTTTGATCTTTTCAATTTGTTGTCCTCAAGTGATCCGAAGCTTGTTGCATTCCTTACCCTATAAAAGGAATTCCAAGATCAATTGAGAGGGGTTCTCATATTTCTATGTCATGGCAGTCTAGTGAAAACAATATAGTACATTTGAATTTATGTATTTTCTGAGAAGCATGTATGGTGTTTGACAGTCAATGAACAAGTAAAGTTTGATAATATGTATTTGTATTGAATTTGAACTCTTTATGAATTGAATGCAAATTAAGGATTTGTCTCAATTTGTCCTTTTGATTTATCAAAAATGAGTTTGTTATCCTTTTCTTTCAAGGAAATAATTAAATATGATGAGATAATTAACTGTGAGAGTTTATGATTTATTGCAAATTTGATAATAGTTGTCCATAGAAGTGAGAAGTTATATGTAAGGCATATTTTCTTCAAGTTTTTGTATTTTGCAGTTAATGTAATTTTCTATTAGATATTTTTTTCTTTTAAGTGACTCTATTGTTGGCATTAAGTAGAATTTCCACTAGTGACAACACTTATTTGCATTCTGGGTGCAAACCGAGCAGACAGTGCAAACTGAGCAGACAGTGCAAACCGAGCAAACAGTGCAAACCGAGCAAGACAGTGCAAACCAAGCAAGACAGTGCAAACCGAGCAAGTTAGTACAAACCGAGCAAGACAGTGTAAACCGAGTAACATCATGTCTACCGAGTCACCAGTATTTACCGAGTTCAAAACCTACCGAGTGGTCAGTATGAACCGTGCCTTCACTTCTACCGAGTGCATAACGATGCCAAGTAATGCAGTGGACGCCGAGTATCAGAAAGTCACCGAGTTAGTTTGCAGGAACCGTGTAACCATACTTGGGCCGACTTAGTAGCACTTATGTGTATTTGTCAAGCCGACTTTGTAATTGTAATTGTAATTAATTGTTTAAGACTTGTATATAAACAATGTTGTAAAAATGTCAAGATGTATGTAATAAGCGTGTATGCGAAAAAGAAAGAAAGGCAGAGATAAGCGAATTACAAAGGGCTTCAGCAGTATAAGGAACAACAAAGACAAATTCATCACAGAAGGTGATCAGTACATCAGCGAATCTCAATCAGCAATCCAGTTGCAAAGCAAGAGATCTACTATTTCATCCTAACAGGTGAATCAATACTAAAATCCTTTAACCGGGTAGACTTAACAGTCTTTTGTAAAATCTCTTTACCAAGTGCATACTTCATTGTATGTTTGTAAATCCTTTAACAGGGTGGATTTAGCAATCCTTATTGCTCCTAACAGGGCAGATCATCAGAAGTGATCTAATTGTAAGCCTTAATCGACCAACTTTATTCTGCAGTATTAAAGCTTTGTGGGTTTCATCCCCACCCCAGTTTTACTTTCTTTTGGAAGGTTTCTGGGTAACCAAATCTATGTGTCATTATTGTGAATGCTTTTAAGTTTCATGCTTTCTGTATGCAAAGGTTAAAGTAAATTACATGTTAATACATCTGTAATTGAAAGAAAATTTGGAGTTACTGATTCACCCCTCCCCTCTCAGTAACTCGATTAATTCCTGAATATTTCCAACAATTGGTATCAGAGCAGCATTGGTTCTTAAGACAAAGCTTAACTAGCTTGAGCAAAGATCCAGGACAATGGAGGTATTCAAACTGAACAAGGTGATTGAAAATGAAAAGCTAGATCTGGAAATGGCCATAGCTAAACTTAAAGAAGCAAAAGAACATCTTTCCCAATCCCTAAGAAGAAGGAAGGAACTTGCAAATCAGATGAATGATCAGAATTACATTGAAGAAAATATTGAAGATCTTTTTCCCTCAAATAGCTCAGATGAAGCAAACAATGCTGTCAAAGAACTCCTAGAAAAGAATGGGTCTCTGCAGGAAGAAGTGAGAAAATTAAAAAGAGAACAAGAGCTACACTCTACAAGATTTTGTGAGATCTTGGAACAAAGAAACAAGTTGAAAGATGAATTAGATGGAAGGAACATTGAAGTCCAAAATAAAACCCTTCAGCTAGAAAACCTAATTGATCAGATCCCTCATACAAATGAGGAAATTCTGAATCTAAGATCAGAAATAGAAAGCACAAGAGAAGAACTAAGATTTGAAAAGGAAATCAATCTAAGATTGGTGGATGACCTAAACGCTGAAAAACAAATCAATGAAGGAATGCTGAAAAGTCAAGAAGACTTGAATCAGCTGTATGAGCGAAATCTTCATAGGCAAAAAGGAAAAGCAGGACTTGGATACAAAGGAGAAGGTGAATCTTCTAAGAAAGGTACTCAAAGGAATCAGAAACCTACTTGTAATCACTGTGGTAAAATAGGACATACTTCAAATAAATGTTGGAGCAATAAAAAGGTAGAATTCAATGGAAAATGCTACCACTGCAATCAACCTGGTCACAAAGCAAATGAATGCAGGGAAAAACCAAGATTCAGAGGTAATTGTCACAAATGCAACAAACAAGGTCACAAGGCATCCGAGTGCAGATCCAAAATATTCAATCCAGCAGAACAAATTATGAAAGCAATGTTTGGATGGGACTACAACACCTGGTGTAGATGTCATTACTATGGAGAATATGGACACATTGGCATAAATTGCATAAAACATCATCTAAGGAAAAGAGATACTACCGTAAGATGCTTCAAATGCACTAAACTCGGTCACATAGCCAGAAACTGCATGAATGCTAGTGAAGTTGAAGATGGAAAGAAGAATGAAGCAACTAAGGTCAGGAAATAGGTGAGACAAAAATGGATTCCTAAATCTACCGAGCAAACCAGTCCAAGTAATGGAATGGGTGGCTCTACCAACTCAAACTAAATTTCCAAGAAAGCACTGGAACTGTATTCTCATAGACCAATCTCAAGCAGTTCCAGAACTGAATTAAAAGAAAGATCTAAATCAGCATGCAAGATGCAGTAAGATCACAGGAAGGTCGGTATTAGTCTTTACTGAGAAAGATCGGTACCAGTCTTTACCGAGCAAGGTCGGTACCAGTCTTTACCGAGTGAGGTCGGAGCAATATGAATTTTGAAGTTCACCGAGTTGCGAAGTCTTTACTGAGCAATTAATTCTTAGTGGGTGACAGTCTGTAGGAATTCATACCCTAATTTGTACTGAGCATTAATGATAGAGTTGTAAACAAAAGGCAAGTAATCAAACTCATTCTTCACCGCGAACCTTTAGCACTTTGAGAGCAGAAAATTTCAAGAGCAACCCAGCGATTCAATACTTTTGCGAAAGGAATTTTCTGTGAGCTACCATGGCATCATCCAGCACTTCAGCGAAGAAAGGATCAGAAATGTTAGTCCAAGGGGAATGGAGAGCACCAGATTTCAAGATCGTGCCCGCAATTGCAGCAGCCCTAGATCCGAACGGAGCTCAATCTTAGATTCCTCCTAAGGTACTACTTATTAACGATATCCGCAATCATTTCAACTGTTCAATTCAAGAAATGGGAAATCTAGAGCTAGATATTGTGCGTAAGGAACTGTGTGTGGATGGTATTCTCAAACCCGAGCACAAACATCTGGAAGATAAAGGTTTAGTTCACATTGCACATCTACCTCGAAACTTTCAGGAGAAATGGGTTAGATACATTCTCAGCCGTGTACATGATGGCAAGATTTGGCTTGAGCAACCCATAGAGATCACAAAGAAGATGATTCATCAAATCACCGGTCTTCCCATGTTGAACAAAGCAAAAACTACCAAAACCCTAGGTCGGACGGAACTAGAGAAGAAAACCCTAGCCAAGTGGGATGGTAGAGGCATGAAAGTTAGTAGCATTACCGATGCTGAACTAAAGTTTGGTACACACATAATTGCCCATAAGATTTACAGTTCAAGTCAACAGAATAGTGTCTCATGTGAAGCTATTGACCTAGCATACAAAGTGGTCAAGAATAACTTAACATTTGACCTAGCAGACTTATTGTTAAAGCAGTTTAACAAAAACATGGAAAGCATTCAAACTTCCAAAAACAATCCATGTAAGTTTGGATCCTTATTGGTCTGTTTATTCTTCTATGCTCAGAAATTCTTCCCTTCTAAAGGAAAATTTGTATGGAGAAAAGATGTGCCAGTCCTTTATGAAATAAATGAATACATCTCAGAAATGTGTGAAAATTTTGAAAGCATCATGGATAATTATTTTGAGTCTTTCAAAGAGAAAATGAATGACAGATTCCAGATTCCACAGAAGTTGGTGGAAGATTACAAGGATGACATTTGTTTTATGGTGGATTGTGACAATGTATATATTCAAGCAGCTAAACCGAGGACTGTATATGTAAAACCTCTTCCTTATGAGGTAAATATTGATGAAACCAAGAATATCATTGAAGCTCTTCTTAATCAGCCTGTCAATCCCAAAGCTCCATATTTTGGAACATATGATGAAGCTAAGGTGAGAATTGAACTAAGCATAAAGCTTCCAGAGGCGGTAAACAAAGGAAAGAAGAGGATAGCCAAAATGCAAATGCTAACCGAGGACAAAGGAGAAAAAGATGAAGAAGAAGAGGAAAAGGATGAGAAAACAGAGGAACCAGAACCTGCAAAGAAGAAAGGAAAGGTATTCATCACTAAGGCACCTAAGCCTCCCACTGCTGTATTTACAAGGAGAAGTGCAAGAGGTAAGGCAGACAAGGCAGACAAGGCAGATAAAGACATAGTATTCAAAAGGCCTCCTCTAAACTTTCAAGAGAGGATCAAACTTTTTAGAGATGGATCAGGATATGGAGTAAGTAACATAAAATCTTTTAAATATGAAACCAAATCGAAAATAGAACAGAAGGAAATAGAAGATGCTATTATTGAAAAGATGGGACAGTGGAAATACTCTCCTGAAGAAATAGCCCCACAGGTTCCAGCAGTTCTATTAGATCCAATAAAAATGAGATGGAGCAATGCCAAGCAAACTGTAAAAGACATATTTGATCAAACCCTGAGATAGTTAATGCCGAGCTTGAAAAATGATGAAGTAAAGAAGGAATTGAAGGACAATGAAAGTAAGATGACATTAAAGTTCAATACTTGTTTGATTCTGATCAACAATATTGAATCGGTTGTGAAGGCTGCAAATGCCACATGGAAAAACATATACCATCTTCACCAACCGAGTATTGAAACAGTCATAATAAAAGACATTGAAGATGACAGTGATGAACAAGAAGAAGCCACTGAGGTAGATGATACTGTGAGAATAGCGGTAGAAGTCATTGCATCACTTCCTACCTCTCCAGTAAAAGTCTCTACATCCAGCCCGGAGACACCTTCAAGCATGGTTGTGACAACTTCAACATTTGTCCAATCATCTATAGCAACAACAAAAGCAACTACCATTTCTTCTACCAAGTTGCAGTCTCCCACATCATCAAGTTTTCCAGCAGTAAGTTTTCCAGTTTTTGAATCTACAAGTGTAAATATTTTAAGTTCTCCAGTAGAAAGTATACCAGTCTCTATAGCCAGCCCTACTATATCTACTGTCACTACTACTAAGGCATTAAGTACAGATAAGCCTAAGGCTCTACCGAGTATAAAATTTTTGGGTAAGAATATAGTAGAGGATATAGACTTAGATGAAGAAATAGAGATTCCAACATTAGATTTTGCAAATCTATCAGCGGACCAAATGCAAAATATAGGTGAAATCCTTCAAAGGAAAGCAAAGCAAAAGAAGCTTAAAGAGGAGAGAGACAAGGAATATCAAATCATCAAGGATGCTAAGGACATTTTGTCTGATGCATTAGGTATTAAAGTAGACTCCTCCCAACATGTTTTGCTACAATTAGCAGAAGTAGTTAATAAATACAATGAGGATTCATCTGGGACAGAAAAGTTAGTTGAAAGAGCCGAGAAGAGATTCAACAATAAAGTGCTTGAGCACATTGCTCAGCACATAGCTATTAACCAAGTAGAATTGTCTTCAGTTTTGTCAAACATTGAATCTACCTATTCGAATGCTACCTCTCTTTTGGCCAGATTATGCAATATTGCCGAGTTCACAAAGGATGTCATGGATAAAATGAATAAAATGGATGAGGATATGAAGATTAGCATACAGAAGCTGCAACTTGAACCAAGTTCAAGCTCTGCTCATCACATGAAAATCTCATACCTATCAAATATGCAGTCAGATCTACTGAAAGAAGACACAAGGATCCAGTCCACACTGCTAGACATCCAACACATGATCCTTCCCATCATGAATACAATGTATAAGCACATTGAACATTCCAAAACATTGATTCATGACAATCAGTTCTCTATAGCAGATCACATGATTGAACTCTCTGCAGAAGTCCAAATTGCAATCCAAACATGCAAGATTCTGCAAGAAAGTTGGGACAGAACCCTGGCACTAATAATGAAGGTACATTCTGATTTTCTATCAAATTTTGGATTCTCTCTATAAATCACTTGTATATGCACCTTTGGCATTATCGCCAAAAAGGGGGAGATATGTATAGAGGGAGATATATGTATAGAAGAAGATTTGTATAGAAAAAGTTAGCACATTGAAAGGGGGAGACAATGTATAAAGCCCTATAACAAAGACAAATTTTGAAAAATCAAAATAAAACTTAGCATGATTCATGTATATAAGTTTTGGCCAATAAGTGTTTTTGTCACTAATGCCAAAGGGGGAGATTGTTGGCATTAAGCAGAATTGCCACTAGTGACAACACTTATTTGCATTCTGGGTGCAAACTGAGCAGATAGTGCAAACCGAGCAAACAGTGCAAACCGAGCAAACAGTGCAAACCGAGCAAGACAGTGCAAACCGAGCAAGACAGTGCAAACCAAGCAAGTTAGTACAAACTGAGCAGGACAGTGTAAATCGAGTAACATCATGTCTACCGAGTCACCAGTATTTACCGAGTTCAAAACCTACCGAGTGGTCAGTATGAATCGTGCCTTCACTTCTACCAAGTGCATGACGATGCCGAGTAATGTAGTGGACGCCGAGTATCAGAAAGTCACCGAGTTAGTTTGCAGGAACCGTGTAACCATACTTGGGCCGACTTAGTAGCACTTATGTGTATTTGTCAAGCTGACTTTGTAATTGTAATTGTAATTAATTGTTTAAGACTTGTATATAAACAATGTTGTAAAAATGTCAAGATGTATGTAATAAGCATGTATGCGAAAAAGAAAGAAAGGCAGAGATAAGCGAATTACAAAGGGCTTCAGCAGTATAAGGAACAACAAAGACAAATTCATCACAGAAGGTGATCAGTACATCAGCGAATCTCAATCAGCAATCCAGTTGCAAAGTAAGAGATCTACTGTTTCATCCTAACAGGTGAATCAGTACTAAAATCCTTTAACCGGGTAGACTTAACAGTCTTTTGTAAAATCTCTTTACCGAGTGCATACTTCATTGTATGTTTGTAAATCCTTTAACAGGGTGGATTTAGCAATCCTTATTGCTCCTAACAAGGCAGATCATCAGAAGTGATCTAATTGTAAGCCTTAACCAGCCAACTTTATTCTGCAGTATTAAAGCTTTGTGGGTTTCATCCCCACCCCAGTTTTACTTTCTTTTGGAAGGTTTCTAGGTAACCAAATCTATGTGTCATTATTGTGAATGCTTTTAAGTTTCATGCTTTCTGTATGCAAAGGTTAAAGTAAATTACATGTTAATACATCTGTAATTGAAAGAAAATTTGGAGTTACTGATTCACCCCTCCCCTCTCAGTAACTCGGTTAATTCCTAAATATTTCCAACATCTATAACCCAAATGGATTAGGAACTGGTCATATGTGATGCATGAAACTTATGGTGAAACAATTCAAAATACAAAACCATGATATGATTTGTTTGTTTGATAAATTATTTGATTTTAGCTCAAGTATCCATATTTTAATCTACTAGAAATTTTTTAGAGAATTATCTAAACAAGTAGATGAATTAAAGGGGCACCCGCCTGAGTTTTTATGGAGCTTGAACTGTAGAAGTTTCAGTGACCTTGTCACTATTAGGATTATCTTGTCTTTAGTTTTTGGATAAATTAATGATCGATTTCATTATATTCTCTGACATGCATGATGAATATTAATAATCTTTTAGAATCAAGGGTAGCAAGAAAAAAATACCAACGTAAATGGCGGCTCTGTCGGGGGATATTTTGGAAAATTTGCTAAGTAAAAGAATGATTCAGTGAATGAGTAAAGCTATATATTTTGTTTCCTTTTACATATAAATCATTAGTGGTACCAACAATAGCAATATCAATGTTGCATCAACAATAGAAATACTATTAATACCAATAATTATTGTAATAATTCATGAACTTGTGGGCCCAATAGTTGAATCCTCAACCCGCCCTTGTGCAAAAAAATTTTCAACCTAATGCATAGCTTGGCCTCCACCTCAAAATAATGCCAATCCTCAAAATTGTGGGAATAATCCTTTCTTAAGACCAAAGATCCATTTGAATACATATATACAAATTGACTTCATTGGTATTTTGGGTTATCCAAATCATATAGATAATACTTTGAGGTCTGAGATTCCTAAGTTTTCAGGAAATGGGGGTGTGTCTGGTGAAGATCATATCAAGGAATTTAGAAATGTGTTGGATAATTTTGAGGTTCAACATGAGGATATGATAATGAAGTTGTTTATGGAATCATTGCTTGATGATGCCAGAGAATGGTACAAGGACTTGCCAGATGGTCATATTGGGAATTGGCAGGAATTTCAGATATTTTTCAAGGAAAACTATGGAGATCATAAAGATTATAAATTCAAATTGGGAGAAATAACAACAATACAAAAAAATCCCAATGAAATCATTTTATATTTTAACATTAGATTTATTAAGGTGTTCAATAAAATTCCTCACCATCTTAGGCCTAATGATGCAATGTGTTTGGTGGTTTACCTAAATGCTTTTGATCCCAAGTTTGGATATGAGTTAAGGTCTAAATATGTGGGAACTCTTGCAGATGCTCTTAAAGTAGGTCTAATTATTAAAAGCAATAGGAAATCTGCAAGGAATACAAGGAAAAGAGATGATGTCAGAATATTGCAAAACCCTAAGGGACCTCAAAGAAAAACTCTTAAAGAGGAGGATAAAATTGATAAATTAATGGGCTTTGTTAATGATTTGAGTTATAAGGTTTCTAAAAATGAGAAAGAGATATCAAATAATAGGCATAATAGTTTTCAAAAAAATGATAGGCCTATGAGGTTGCAAGATATGCCTTATCACACAAATTGGAAAGATGGTAAACTCATCCAAGATAATTCAAAAGGGGGAAATAATAGAGACACCCTTGACCCATTGAAAAGAAATAAAACAAATAGCATGGAGGATACAACATGGTGTGTTCCCTATAATATGCCTCACTCTTCTTTTCAGTGTGTAGTTGCATAGTCTTTGATTAAATATGATGAATATGATGATGGTCAGGATCAACACCATAAAATGGTAAGATTATCAATATGTTTATGATAGATTATGAAGTGTTTGTTCCAAAAAATAATGCAGTGATTGAGTATGATTCTTTTGATGATGAAGGAGACAGTTATGATGTAGAAAAAAGAAGAAAAAAAAGTGTAGCCCAATATAAAAAAGTTTTTCCACATTCTGATAATGAGAAACAATGTTCAATTTATGTTATAAATGATGAGAGTAAGGATTTTAAATTGAGAAAACCCAGTGATGAAGAGTTAAGGTCTCTTACTATTGTAGTTGTGGCTAAAGCAAGGAGTAGATATAGTTTAAGGAATAGAAAGGTTGAGAAAGATTAGGGTAAGTCTAGTACTTGGTTTGTGAAGGAATGTTTTCCAAAACAAATCATTGATGCTGCAAGTAAGACTGATTTTGATTTAAAGGATTCAAAAGAAAATAAAATTCACTTTGAACAACCTACTAAACCTAAAAAAAATTCCACCAATGCCAATTCTTTTAAGGTAAGTAATAAATAGAATAAAATTGACAAGAATAAGTTTGCATCTTCTAGTACAGTTAATGTTCCTACTTTTGATATAAAACAAGCATTGACACAAATAAAGGTTTCTCTTATCATAACTGATAGTAATGTTGAAAATTGATTATATGATTGTGATGATGATGAATATCGACCAAGATTAGAGGAATACATGATAGTAGAAAGGTTAGATCAGTTATTGTCTTGGCATTGATGTCAAGCAATTGATTTTTGGATTATATTATGTTCCCATATCATTCGGTAATGATATAAGTTGAATGAGTTAAGAAGATGAAGAAATGGGATGTTTTGAAGTTTAAGAACTTAAATGGGCAACTGATACAGATCAGACAATGATTAGATTATATTGATATAATTGTTTTCTACCTAACATATGATTATGTTAAATTGGTAAAGCATGGAAACGGAGATTTGTCAAGTTAGTAAGCAAAAGATTTTTTGGCTACTGAGATGGATATGTCACTCAATAAAGGTAAAAAGTAAAAAGGAAGTAACTCGGTAAAGGAAAAGGAACCAAAGGAAGCAAACAAAAAAGAAAGGTTTAGGAACCGAGGGAAGTTAACCAAAATACAAATGGAGAACATTGAGCGAGGAAAATTTATTAAATAAGGATTGAATCGACATTTAATGATTAGCTATGATAATTTGGATGATCATGATGACAAGGAAAGTTAGTTACAAGAGATCTACATAAAAGAAAATTCAAGGTGAAGATCTATGGATAAGATCTAAACGGTTAAAACAGAAGGAACAAGTTTCAAGAAAGTTCAAGTTCCTAGGTGAAAAGAAAACATGTTACTGAGATCCATATTCAAGGTATAATGAATTGGAAGGTTAAGATTGATCAAAGAAAAATATAATAGATGAGATTAAGAGGCCAAAAATTTCTATACAAAGAATGGATTTGTAAGAACAAATGGCTGGGAAAATTGAATAGTTGAAGGGTCATCGATTAATACAGTGAAGAAGGAACAAAGAGATTTTGAGTGGAAAGAAGGATTTGATGAAGTCTTGAAGCCAGTGGATAATGAATAATTTAAGTAAAGATTAAAGAGTGCACAAAGGATCTGATTAAGTAAAGATAGTTGCAAATCTACATGTCAATTTATTTATTGTTGCTTACTAGCATTTTTAATAGAGAAATCTGTTAACGGAGTGGACTTAACATTCTTATTATAAAATCTTTGAGAAAGGTATTATTCTAAAGAGTGTTTGAATCCCTCTAACCAAGCCACTCCTAACAGGGTGAAGATCCTAATAGATCTGAGGTAAATCCATTGACCGAGTCACACCTAACAGTGTGCATTATTATTTTTAATAGGATTAGCTCTTAACTAGGCGTACTTCAGAAGAGTATTTTCTTAGTGGGTGATAATCCCCAGTATTTTTTCCCAAAGCTGGGTTCCCATGTTAATTATTGGTGTTACATGTGATGCATGATTTGAGTGAATGATTTTCTAATTTTTATAGTTTATTTACTATTGTTGGTAAATAGTAAAGTTTGTTTTACTGAGCTTCTATCGAGTTAATCAGAGAAATTTTTTTAGATATTTGAATTAAAGGTTTACAAATTCACCCCTCCCCCTCTAAAATCCAACAATTGGTATCAGAGCTAAGTACTTTGAAGAGATAATTTTAAAAGACTTGAGTAAATGATCTAAAGATGTATAGGAGAGGAGTACCTAAGTTGAATAAGGAAAGTTTCTCAACATGGAAAAGAAGGATGAGATTTTATCCACCTGGGATAGGAGAATCTGCACTGAATCTTATGACAAATGACTACACTCCATTGCCTCCTGGACCTATGGCAATTGGTCAAATGAGAGAAAAGAAGGAACACAACTCGGTTATGTTTGAGATTTCTTCTTCCCTCATTGATGTTGAATTCAATGATGTTAAGGACTATGTTAATTCAAGGAATATGTGGGATAGGATTGCACTTATATATGGAGGAGATCATCATGTAAAAAATGCTAAGGTTGATAGTCACAGGGAAAAGTATGATGAAATGAGGATGAAGGATGAAGATAATATCACACAATATAGCAACATAATCAAGGAAGTTGTGAGTGCCATCAGAGGTGTTGGTGGAACATTGAATAATGAAGAAGTGGTAAGTAAAATTCTGAGAACCCTTTCTTCTAAGTATGCTATTAGAGTATCTTCTATTTAGGAATTGAGATCTATACCAAACAATGTTGTTACTCTTGAAGCCCTAATCTGTAAGCTGACTGCATTTGAGTTAAGTAATTATGATAATAGTCTACCAACCATTGAAACTACATTCAATTCAAGTCTAAGCATTGGCACATCAAGAAAAGACAAAGAGATTCACAATATTTCATATGGAAATGAATATGATAGTATTATGAATGAAGAAAAAGAACATGAAGAATTAGAGGCACTGCTGGCTAGAAGACTATCGAGAGGTAAAGGAAAGTAGAAAGGAAAATTACCTATGAAATATTTTAACTATAATAAGATTAGTCATATTACATCTAGATGTCCTGACAATGACGTGAATGATAAGAATGATAAAAGAGACAATTGACACTAAAGATTTAGAGATTACAAAGATAAATACAAGAAGTCTTGCCACCTAGCTGAGGAAGGTGTAACCAATGATGAATCTGATGATACTAAAGAAGGATATGAAGTTGTCTATGTTGGAGTAAGGGAAGAATCTGATGAAGAAAAGCATGAATATGAAAAAGTACTTGTTTCACATTTAAGTAAACTTGACTCATGGATTATTGATAGTGGATGTTCACATCATATGAATTGTGATATTGATAAGTTTGAAAATCTAGAAGAGTATGATGGAGGATTTATCAAGTTTGGAAATGATGCTCCATGCCCTATGAAAGGTAAAGGATCCATTGTATTGAATGAGAAGATGAAATTTAGTGATGCATATTGGGTTAAAGGACCGAACTATTATCTATTGAGTGTTGCAAAAATAAGCAATATTGGCCACCAAATGGAATTTCAAAATAGAAAGGTGAAGGTTTATGGTAATGATGGAGATCTAATTGGAACTAGTGAACAATCTAAAGGTAATTTATTTTATCTTTATACTTCTGCAAAGAATTGTGTATTTACTAAAGTTGAATATGTATGGCTATGACATAAGAGATTGTGTCATGTGAATTTTGATAACATGATTAAAGTGAGAAAAAATAATAGAGTCAGAGGTCTACCAAGATTAAGAAAACCTGATAAAGTAATGTACAAAGAATGTCAAATTGGTAATATGACTAAGTCAAGCTTATCAAGTAAATCTTACTCTACCAATGGTATTTTGGAATTAGTTCACACTCACCTTTGTGGTCCTATGAGAGTTCAAATCTATTATGGAGATCGGTATTTTATTTTTTTTGTTGATGATTATTCAATAATGATGCCTATTTTATTTCTAAAAGAAAAACTTGATGCATTCCAAATGTTCAAGTGGTATAAAGAAAGAGTTGAAATGGAAACAGGAAAACAACTAAAATTTTTAAGATCAAATAGAGGAGGTGAATTTAGCTCTGATGAATTTACTATCTTCTGCAATGAAAATGACATCAAAAGACAAGTATTTGCACCGGCGACTCCACAAAAAATGGGATAGCTGAGAGAAGGAATAGATCTATAGTTCACTGTGCTAGAACATTGTTGATTGATAAAGAAGTTTCTCAAATATTTTGGAGAGAATCCATAAGCATTGTTGTCTAAACACTCAACCAAGTACAGTTGAAGAAAGGAACAAAGAAGACACCTTACGAACTATGGTTTGGTCACACACCAAATGTAAGTTACTTTAAAAATTTGGAAGTAGGTGTTATATACTGAAAGATGCTAGAAATGGAAAGTTTGACTCAAAAGGAGATGAAGGTATATTCCTTGGTTATTCTTAAAAAATAAAAGTATATAAATGTTCGATCAAGGATACTAAAAACATTGTTGAAAGTGCAAATGTGAGAATAGATAAATTTGTAGAAAGGAATGAAGAGGATAGAAAAAAGGAACCTGAGGATTAAAAATGATTTGTGTATGTACATGAAGGTATTTCAGTTGAATAAACTGAGCTACATCAAGAAGAAACTGATGAGAAAGATGAGCCCCTACCGAGAGATGAAAACAATGATGAACAGTCTACCAAGCCTTTATTAGAAAAATGTGTGAGAAGACACCACTCACTGAGAAAAATTATTAGAGACAAGAATGAAAGATTCATGACAAGAAGTAAGTTGAAGGATAATACATGTTTAATTTCTGAATTTGAGCCAAGATTAGTGAAGGATGCACTAGGAAATGAAGACTAGATTAATGCTATGAAAGAGGAAATTGATCAGATTGAAAAGAACAATACATGGTCACTGGTACTGAGACCTAAGGATAAGAATATGATTGGAACAAAATGGATTTTTAGAAATAAACTCAATGAGAAAGGAGATGTGATCATAAGAAATAAACCAAGGTTAGTCTACAAAAGGTATGCACAAGAAGGTATTGATTATAGTAAAAATTTTGTACCTGTTGCTAGATTAGAAGTTGTAAGGATATTACTTGCATATGTTTCTTAGAAAGGATTTAAGGGTTATGAGATGGATGTTAAGTCTACATTTTTGAATGGAATTCTTGAAGAAGAAGTCTACATTGAACAAGCTAAAGGATTTGTTCAGAATTTTGATAAGGATATGGTTTGCAAGCTACACAAAGCACTCTATGGATTGAAGAAAGCACCTCGAGCATGGTATGAAAGATTAGACTCTTATTTAATCAATATTATATTTGAAAGGACTAGTGATAACAATAATTTATACTTTAAATGTGATAGTACTAATGAAAATATGATTGTTGAGATATTTGTTGATGACATTATATTTGTGGAAATGAGATAATGTCTAAATCATTTGTTGAGGAAATGAGAAAGGAATTTGAAATGTCTATGATAGGAGAGATTAAAATTTTTATTGGACTTCAAATTCAAAAAGTTAAGGATGGGATCTACATAACTCAATCTAAGTATATCAAGGCGATCCTAAAGACATTCAATATGGAAGAATCAAAATTGGTTGGAACACTGATAGCTACTGGTTGCAAGTTTTCAAAGGAAGATGACACTAAGGAAGTAAATAAGACACTTTACTAATCCATGATTGGTAAACTATAGTATGTTGTCCATACCCAACTAGATATTACACATTTAGTTGGTATAGTTGCAAGGTTTTCTACAAACCCAAAGGAGACACATATGTTTGCAGATAAAAGGATATTTAGATATATGAAAGGGACTGAAGATTTTAGTTTGTTATACACAAAAAGGAGGAGATTTTGATCTCAAAGTATATACTAATGTTGACTGGGCTAGAAATATTGATGACAAAAAGAGCACTAGTAGTGGAGGTTTCTTTTTAGGAGAAAGACTAGTGACATGGTTAAGCAAGAAAAAAAGTTGTATTTCACAATCTAATGTTGAAGATGAGTATGTTGTTGCAGCTATGAATTGTTCTAACATTGTGTGGATCAAACAATTACTTGAAGGTATGCATGAAGATATTATTGATCTAGTTACAATTTATTGTGATAATACCAGTTCTATTAATATGTCAACGAATCTGGTGATGCATTAAAAAATAAAGCATATATCTATCAATTATCACTACTTGAGAGAGAAAGTACAAGATAAGCATGTGACATTAGAGTATGTGAATTCTAAAGAACAGATAGCTGACATTTTTACAAAAACCTTACCAAAGGATGCTTTTGAGTATCTCTGAGGTAAGTTAGGGGTTCTTCCCCTATCCAATGTTCATTAAAGAATGATGCATGTTGCATCAATTCTAATACTCAATAGAATATCTATCTTGTGAGTTGATGCTAGTGTTCACTCTTTAGGTGAAGCCTAAAGTTGTGAAAAATAAAGTTTATGACTGCAATGAGATATTTATAGATTTGAGGTATGATTTGAGTTTGTATGTCTTTGGCATTGATTTCAAAGAGGGAGAATGAATCAATTGATTAGAGAGGTGATAAGATAGGATGAATATTGCAGAGAAAAATGAACAATGAAGATCACAAAAGGAAATTGTCAAAGAGGAAAGTAAAGAAGACTACTATTGATAAAGGAAGAAAGACTACTAAAAAAGAAGATCAAGTACAACAAAGGAAAAGATAAAGCTCAAAGGGAGAATTATAATGAAAGTGAAGTGTTACCATCATCAATTAAACATAGAATATAGTTAGTGTTTCCATCAATACCAAAGAGGGAGATTGTTATCATAATTGATAGTAATGTTGAAGATTGATTATGTAATGGTGATGATAATGAAGAACAACCAAGATTAGAGGATTGCATGATAGTGGAAAGGTTATATTAGTTATTTTCTTGTTGTTGATTCCAAGAAATTGATTTTTGATTTATATTATGTTGCCATATCATTTGGTAATAATATAAGTTGAATGAGTTAAGAAGATGAAGAAATGAGATGTTGTGAAGTTAAAAAACTTAAATGAGAAACTGATATAGATCGGACAATGATTAGATTATGTTGATATAATTTTTTTCTACCTAACATATGATTATGTTAAATTGGTAAAGCATGGAAATGAAGATTTGTCAAGTTGGTAAGCAAAATATTTTTTTACTACCAAGCTAGATATGTGACTTGGTAAAGGTAAAAGGTAAAAATCAAGTAACTCGATAAAGGCAAAGGAACTAAAGGCACCGAATAGAAAAGAAAGGTTTAGACATCAAGAAAAGTTAATCAAAATACAAATGGAGGACATAGAGTGAGGAAAAAATACTAAATAAGGATTGAATCAATATTTAATATTTACCTATGATGAGCTAGATGATCATGATGATAAGGAAAGTTAGTTACAATAGATCTACGAAAAGGAAAATTCAAGGTGAAGATCTACGGCTAAGATCTAAACAATTAAAGTAGAAGGAATGAGTTTCAAGAAAGTTTAAGTTCCTAGGTGAAAAGAAAATGTGTTGCCGAGATCCAGATTCAAGGTATAATAAATTGGACGGTTAAGATTGATCAAATAAAAATGTAATATAGGAGATTGAGAGGAATTTTTTTTTTATATAAAGGATGGATTTGTATGAACAAATGGCTGGAAAAATTGAATAGTTAAAGGGTCAGCAAGTGATATAGTGAAGAAGGAACAAAGAGATTTTGAGTGGAAAGAAGGATATGATGAAGTGTTGAAGCTAGTGGATGATGAAGAATTGAAGTAAAGATTGAAGAGCACACAAAAGATTTGATTAAGAAAAGATAGTTGCAAATCTACAAGTCAATTTATTTATTATTGCTTACTAGAATTTGTAACAGAGAAATCTCTTGACATAGTGGACTTAACAGTTTTATTATAAAATCCTTGAGAAAGGTAACATTATAAAGAGTGTTTGAAGCTCTCTAACTAGGCCACTCCTAACAGGGTGAAGATCCTAACAGATCTGAGGTAAATCCCTTGACTAGGTCACACCTAATAGTGTGTGTTAATCTCTATTGAGCATTTAAGGTTGTCATTAGTATCAAAGGATAGTAAACAGGTCGGTCGGTTACTTATATTGAGACAGTCGGTAACTAGAAGGAAGATAAAGCAGTTGGTAAAGCTTTTTACACCAAGCATCACACAGTTAACTGAGCACCAGAGACATTGACACCGATGATCAGTAAACACCGAGCATCACAGTATATACCGAGCAGCTTATACAGTGTTTACCAATGATCACAGAAAATGGCATAGTAATCAGAAATGACACATTATTCTATACAGATGGTTATAAAAAATCATAAAATGGTTTACCAAGATTGAGGAGCATTTATTATAAATAGATACTCATTAAATATAATGTTTATCTTATTGTAATAGTTGATCTAGGTTATTTTACACCGTAGATCTTAGGGTTATGATTATTTTTGTAACCTAATATTTGCTTAAGCGAAAAAATAGAACACTATATATTGTATATGTTCGCACCATTTTTGTGAGGTTGTTGAACTAATATATATGAATCAAGGAGCACTTGAAGAGTTCATCTATCTTCAAGACAATTAGTTTACCAAGTAGAACAAAGTATAGAGGATATTAGATTGAGCAGAATCAGACAAGGATACCGAGCAGAACAGAGCAGAGAACCATCATAGATAAGGTGATATTTTTGATAAGCACTTATAGATCTGTTTCAGACAATTGAGTTGTCAACTAGCAGATAATTACCTATTACTTTCTGACAATTGTGATAGAGTTTTTTGGTGAAATCTCTTAACCGAGTAGACTTAACAGTCTTTGTATAAATCTCTTAACCAAGTACACACTTCATTTAGTGTTGTTAAATCCTATAAATAGGTAGATCTAGCTGATCTAATATGTTACTCCTAACAGGGTAAGATCACTAGAAGTGATCAAAACTTGTAGCCTTAACAGGCAAACCTTTTCTATCTGCAGTAGTGAAGAATTTGTGGGTGTCATCCCTGTAATCACCTAAAAATGGACAAAGACAATTTAATGATAATTCAAAGAAAATCAAGTGAAATAAAAGAAAATAAAGGACATAATTGAATCAATTGAATCACAATGCAATACTAGCCAATCAAAATGAAAATCAAGTCTTAATTCAATATCAATCAAAATTGAGAGCATTTTTAATCAAAGTGTAATCAAATCAAAATACAATTAATTCAATTAATTGTATAGTCTTGGATTAAATTAAGTTCAACCCATTCAAGGGGTGCATGGCTAAGTAAATCAATTAAATTAATTTATTAAATATCAATTACTCTCAACAAGCACAAAGAGAGGAAAATCAATCAACCAATGAGATTAAAGGAAAGATATTCACATGGATCAAAGCCCAATTGAATCTCAATCACTCAAAGTGAGAGAGAATCTTAACTTTGAGGACACAAACTTTTCTTTGTCTTCAAAGGGTGGAACCAAAGACTTACCCCCAACTCAACCATGATCAAACACAACTAGATCCCCTCATATTGGGAAAATCTATAAAAGGAAGGCTAAAATCCTTCATAATTCATCAACCACATATCTGAGAATTGCATCAAACCTCTTGCAATTTGGATTTAGAAGAGAAATTGGAGAGCATTTAGCATTTTACTCTTATAATTGTTAGCTTTAGCATCATGCATTTCAATTTATTCTCATTCTAGAACTGTCATTAATGAGAGCTTTCTGAGAGCTTATTCATTAACATTCTAGTTAGAGATCCATAGGATGATGAATTAATCATTGATATTTGCTAATAGTTGTTCAATTTGTGGTTGTATTTAGTTGTTATTTCAATTTATTGTTGATGATTAACATTAATTCTATGAAGATACATTTAGTTGTATACAAAATGGCGCCCACCGTGGGGCTGTAAGCCTCATGTTATCAAATTTTATCATTTGGATCCTATTTGTATGCTTTGATATGATATTTTCTGTGTTTAATTTGTAGAAAATAAGTAAAGTGTCACCTACATCATATTCAGTCACACCTGTGACAAATTCAATGATGCCTGTACACTCTGTAGTGACGCCTTTTCATTGAATGATCACGCCTGACAGATCTTTCTATTTTTGTCTTACATTATTTGCTGTCGCTTACGGGAGAAGAAGTCATGCTTCTAAGATAAAGCTTTATTGCCTTTGCATAATAAAGTCATGCCTGCCAATAAAACCTTGTCACTTATGAGTATTTCATTGTCACCTGACAGAAGGCTTTGCTCTGCAATTGATCTGACAAATGATGCTTGTTATCTTTCTCTTTACGCTTTGACTTAATTCATTGTCGCTTTGAGTAAATTAGTTGTCGCTTATGCAAATATTATTTATGCTTTGAAATAATTTTCTTCTGACTGTTAAATTTTCTGTGTCATCTAGTGAACTTTTAAGTGTCACCTGCTAACAGTAGATTTACGCTTTTAAGCAATTTAATGTCGCCTATTTGCTGGACAATGTCGCTTAAAGTTTTTTGTCTTAATTTGTTTACAGATTGATAAATTTAGATGTCTAATTCTCTATTTTCATGTTTTGACAAGAAATGAGCAGACATCTGAAGGTACAGAAGCCAGAAGCTAGATATAATCAAGAGGAGAAGATACTTGCAAAAAGGATAAAAAAGGAGAAACAAGCACATATTAAAACTATCCTTGAGCAAACACAAGATGAAGATAGTCAAGTATATCAAAAATACCTTGCTGTAGTTGAAGCTTATAAAAGGAAATTTGTATCTCTAAATTGGATCTTTAGTCCTTAGTTCTTTTTAAAGATTTGCAATTAGAAGTGATCAAATTTCTTTACATAAATCATTGTTTTGTCAAATTTGATTTTGGTTTCCCCTCACTTTGTTTGTTGGTGTTGACTAACTTGCTAGAGTTTAAGCACATTGGAAGGAGCTATGACCAAGGTGAGCTGAAAAACTACAAAAAATCCTCTCAAAAATGGCCCTAGCCTATGCTAGCTACGAACAAGGTATTTCTCTATTTCAAGCTTGCATTTGCTTAGATTGTGGCATTCATTTGATATAAGCTTGGGGTAAAGTAGGAAATGAATTTCACACTTCAATTATAAGAATCTCCTTGTCAAGAGATTGAAAAAGAACAAATGTGTGTCTAATTGTGTGGAACAAAGGAAGACAATAGGGATATGCTCTTCACTCTTTGAGTGAATCAAACTCCCAAACTTGTCCTACTAAGTTCATTTCTTGCTTTACATGAACATGCTAGAAATTTAGTGGGCTCACCTCTCGAATTTTCCTTAGTAAGGCTAGTGAGAGGGATAGCCCAAAGTGGGATACACTTGCTTTCACCGTGAGAATCTGACCCACTATAAAACAAAACACATGTATCCTTAATGGGGTTCATGACAAATGGATTTTATATTTCTTGAACTTCCTCTAGTAGTCCTCATGGATTGCACAAAATCGTGCCTCAGTGCGTGTGGGAAGCCCCTTAACATACTTGGGGGATGAGAGATTGAAATCTATTTGAATGGAATACTTACTAAATCCTTGATAAATAGAAAGACCACCTTATAGAGCCATGTTTACGAACCAATCTTGAGCTAGGTAGGTGCTTAAAGTGTTTTCTTGTGAAAGACCCGTGATAACATTCTACAAATCAAACATTTTGTGTTTAAGTGGGTAAAAGGAAACAAGTGAATGTGTAGTTGTTGTGTTTGCAAATACATAAACAAGTGGGAGATATCCATTGAAAATCATCTTATATTTTTAAATCTCTTCAATAATAAAATCAACAACTTTCACATCAAGGATTTATTTCAAAGTGAACCCTTGTTGGATGTTGGTTTCCACATGATCACAAGCCTATAGAGGACCATTACCAGGAGATAGTACCAACTTTGTAAACCTAAGGCAAGAAGAAGAATACCAAAGTGAGTTCAGAGATCCTAACCAAGAGGAAATTTACACAAACCTATTTGAACCAAGAGTTGAAAAGATGGGTGATATGAATTCAGCCTATCAATATAATCCTAAGGAGACACTTGAGGAAAGGGTTGAGAAAACTGCCCAAGATAATGATTTCCTAGAGATCATGGAGAAATTAATAGACAAAGATAGGGAGAACTTCTTCCTAAGCCTAGCACATAAGGGAGTAAAGCTGCCCTATGAATTTGACCTTGACCAACTTAAGAAAGACCAATAGCAAGATGATCCTATGCATGTCATGACTAGGTAGATTAAGGCCTTTCAAGAACAAATTGATAACATGAAGAAGGCAGCTGAACCTAAGGCCTTTTCCATAGAAGCTTTGTGTCCTTTTCCTTTTGACAAAAGCTTAACCATGGTATCTTTTCCTTTCAATACCATCTTTCCCAAATATGATAAGTACATGGGTAAAACAGACCCACAAGACCATTTAAGAGAATTTTTCACCCTAAGCATAGAGTTCATGCACAATGATACTTATCTAATGAGACTCCTTCCTAGAAGCTTAGGAGGTCCCACAATGGAGTGGTTTTCCAAAATAACTCCCAGAATAAAGTCTTTTGAAGAGTTAGCCTCCAAGTTCATAACGCATTACTCTTACAACATTGAGCATGAAATTACTATTCTCAAGCTATGTGATACCAAATAGAGAGACGGAGAGTCCTTCTTAGGATTCTTACAAAGGTGGAGGACCATTTTTGCAAGGTATCCATGAAGTATCCCAAAGAAAGAGAAGATGGAAATCTTCACCAACAATCTGACCTCGGAAATGAATTATAGAATACAACTTCAATGTCCCCCAACATTTGAGAAACTCATCAAAAATGGGATAAAGATTGAAGATGTCTTGGTCAAAAGAGGTGAAGTTAAGTTGTTTAAGGACAATAAATCCAATAACAACAATAACAATAGCAATAATTATGTCCCTAAATACTTCAATCAAGGGTCCAACAATCACAATGATAAATCAAAATCATGGAATAAAAGTAACAATAAAAATCTTGTGAATGATGGGGTTGTGGAGTCACACAACTTGAAATCTACCCTTTTATTCTACCTTATGGAGCGAATTCTTCAAACAATGTTAATCAAGCAAGCAAAACTCCATATAATTCCAATAATTCTAATAACAAAAATTTCAACACTTCCAACAATAAGACTTGGGATAAGTCAAAATCAAACTCCAATTATACTAAAACAAAATTCACCTATTTAGGTGAACCTTTGGAGAATGTTCTAAGAACTTTGTTGGCCAATCAAGTCATCACTTTACCCGATGTGTCAAATTATGAACCCAAGGTCAAACCTAATTGGTGGAATGCATCTCACCATTGTGAATACCATTGAAAAAGAGGTAATCCAACCAATGAATGCATGAAGTTGAAACACTTAGTGCAATATTTGATTAACAAAGATGTCATCCAAGTTGAAGGGCCTCAAAACAATAAAGATCACATGGCCTATAAGAATCCCTTTTTGAACCATGGAAAGGGTGAGTCATCCAATGCCAATCAAAATAAAAAAAAGGGTAATGATAAAGTGAATTTTTCCCACACTTATGATAACATGATAAATACCATAAGTGAAGAAGATCAAAGCATAAATGTTGTTGTGATAAAAGGAAAATTAGGAGAAACATCAGCAAATGTGGTCACTAGGGGGCAAACATCAAAGTTTGTCATACCTAATAATGCTCCAAAAGTGGTGATATCAAATCAAGATTCCACATCATCATCAAAGCAATACAACTTGGTTGACCAATTACAAAAAACTCCCGCTCAAATCTCTATTCTTGAGCTGCTCAAGTTATCACCAATCCATAAGGATATCTTGGAAAAAGCATTGTTGGAAAAAAATGTGCCTCTAAATTTGGAGGTAGACAAGTTCCAAAATATGGTGGGGCATTTAATCGCACCTCATTGTCTATCATTCTCCGAGCAAGATGATATGTCTCTTAATCATCCCCAAAATCTGCCTTTACATATAGAAGTGTTGATCCACAAGAATAGGGTGAAAAGAGTCCTTATAGATGGAGGTGCTGGCCTAAATATTTGTACCCTTAGCTTGGTAAAGGCCGTAGGATGTTCTAAGGAGGCTATTGATCCAAATAAGAAGATAACCATAAAATCCTACGATGATGAAGAAAGAGTGTCAAGAGGAGTTATAGTTTTTCCCATAAGAGTTGGTCCTATGCAAAAAGAGACCATATGTCAAGTGTTGGACTTTAAATTGACTTATAATATCTTGTTAGGAAGCCCATGGATCCATGAAATGCAGGTTGTTCCTTCAAATTATCATCAATGCCTAAAATTTACATATCAAGGGCAAGAAATAATGGTAAGTGGAGACCTCAATCCCTTCCAATATTGTAATAATTTCAAACCTATCAATGACTCATTGGTCGCACACAATGCTGAAGGTTCTATACCTAATCAAATGGAACAAGGTCAAATTTCTAAAGACATTCCTTTGCTGAAAGGAAAAGAAAAGATGGAAGAAGAAATTGTTGTTAAAGAAACTCCACAATTCATTAACCAAACTACATCAACTAAGGGAAAAGAGAAGGTTAATGAGAGTAATTTTAGTGAAGAAGAAAAAGAAGAATCTACCAAAGCTATTTCAAGATATCTTAAAGAACTCCATTACCAAAAGATGGATACAATGATGAAAAACTTTGATAAGCAATGCAAGATTAAACAACAAGGAGTAGGTGAATAATCCTTATCTATGATGGACCTACCCTTATCACCAAAGTCCTTTGGAAAACCTTCAAGTCTACCTCACAAATACAATGATAACTTTGTAAGAGCAAGTACATCATTCTGCATGGATGAAGAGGACAATGAAATTCTGAATTGGTTATATAAGGGTGAAGAATCAAGTACCCATGTCAAAAACATTCAAAACCCAACCATTCCCACACATCAATATGGGAAAGGATTTACAATCATGCAAAATATGGGTTATAAAGGTCAAGGACCTTTAGGCACAATAAATGAAGGTCTAATTGAACCCCTAGAATCAACATGGCAAGATTCCAAAGAGAAAATAGGTCTAGGCTATCTTGAAGAAGGATATACTTAAAAACATTATCCCAAGTTATATGATCAAATGTTACAATTAGAATCTCATAGTGATGAGGATTATAATAAATGGGAATGGGAGACTCTATCTGATGAGTCATGTCAAGATAAGGGTATTGATGTCATTCATACCTATGCCTCTACTAAGCATAAAGGATTAATGATGGAATCAACTTCAAACCAAGCATCTAGTTCTAGTCAAGTGATTCAAAATAATGTGCCAAGCATAGAAATAGAGGTAAATCAATGGGTAGGTGAACCTTATGTTCATTCATGGAGACCTACTATGGAAGAATCAAATGCTAGGTTTAATCCGCATGAGTTTTATCCAGCAGAAACCATAGTGGAGTCTAGTGAGAAGGATTTTGATCCTTCTTCTTTAGAACATTTAGAGGAGGCACATGTCTGAGATCTTCAAGATAAAATGTATGAACCCTCTAATAATGAGATATACACCTTGAACCCAATTGATACAAACCCAAGTGTTGACCCATTAAATCTCATTCGGCCGAATTTAATCGAATGGAACACCATTGAACCCAATACCTTACCAATGTTCTTGAATGACAACATGCTATCCCAATACCTTAACGTAGTTGAACGTTCTTCTAACAAGGACTATCAAGAAGAAATGATCAAAGGGAGCATCCAAACTCTTAATCCGAGAAAAAATGAAAAAGAAATAAAAATAGAAAAGAAAAAGAATCGAGTGTTGAAAACCACTTTGTGGCAACATTAGATCCAAAAGAAAGAAAAAAAGAAATAAAGGATGTTTTTAAAGGTGAAAACCCAACTGTGGCACCTATAGAAGAGATTTTGGATGTTCTACCAAATTACTATGAAGAAAGATCTCCAATTCTAATTGAGCCAACAGAAAAGATAAACATTGGATCAAAAGCAGAGTTGAAGATCATCAATTTAGCATTATCCCTATCAAGTGAAGAAAGAACATAATTTATTAAGTTCTTTAAAGAAAAACAAGTCAACTTTGCATGGTCTTATGATGATATGCCGAGTTTAGATCCAAATTTGATAATGCATCATCTCAATATAAAAGAAGGAGCCAAACCAGTCAAACAAAAACTAAGGAAAATGCATCCTCATATAGCATTACTTGTCAAAGTGGAGTTGGAAAAGCTATTAAAGGTGGGGTTTATAAGAGCCATTGATTATGCACAATGGATCTCCAATATAGTGCCGGTATCAAAACTAGATAAATCTATCAGAATCTACATGGATTTTAGAGATTTAAACTTGGCATGCCCTAAAGATGATTTTCCTTTACCAAGCATTGATGCTATTGTAGACTTGATAGTAGGACATTCAATGTTTTCACTCATGGATGGATTTAGTGGATATAATCAGATCAAGATAGAACCCAAAGACCAAGATAAAATTGCTTTTACATGTGCTTGGGGTACATTTTGTTGGAATGTCATGCCTTTTGGTTTGAAAAATGCCAGTGCAACCTATCAAAGAGCGATGACTACGATATTCCATGATATGATGCATAAGTTCATGGAGGATTATGTGGATGATATACTAGCTAAATCACATTTAAGAAAAGAACATTTACCTATCTTGGCAATTTTTTTTGAAAGATTAGAGGAATTCAAAGTGAGACTTAATCCAAAGAAATGTGCTTTTGGAGTTCAATCAGGTAAACTTCTAGGTTACATTGTATCTGCAAAAGGAATAGAAGTTGACCCCGCTAAAGTGAAGGCTATAATGGAAATGGAAGCACCTAAAACCATTGGTCAGATGAGATCTTTACAAGGAAGGATAAAATTCATTAGGAGATTCATCTCTCAATTGGCAGAAAAATGCCATAATTTCACCCAACTTTTGCACAAAGACACAATCTTCAAATGGGATGAAAAATGTGAAGAAGCTTTCAAATTAATAAAGACATACCTCATGAATCCACCAATATTGATGCCACCTATCAGAGGCAAGCCCTTAATCTTGTATATTTCAGCAACAAAAAAGACATTGGGGGCACTTTTAGCACAAGAGGATGAAAATGGAAAAGAAAAAGCAATCTACTACATTAGTAGAACCTTAGTCAAATATGAGCTGAATTATACTTTCATGGAAAGGGCATGCTTCGCTATAGTTTTTGCTTCACAAAAATTACGCCATTATATGCTAGCCCACAGGATAAGACTCATTGCCAAAATTGACCCTTTGAAGTATCTACTAAGCAAAACAACATTAAATGGAAGATTAGCAAAATGGGTGATGATCCTAAGTGAATTTGATATAGAATATGTTGACAGAAAAGAAATTAAAGGACAAGTCATTGAAGACCAATTAGCAGAAGCACCACTTCATGATGATTATTCTATACAAGTTGAATTCCTAGATGCAGAGATTGTAAATGTTGAAACAAAAACATGGTAGCTTTATTTTGATGGTTCCTATACTTACCATGGATCAGGAGCAGGCATACTTTTAATCACACCTCAAGGCTCCACTATTCCTAAATCATACAAATTAAAATTTCCATGCATAAAAAATATAGAAAAATATGAAGCCTTGGTTATTGGAATCAAGTTGGCATTAGAATGGAAAGTGATAGAATTAAAGGTATATGGAGATTCACAATTAGTCATAAATCAAGTCAATGAAGAATATTAGACAAAAGATGACAAATTGGTACCTTACAAAACTATGGTGGATAGTCTCAAAAAGTATTTCATAATCATCACATTTGAACAAGTGCCAAGAGAAAGAAACAAAGTAGTAGATGCTATGGCAACTTTAGCATCACTTTTGCAGATGCCTGATCAAAGTGCTAGATATGAGTTCTTAGTAGAAGAAGCAATTCAACCTGCATATGACCCAACCCATCCTTATACCATTTGCCTACTTACTATGACCGATTCACCCTGGTATGGACCTATTTACACCTATTTGAAAGACCAAATCCTTCCTATCAATCAAACCAGAAACCAAAAGAAAAGTTTCATTTGACAAGCCACCAAATACACCATAATTTCTGAAACATTGTATCGAAAAATTCTTGAAGGAATGCTCCTTAGGTGTTTAGAAAAAGAAGAATCAAAATTAGCTTTACGAGAAATTCACGAAGGAATTTGTGGATCACACTCAAATGGATTATCTTTAGCTAAGAAACTTCTTAGGATAGGATATTTTTGGCCTAAAATGGAAAAAGATTCTTGTAATTTTGCAAAAACTTGTAAGAAATGTCAATTTCATGGAGATTTGATACATGCGCCAGTGCAAGAACTCCATCCAATAACCACACCTTGGCCATTCTATCAGTGGGGTCTAGATCTAATAGGAATGATTCATCCACCATCTTCAAATGGGCATAAATTCATCATAATAGCCACGGAGTACTTTACTAAGTGGGTGGAAGTTGTACCCTTATCAACTTCAACAGGCAAATAGATATCCTTGTTTATCCTAAATCGTATAATTTGTAGATATGGCATACCTCATGCCATCATAACAGATAACGCAAGGCATTTCAATAATAAAGATATAATAGAATTGTGTACCAAATTTCACATGATACATCATTCATCTTCAATCTATTACCCTCAAGGTAATGGACAAGTAGAAGCAACAAACAAAAACATATTGAAAATATTGATGAGAACGGTGGATAATTTTGGTAGAGATTGGCATATCAAGATAAACCCAACCTTGTGGGCTTATAGAACAAGCATAAGGATGCCAAAAGGGGCTACACCCTTCTCCTTAGTCTTTGGAACAGAAGCAGTTTTGCCTTTGGAGGTAGAACTTCCATCCTTAAGGATATCTATGCATGGTTTGATAAATGAAGAAGACTATAGGGTTGCTAGATTACAAGAACTAGAACTCTTGGATGAAAAATAGAAAGAGGCCTTTGATCATTTAAAGGTATATCAAAATAGAATGTCAAGAGCTTACAATAAGCACATCAAACCAAGGATATTCCAAATAGGTGACCTATTTTTGCATGAAAATCCCAAGAATCAAGCAAAAAGAGAGAAAAAAGGAAAGTGGGAAGCAAACTGGTTAGGACCATTTCTCATTGTTGAAGATTTTGGGACCGGCACATACAAGTTATCAGATTCTGATGGTGAAAAACTACAAGAAACTATAAATAGCATACATCTCAAGAGGTTCTATACATGAAGCAGATGAAAGAGTATAAAGAGTATCAAATGGAAAGCATCATATTTATTGTACATAGTTCAAAAGAGATCTTGAAAATACCAAAAACATTGGAAAAGCGTAAAAGATCAAAAAAAGTGGAAAATTGAGCATGAAGAAAGGAAAAACATTCAAATATGATCCTCAAAAAATTGTTGTCTTGGTGAAAACCTAGAAAATAGGTGCCTTGATGATAAAATTTTTTTTTTGAAAAATTGAAAAATACAAAAAAATTGAAAAAGAAGAAAAGTGCCTTGGTGAAAACCTAGCAAATAGGCACCTTGGTAGCAAAAAAAGTGAAAAAGCTTTAAAAATAGAAAAAAAAGCTTGATCCATTCAATCGGTGAAAATCTGGTAAATAGACACCATTGAAAGTCAGTTGCATGCTTAGAAGGTCTCCTTGTAAATATTGCATTCGCCAGCATTTGTATATATTGCATAATAAAACCTCACAGTTGCATTTGCAAGTACCTTAAGATTTTGGTCATCTAATTGAAAAGTCCCAACAATGAAATCAATATCAAATTGGGGGCAATCTACTCTCAAGGAGCAAGGATTCATCAACAAGCTTCATTCAATCAGAGAATCAATTCATCATACTCAAAAGTGGAATTCTTAATCAAATCTATTTCAATCTAATTTGAACCTAAAAATGAAAATTTGATCCAAGAACTTAAATGGCTTTATTCTTTATCAGGATTAAAAATATGAAATGGATGGAACTATGCTTGAACTATGGATTTGAAAAAAAATGGCAATTTTTTTTTTTTTTAACTACAATTGATGAAATCATTTTTTCTAGCGAATCGATGAAAGTTTTAGACTAGACAAGCTATGATGAAAGGATGGTATTTTCTTGATTTCTGAATGACTATCTTAAAATCAAAGTTTTAAAGCATGTATTATTTGTCTAAGGACGTGATCATCAAAGAATCATCGAGGACTTGTACATAGGATAAAATGGAGATTTTTGCTTGTTTACGCAAATGGATACCTTGGCTATTTTGATTTTCAATATCATAATACCAACATCCACTTGCAACATAGAATCTGACAAAATCGGTATTCGCACTCTCATGATTGGCTTCAATCAGTGATAGTCATACCGAAGAGACCAATGGGAAAGAAAACAAAGAGGCAAAAGGTATTCATATCATCATAGTTGAACTAGTGATGGTTGTACTAAAGCAAGTTCCAAAAGTGCTCAATGATGAAAATAAGCTCTCAATCTTGAATAATGATAGTTAGTTGCATACATGTTAGATTAAATGCATTGTATTTATTTGTTTTTGCCTTTCTTAAATTAAAGTGCAAGAGGAAAATGCAAAGTGAGGGGGTTCAATTCAATCATTATCCTTCCTTCCAAACAAAAGAAAATGAGATTATCTTTTGCATTCATGCATAGCATTAAGCATTAATCATTATCCATAAAAAGATAGAAAAAGAGAAAAAGAATCATTACTCATACATCATTTGCATACATGTAGATAAGGATAACATTGCATACATTTGAAAACATAAAAAAATAGGATCATTCATATTCATATAACCATAAAGTAGTTTGCATCCATACTTTGAAAAATAGAAAACATTTCATAAATTCCATACAATAATGCACTCATCTATCTATATCATAAAATAAGATACAGTGCATCCATAGCATAATCAAAAGTAAATGCATCATAAACATCATATAGTTGCATATAAAGATAATCTCATGAATCAACCCATCAAAGAGAATGAAAGAATAGATCATATAGCATCAAAGTGCACATCAAATTTGTATATCCAGATACAATATCATGAAAGTGATACATCAAAGGTTCCAATCAATCAAGGAAAGTTCAATAGAGGACAACAATGAGATATGAATCTATCAGTCATCAATCATGATCCTGCAGCACCAGAACCACCTGGATCTCTATCATCCTGTGGAGGAGGACCTTGAAAAGTACTCACTCCGTCCTGTCTCAGAATAACCACTACTAAAATGAACTACTGCATCAATGTGGCAACCTGATCTAAATTCCCAACAATAGTGGACATATCTGTCCTCAATATCTGCATATCTCAGGATAATGAATCAATGCGACCATCCTGCGAACCCTGTCCCTGATCTGGTGCTGGTGGAATTTGCTGCACTGGAACCTACGGTACTTGAACCTATGGAGCATCATCTTATTGTGCTAAGGAAACTCTTTGTAGCTACACTAGAGGATCTAAACTTCTAGGAATTTTTCTAGCCCCATCGAAATGAGCCTGTCTCTGTGCTCTCTATTATACATGAGCCCTATCCCATCTAACTGCTGCCCTAGGAGGAACTACATGAACCACATCAACCCATGCATCTCTAGCTCTATCCCAATCATGTCCACCTCTCACTCATCCTTTACATCCTCTACATCTCTGATGCCTACCACCACCACCACCATGCTCATCATCACCACCGCCACCGCCACCATGTCATGCTAGAATAGGCTCAACTAGATCTGTGAAACATATGAATCTATTCCAAGCCCACTAGTCTACATACTCATGAGACATCCCTACATCAGAAACACCTATCAACATATCCCATCTACAGAAATCCATACCTATGATCTGACCCATGGAAAACTGAAAATAAATGCAAGGCCCCCACATAGATCTCTTGGCCTATACCCGTGCATACAAAGCATTGCCCTGAGGCATATCCTATACTCTGCCATACTGTTTGGAAACTCAACCAAAGCAAAATCACTCAATGAAAATATTAGACCTACCAATCATCCAATGAGGAGTGAACATATATGGTATCTCATCATCATCCTCCCACCATCCCTCACAAGTGAGGTATAGACACCATATAACCTGATCAGTATCGTCGATCTGTTGTCGCTAGTAATCTAGGTCACCCAAATGATGTTGAATCACCATCCCAGTGTACAAGTAAGTATAAGGGAATCCACATGGCCATCTCCTATCAGAAATAGGCCTGGTGATAGGAAGATGCTCCCAAATCCATAACTAAAGGAGGATAGCATCAGCAGATAATGAAGAACTCCCTCTGTATACAACCTCATGGAGATCTCAATAAAGCTAAGATAGCACATAGGAAACCCAATTGAAACATCGAGGATGTGCTAGTAAATCCTCCAGAATCCTACCCCAACCAACGGAGAATCCTTGACCTCATCGATCAGGAAGGAGTAAACTGTCGATCAATGCTCCTAGGACTACAAGCAATGTAGGGAATGAAGCAAATTGTGGCCAAGTGATAGTGTCATCATCAATCAGATTGTCCCCGAACACTCATTGGCAAATAGTGGAATCATAATAAATGATCTATCCACGGCATGGGATCCGAAGCAAATAATATACGTCCTTTGACGTAATCATCATCTCACCATGAGGAAGATGGAAGGTATTGTGGTTAAAGTGCCAACACTCTGCCACAGCCGTCAGTAAGCCACGGTTCAGCTAGAATCAAGGAAGATCAAGAAGAAATCCTAAGCCACAAGTCTCAATGACATGTAGCTCGACATCACTAAGTGCCTATCGAAGATCAATCACCTAGGACGCAACTAATCGGACATATAAGACATCAAGGTGATCCTGTTTGGCATAAAAAAAAAGAGAGAATCATATCAGTATATTATATCAAAGAACATCTAAAGTCAATTAGGTTATTTTAAAGATTCATTTGCCTATCATAAGCATATCAAACTCCTAACTCTACATCATGAGGAAGGAAAATCATTGTTTTATTTCTCTATGCATTGAGAATAAAATATTAAAACCATCAACCTATCATAACAGATTGACAAATAAAATTTGTTGGTATTACTATACTAGTATCCTAATTGATTGTTTTTGTTCAAACATGACTGACCTAATCCTATCATGTCAAATCATTTATCTTGACATACTCATTTTTCACGGAAAAAGTCAAGTACAAAAAGGAAAATTCTAAGAAAAATACCGTAGGCGTGATTTTAATCATCGTAGGCGACATTTCATTTAAGCGACATAGAATTTTGGATAGGCAACATTAATTTTGTCATAGGCGACAAATTTTTCATAAGCGACAGTGAAATTTCTTACGCGACAATGAAATGTGAGGGTTTCGCAAGTGGTAAAATTCATGGATTTCGAGTTTTTAAACCTAAGTTTACACGTGAATGTTTTATTCACAGGCGAGAATAGAAAAATGCTAAGTGATTTTAAATTGATCATAAGCGACATTGAAAACCATGGATGCGACATTTAAAGGTCCTAAGCGACATTGAAATTCTCCTAGGCATGAATGAAAGTTTTCAAGGAAGTGTTTAAATTTAGAAATGCAATAAATGCTGATTAAAGAGAAATAAATGCAATACCAAGGTTTGAAAGTACTTACCAGATCTCCATAGTCAGGTGGTCTAGCATATCTTTGATATCACTCGAATCAAAGCTCCTGAATAGGCATAACCATCGTAGAAAGCAGCAGAGGATCAGAGCAAAATCACTGAGGAGGAAAGTAAAAAATGAATAGTAAATCTAGGTTTTTTAACCTATTTAAGCTAAAATGACCTAATTTGGAGGTGGAAATGAACTTTGACCTATATACATCTATATCATTAACCAGGGAAAATTGTGAAGAATGACATTTCATACAATGTTTTTCAAAAATGAAAATATATCAATCAATCAATTGTTTAAATTGAGAAGAACAACTATATGTTTTATTTCTGAGGGGGCATACCCATCAGCTAATCAGATCATCATCATCAGTATCATCATCAAAAATCAAAGACCGATCATTGAATCAAATCGAAAGCTTTTATGAAGAAATTGTTTGTAATCAAACGAAAGGGGCATTATATCAGATTATCAAGAGAGTTTCATATCGATCATCAAAAATCAGGTATCATATCAGTGAATCAAATCAATCATCGATCAACCATTAATCATCATATCGAGAATGATCATCAGAACCATATCAATCAAGAGCTTCATATCAATCATATTGGCATCAAATTTCATATCGAGAATCAAAGAATCGACCATCAAAAGACATCAATGAACATCAAAGATCGACCATCAATGAATCAGGACCTATCAATCAAGCAAGATAAGAGTATTCTTTGAATCAACATGCTTCGCATGTCAACTCAAAGAGGGGCATTTGTAATCACCTAAAAATGGACAAAGATAATTTAATGATAATTCAAAGAAAATCAAGGACATAATTGAATCAATTGAATCACAATGCAATATTAGCCAATCAAAACAAAAATCAAGTCTTAACTCAATATCAATCAAAATTGAGAGCATTTTAAATCAAAGTGCAATCAAATCAAAATACAATTAATTCAATTAATTGTATAGTCTTGGATTAAATTAATTTCAACCCATTCAAGGGGTGCATGGATAAGTAAATCAATTAAACCAATTTATTAAATATCAATTACTCTCAACAACCACAAAGAGAGGAAAATCAATCAACTAATGAGATTAAAGGAAAGATATTCACATGGATCAAAGCCCAATTGAATCTCAATCACTCAAAGTGAGAGAGAATCTTAACCATTGATCTTGTCTTCTTGTCTCAAGCTTTGAGGACACAAACTTTGCTTTGTCTTCAAAGGGTGGAACCAAATACTTAACCCCAACTCAACCATGATCAAACACAACTACACCCCCTCACATTGGGAAAATCTATAAAAGGAAGGCTAAAATCCTTCATAATTCATCAACCACATATCTGAGAATTGCATCAAACCTCTTGCAATTTGGATTATAATACATGGACTAATTGTACTGCATGTGGTTGGTATGGACATATTGCAGAAAATTGTTACAGAAAGAGTCAGATTGGATAATCAAGAAACTGGACAAATCCAGGAATGGCATGTATGCACTGTCACAAGGTCAGTCATGTAAGCAAGAACTACAGAGACCAAGCACCTGATGAAAACCATATATTTGAGAGTGGATATAACATTGTAGATATTATGAAGTTAAGGAACACAATGTGGAAGAAGGCATCTACTGAGAATGTTGAGTCAAGTAACACTATTGGTGAAACCTCATACACTGGATTGGGTGACATCGGTACCTCCACTTAAGATGACAAGGTATGTATGGAACTGACATTTTAAATGATCACATTTTTCATACAGTTCCTTATATATGATGTACAAATACCAAATCTGCATGAATGAAGATGCACTATGGTTTATGTGTTATAAGTTTGTAAATGTTATCTAGTTGGTAAAAGAAGAAACGTGAGTTGGTTACCTGTTGGTAATCACTATACAAGGTTAACCAACAACAGCACAAACCGATGAAGAAACTCTATGTTAATTGAGAAAAAGATATTGTAGACATTATCGAGCTGACAGCCATTTCATACCGAAAGTTAGGTCACGCATTTAATGCATCAAAGTTTGAGCAGGAATATCGAAAACCCTATAAATATGTGGAAATAGATTTCATTGTTACATTGTGATATTGAAGAAAGGAGATCTAACAGAGAAGATTTTGAGCTAAAGATTTTCAAAATAGATTCAAAGCTACTGTAGATCAAACCGATGACAATTCTTCGACAATAACAAGTAAGTTCATCTGCCTACCGAACACTGGTTACCTATTGTCTGCCAAAACCCTAGAAACAATTTATGGCATCAACTTAAACCATAAGAAAACCATAGAACATTGAGGAGGAAGTGGAATTGATTGTTAGGGCACACTTTTTAGAGGAGAAATTCAAACCTCATCCCAAGGTTGCAACACAAACAGACGATATGGGCGCATTGTCTAGTATTCCAGATAAGGTTTTGTTAACAGAAGATGTTAGGGCCTACATTCACTACAAGATTGATGAAGCATGTGATTTTGAGACCATTGTAGCCTATCAGCAAATCTGTGGACCGGATGGAAAGATCAAATCTGAATACAAGAAGATTGAAGAGTCAAGGTTATGGTGTTTCACATACTTCTCGCAGTCATTTCACAATGACTGGATAAGAATCGTGCTAAGAAGATTTCATGATGGAAAATTTTGGTTAGATAAACCTGTTGAGGTCACCAAGAAGATTATCAACAGGGTTATTGGGTACCCTACAACTGACAAAGCCAAAGATTTTCAAATTTCATCTCGTCCCGACGTAGAAAAGAACACTGGAGCTCAATGGGATGGTAGGGCACTGAAAATATCAACTATCAAAGATCCAGTGGTAAAATTTGCAACTCATGTCATCGGGTACAAAATATTCCAATCAAGCAAACCAAATAGTATACCCTGCAGCGTCGTGGACATGGCTTACAAAATTGTGAAGAAAGATCACCAGGTTGATCTTGCCAAGCTACTACTACACCAACTACATGACAACATGAAGACAATAAAAGCAAAGAAGTCCAATACACATAAGTATGGATCACTGCTTGTCTGTACATTTTTCTATCTACAAAAATATGTACCGGGTATCGGAAAAGTAAACTAGCAATCGGACAAATCGATAACTGCTCAAATCGGTGAAATGATGAAAAGTCTAGGAGATAATCTAAAGAAGGAATTCAATGCATATTTTAAGGAATTTCAAACAAAAATGCAACAAAGAAGTAGAATTCCAAAGGAATTAGTAAGTAAATTTGAAGATGACATATGCTTTGTGGTAAGCACAGACCACTCAATGATAAAGGCAATAGAACCGAGAACAAAATGGCTAGCACCAATGGGTTATGAAATGAATCATGATTTTTCTTTGAAATCTATCAATGCATTGCTAGCATTATCGATAGACATCACTACTAGTAGGTTTGGTGTATATAAGGAAGCTAAGTCTAGAATCTCAATGGATATAGAGATCAGTAAAATGTCTAGAAGGGAAAAGAAAATGAGAAAAGATCTCTCAGCAAAATATGGAACTGCATCTGATTCACCTAAGGAGTCACCAGTTGATGATACAACCGAAGGTTAGTTACAGTTGGCTGACAAGCCCTATGACAGCGAGGAGACCGAGTCAGATAAAGAAAAGGATCACACACCAGTTCCTCCCACTAATGATGAAGAAGAAATTCAGCTACCCACAACTGATGAACATGATATACAACTACCATAACCTAAAGGAATGAGGACACGTTCATCAACTGCAAAACAATATAATGAGAAATAAGAAGCAGTAAAAGTAGCAAAAAGAAGAGCAGCTACACCGACGAAGAAATACATAAAGAGAAAGAACAAGAAGGTAGTTGAGCCACCGAAGAAAAAGAGGAAATACACAAGGAGTAAAGAACATAAAGAGGAGACTGACACTGAAAATGACCCTAATCAATTCAAGCTAGTTCGTAATAGGGAAAGTACTATAGAAGAAATTATTGAAGATATAATTGAGAATGGAAATCTTACAGATCCAGGCATAGGAAAATTTGGCATAATGTCAATTGAGGACAAAACTAAGATAGAACATGCTATCATCCAAATGATGATAAAATTCAAGAGAGTACCGATGGAATTTGCATGTCAATTACCAAAAGAACTTGATGACAAAATAAGTGAGAGATGGGCTATTGCACTAGAAACAGAGAAAAGGAAAAGAGAATGGTCACTAGGCCGTGCAGCCTCACACTTTAGCTATGTTGTGGTCAGTGAATACATGAAAAAATATCAGGCTAGATTTCTAGTCAAGAAAAGAGCATTGCAAATCATGGATGAGAATGTGGATGATATGGATGTCATATGTGACTCACTATGGACATCAATTTTGAAAGCAGAAGAGAAAGCTGAATAGGAAGCATTCCTGAAATTGTCTAAGAAGAGACACAGTTCAAAAGATAAAGGTATTTTCATTGATGATAAAAAAGGTAAGAAAATAGAAGACACTGGTATATCAGTTACCGAGGTAATTGATATCATAGGACAAAAGGAAGAAATCAAAATTTCACAGGATGCACCGGATCAAGTTAAGATCCACTTGCAAAAGAAAACTGATGATGATGCACTCATTGAGGACATCACTAACAGTGATCCTGATGATGCAGATGATGAAGATGTGACCATTACATAATACAAAGATGAAGCATTCAACACTGCTAGTGTGCTCACATCACTATTGGGTGAACTACCTGTACTTGCAAAGGTAGCTGAAATAATTTCACAAGTACAACCCGATGTCTCTCATCCTGAGCCACATAAAGATACTACTAAGATTCAAGCACTCGAGCAACCTGTAGATACAAATGAGCCTAACAAACTAGAGGCATAGTCTATAGAACCAAAGGAACTGGAAGAAACCAAGTCAATCGAGGTGAACCCACCTGACACTACAATCGAGACTCCCACACAATCTACCGAGGAGTAGAAGAAGGATGATACAGTGTCAACTGGGAAGGATACTTTGAGGAGTGAAGAAAAAGCTATTGTCATAAGTGAGAAGAAGTCACTTCTTGCCCAGAAGAAGAAGAAGAAGAAAGCCAAAGGGCCAGTCACCATTGATGAAGTTATCATTATACCAAAATGTGACCCGAGAACCCTAAGCCCCGAGGAACTAAGTCGGTATGGGGAATTATGTTCAAGGAAAGCAGCACAAGAGAAGTTAAGGCAAGAACACAAATGTAAAGAAGTGTTAACTGATGTATGGGATATTCTACAATAGATAGTACCAAAAACAAATATTGATGAGAATACTCCCATCATAGATCAACTTGCCACACTCGCTGACAAAATCAATGCCCCTGATACAGATACTAAATAAAAGAATTGAAGAATGGGAAGAAACCAAGATTTAGAATAAATTGGCAGCAAGGATTAGCACAGAAGTGGCACTAAACAAAGTAAAATTATCTGAGGTCATTACTGAGGTAAAATCCATCACCCAGATAATCTATCAACTGCTAATCAAGCTTTGTACTTTAGACACCTTCACTGTAGAAGTCAGTGAAAAGATAAAAGGTTTAGAAGAAGAGATCAAGTTGAGTACACAAGCAGCTATCATCGAGCCAACTACTTTTTTAAAGCATATTAATCAAGTTTAGGAACTCCGGTGGCTGATAGAAGACTTAAGGAAACAAGAAGCACACATCACTGATCAGGTTACAGAGTTACAAAAAGAACTCACTCCTTACCTAAAGATTTTTGGAACACACATTGTCAAAGCTATACAACTTGTGGCAACACCAGAGATTTCGGTGTTGATTAATATCTTTGACATGCATGCACAAGTCGGTCTTGAGCATATTGCTCTTACCAACTTGAAAGAGGAATGGGACAACCTCTTGGCGTCTATAAAGAAAACCCATCCACACATTTTTTATAAGATGTAAGTATACATTATATTTTTTTTGCATTTGGAATTATTATCAAAAAGGGGGAAAACATGTATATGCCAAATAGTATACTTTGATATGTATATTAGTTACTACCGGGAGCATGCATTGAGGGGGAGTATTTTTGTACTTAGAAGTTTTTTTTTGTGGATATGTATATGGCGGAGACATAAGGAATATATAGAAACATTTTGTCTATATACATTCAAAGTTTTGATACTAATGCCAAAGGGGGAGATTGTTAATCTCTATTGAGCATTTAAGGTTGTCACTAGTATCAAAGGATAGTAAATAGGTTAGTCGGTTACTTATATTGAGACAATCGGTAACTAGAAGGAAGACAGAGCAGTCAGTAAAGCTTTTTACACCGAGCATCACATAGTTAACCGAGCACCAGTGACACCGACACCGACGATCAGTAAACATCGAGCATCACAATATATACCAAGCAACTTATACAGTGTTTACCGATGATCACAAAAAATGGCATAGTAATCAGAAATGTCACATTATTCTATGCAGATGGTTATAATAGTTCGTAAAATGGTTTACCAAGATTGAGGAGCATTTATTGTAAATAGATACTCATTAAATATAATGTTTATCTTATTGTAATAGTTGATCTAGGTTATTTTGCACCGTAGATCTTAAGGTTATGATTATTTTTGTAACCTAATCTTTGCTTAAGCGGCAAAATAGAACACTATATATTGTATATGTTCGCACCATTTTTGTGAGGTTGTTGAACTAATATATATGAATCAAGGAGCACTTGAAGAGTTTTTCTATCTTCAAGACAATCAGTTTACCAAGCAGAACAATGTACAGAGGATATCAGATTAAGCAGAATCAGACAAGGATACCGAGCAGAATAGAGCAGAGAACCATCACAGATAAGGTGATATTTTTGATAAGCACTTATAGATCTATTTCAAACAATTGAGTTGTCAACTAGCAGATAATTACCTATTACTTTGTGACAATTGTGATAGAGTTTTTTGGTGAAATCTCTTAACCAAGTAGACTTAACAGTCTTTGTATAAATCTCTTAACCGAGTACACACTTCATTTAGTGTTGTTAAATCCTATAACTAGGTAGATCTAGCTGATCTAATATGTTACTCCTAACAGGGTAAGATCACCAGAAGTGATCAAAACTTGTAGCCTTAACAGACAAACCTTTTCTATCTACAGTAGTGAAGAATTTGTGGGTGTCATCCCCACTGCAGTTTTTACCTTCTAACAAGGGTTTCTGCATTAACAAAATACTTGTGTTATGTGATTGTCATATTGATTTCATGTTGTTTACTTTCTTAAGTTAACTAGATGATTGATTTATGCAATTAGATTCAAGTTATTTTGATCAGTTGTTACAGTATTCAGTTATAGATAAGAAAAGTTTTGCAACTAAAGTTTTGAAGCCACTGATTCACCCCTCCCCTCTCAGTAACTATCTCTCCTAATTCCAACAGTGTGTATTGTAATCTTTAACAGGATTGGCCCTTAACTATGCATACTTCAAAGAGTATTTTCTTAGTGGGTGATAATTATAATAGTGGTTTTTTCCAAAGTTGGGTTTCCACATTAATTACTAGTGTTACATGTGATGCATTATTTGTGTGAATGATTTACTAATTGTTATAGTTTATTTACTAGTATCGATAAATAGTAAAGTTTATTTTACCAAGCTTCTATCGAGTTAATCAGAGAAATTTTTTTAGGTATTTGAATTAAGGGATTATTGATTCACCCCCCTCTCCGTAATCCAATAGTTTTCATCATCTATAATATAGAAATGATGAAGATAAAGGAACATAGAGAAGAAACACTTTTTTTATTTTTTGATATTATGAACACACCAGTAGGCCCTTAATGGTGCAGAGCCTAAAGGAGATAGTGGATTTAAAACCCTAAAGGTTTATGTGGGGAACACAATCACTAAGGATCCTTCACAAGTAGATCCATTCTATGTGACACTTTTTGTAAATAATAGGTTGATAGAAATCGTATGATTGATTTGTGGACTACTTCTAATGTTATGCCCTATGATGTTTTAAAAATTTTGGGTGTGAGGTTTGATACCTCATATGGATCATGTTATGCAATGGACAATGGGGAAGTACCTATTGTAGGCACAATGAGGGATGTTGTGGTAAATATTGTTGCATTCTCTAACGCAAAATATAAAATAGATATAATTTTTGTTGACATTCAGCCTCACTATAGAATGTTGTTATCAAGATAATGGGTGGGTGTAGTTGGAGGTAATGCACAGTTGGATTTATCTTATGATTCCATTCCCATTAATGAAATTGGAGTAAAACTATATAGGGAGCTTAGATCCTCGGTTGTAGTGGAAAAAAATGATTCTAATCAAATGACTTGTTTTCTTGACATTAACCTTGATAGCTTTAGAGTACATCAGGTTGAGCTTTTGTTAAAAAGTATTGAACCTATTGTCAAGGAATTGCAGTTAGAACAAGATGGTTTGTGGAAGATTTATTTTGATTGTGCATATTCTGAAGAGGGATCGAGAGAAAATAGTTTATTTATTTCTCCATCGGGTATCAAATTCAAATATTCCTTTCTGCTTGATTTTGAGTGCACAAATAATATTGTTGAATATTAGACACTCATGTTAGGACTATAGATGGCTGTGAATCATAATATTAAAATGTTGAGGGTCTTTAGGGATTTAGAATTATTTGTTTCACAAGTTAGGTCCTTATATACTTCTAAGAATAAAATGTTGAAGCAATACAAGCATACAGTATGGGATACAATAGATTTTTTAATGCTTTTTCAATTGAGTGGGTAGAGAGGTCAAGTAACATTATGGCTGATTTTTTAGACAATGTTTCTTTGAAAGAAAATGATGTAACATTTACTGGATTTTCTCTAGTAGAAACAAAGCCTAGGCCTTCTATTCCTAATAATATTTATAATTGGCAAGTATTAAAGATGATAATGCTATTCTAAAATTCATTCAATGTGTGGATAATTGTGAGGGTCAGAAGATTGATTGTATTGTATTGGTAGAAGTAATAGATGGGAAAGAAATGATAGTTGGTAATGAAATTTTTCAGGTTAACTACAAATAAAATTCCATAGGGTTTGGTAGAGTTAGAAGGTATGTTCAATGATAATGATAGTCATTTACACTAGAAATCCTCTTCCAAGTTGGAAGATTTAAAAGAGATCAATTTAGGCTCTGAGTTCACCCTTAAGATAGTATATTTGGGAAAGAAATTGGCCCCTCACATTAGAACAAATTTAATAAATCAGCTGAGAAAATAAAAGCATGTTTTTGCTTGGTCCTATGAGGATCTAAAATCCTATAAAGAGGATTTGTTCCAACATGAGATTCCTCTAAAACCTAATTTCAAGCCTTTCAGACAAAAGAAGAGACCCATTAATCCAACTTTAGCCCCAAATATGCATCAAGAGTTAATGAAACTTAGGGATGCTGAAATCATTAAACCTATTAGGCATTCCTCTTGGGTTTCCAACTTAGTGTCGGAAAGGAAAAAGAATGGGGATACTAGGTTGTGTCTGGATTTTTGGAATTTGAATGTCACATCTTTGAAAGATAATTATTCTTTCCCTAACATGGAAGCGATGTTGCACAAGGTGACTAGTTGTGATCTATTGTCCACGATGGATGGTTTCTCTAGATACAACTAGGTAAAGGTTAAAGAATATAAACAATACAAGGAAACTTTTACTACTCCATTGTTAGAATAATTGAGAGGGGGGTGAATCAATTATCCAGTGTCCCAAAACAAAATCTATAATTCAAAATAGCTTCTTCAATTTTTGCTCGTCGATAAACAATAAAAACTCTCACTACCTGTGCTTTTACCAGTTACTAGTCTAAAACTATAACAGTTTACTGATCAAATCTAACATGTAACATGCAAAGTATGATAACAAACAAATATCACAATCAACACATAACACAAGAGATTTAATGTGGAAACCCTATAAAGGGAAAAACCACCCGGGACAGGCAACCCAAAATTGTTCACTCTTTTGAAGTGAGGTCGGTTAAGACCCAACCCTATTAAATGCTACAAACACACTGTCAGGTGTGACTTTGTTAGAGGATTTTAGACTAGAAGTTATCATCCAACCAGCATTCACTATGGCATTGATAGGATAACAATGTTCATTCTATGAATGATACATCATAAGACTTTCAGAGTCCACTCAATTAAGAGATTTAAATTGTATACAATGGTTAAATGTGTAACAGTAAATGATCTGACTTAATACAACTTCAATTGCAAATTACAGATCAATATTCAGTCCATACAAATCCTTCTGACCAATATTTCACTTTAGTTTCAATACTATATCAACTTACTGTCCATCGATAATTTCTCTTTGTAGCTCGGTAATTGTTCTGCAACTCAGTTCTTACTAACCAGTATGATCAGAATGCATGAAAACTTGTTCATGCGATAATCTTGTAGCTTCTTCTTCTCTTGACATTTTACTAAAGAAAATATGTTCTCTTATATAGACGAGTAAATCATTTTCTTCTCCACCATTAGATTTTGTTGTTTAACCACATTCATAGATTTTGCCACTTCAAAATTTCTCGGTACTTGTGTCAATAACACATTTCAATCTTCTCCGTTAGATCTTTCCTGAATTTCGTCAGTCATTGATCTTTGTAACAAACATTATCTATTACCTCGATGTTATACTCTTGCCATCTCATCAATCTTATTGGCTAAACTAATCATTCGATTCATTCTGTTCTGCTTGGTTAACAAAAAAATGCATCGGTGAACACTGCTCGATTAATACTATGGTCGGTATACACTGCACTCCGTCGGTGTATACTAAAAATGCTTCATTTACCGACAACACTGCTTTGTGTCTTTCAGCTCTATACTTCATCATAGATGAATGCAACATAATAAAGTCAATATCATCAAGTCATAGAATCATCAACAAGTTACTCAATGTGTTCCTTGTCCTCATCTATCATGTACATCTTTCCTCATGTAGATTTCTCTGTTCTTCATCTCTTTCACCTTTCTTTAGATGTCTCGGTATAGTAACTTGCAAGATAAGTGTTGTCAAACTAGTTGACATCAATAAAAACATAATACTAATTTAATCATATTACATATCGAATCAGAAACTCCTTAGTGATCTTGTAATCACAGATTCTTCAATCAAATTCCAAATCAATTGTAGTCCAACAATCTCTCCCTTTGGCATTGATGGCAACTCAAGTAATATGAAATGTACCATACACATACCAAACATACATTCTACAACTTAGTGAACAAATGATGTAATTCAAATAGACTTAATATGTTTAATCACTACGTTACTAAACCAGAACTAAATAATATAGCTTTACCATTCTGCAATTGTGATCTTTTTAGTTCTCTTGTTCTTGCTTCTATTCTCTGTAACTGATCTTCAATACTGTGTCTCATTCAGATTGTCTCTCCCTTTGATAATTCTCATCGGTGCTTGTTCCTTTTAATATCTTCTTTATCTCTCCCCTTTTAATTTCATATTATTTATCTCTCCCTTTGACAACAATGCCAAAGAAAAAAATAAACAAACAATTTTGTCTTCTTCTATATCTCTAAATACTGATATTCCAATCAGTTCAAGTTCTCAACCTTAATCACAACCTTGAACATGATTCAAAGTGTGAACTATGCTGCATCAACATGAATGGTCTTTTGATATAAGTAGGTTGATGCAACAACCAGATCACCTTAGTGACCAATAGATAGGGGATGGACCCCAAGTCTAGTCCTCAAGTATTCAAATGTGTCCTTCGATAGAGGCTTTGTAAAAATATTTGCAAGTTGTTCTTTGGATGTAACAAATTCTAACTTTACTTGCTTCTCTTGCACTTGTTCTCTTAAGTAATGATACTTAATAGATATATGATTTGTCTTAGAGTGCATCAAAGGATTCTTTGAAATATTAATAGCACTAGTGTTGTCATAGTATATAATCATTGGGTCAGTGATTACCTCATTCATTCCTTCCAACACTTTCTTGATATATGCAATGTTTGAACAGTTAGTAGCAGTAGCAACATATTCTGCTTCAGTTGTAGACTAAGAAATACAAGCCTTCTTTTTACTTTTCTAGGTTACAAGTCTTTCACCAAAGAAAAATGCTCCTCCGATGGCACTTTTTCTGTCATCCACATTTCTAGCCCAATCAGCATCGGTGTAAACTTTTAGTTCAAACTTCCCTACCTTAGGATACCATAATCCATAATTCTCTATTTTCTTCAAGTATCTTAAGATCCTTTTTGTATCTATCATGTGTGATTCTCTAGGATTAGCAAAGAATCTTGCAACTATACCCACAACATGTGCTATATCTGGCCTACTGTGAACTATGCACATTAACTTACCAATCATGGATCGGTAAAGTGTCTGATTTACCTCGGTAGTTTCATCCTCCTTTATCAATTTGCATCTAGTAGCCATCAGTGTTCCTACAAGTTTAGCATCTTCCATGCCAAATTTCTTCAATACTTCCTTTATATATTTAGATTATATGATAAATATTCCATCACTCTATTGAATCACTTGTAATCCAAGAAAGAACTTAATCTCTCCGAATATAGACGTTTCAAATTCCTTTTGCATTTCATCGGCAAATGCCTTGCAGACAAGATCTAAGCCTCCAAAGATAATGTCATCAACAAATATTTTAGCAATGATAATAGTATTATCAGTATCACCTTTCACATACAAATTATTGTTTTCACTTGTTCTAACAAATCCAATACTTAACAAGTAAGTATGCAATCTTTCATACCATGCTCTCGGTGCTTTCTTCAATCCATATAAAGCTTTATGTAATCTACATACCATGTCTTTATTGTTGGGATCAACAAGTCCTTTAGGTTGTTCAATGTAGACGTCTTTTTCAAGTATACCATTTAAAAATACTGACTTCACATCCATTTGATAGACTTTGAATTTCTTATGTGTAGCATATGCAAGTAGCATTCTAACTCCTTCTAATCTAGCAACAGGTGCAAATGTTTCACCATAGTCAATTCCTTCTTCATGTGCATATCCCTTGCATACCAATCTAGCTTTATTTCTTGTGACTTCACCATTTTCATTCAATTTATTCCTGTATATCCACTTAGTACCGATAACATTCTTATCTTTTGGTCGGGGTACTAAGGACCAAGTTTTGTTCTTTTCTATTTGCTCTATTTCCTCCTTCATTTCATTAACCCATTCTTCATTCTCTAATGCAACTTTCATAGTTTTAGGTTCAAATTCACAAAGTAGACATGTACCTTGTCTTGTTTTGCTTCTAGTTTGCATTCCAACATGTCTGTCTCCAATGATTTGTGTTTCAAGATGATTTCTTCTGAAAAAACTAGCCAGAACTTGATTTCTCCTTTCTTGTTCATCCTGTTTAGGGTCATTCTCTTGCTCAGAAGCTTCTTCATGTTCATCAGTTTGTGGTGCCTATTGTCTTGCATTATTTCCCTATTGACCGGTTGTCACTGCTTGCAGTGTTGGTAGATACTCTGGATGTTCAATGTAAGTGAATCTACCATAGTCTTCTGATTCCTTTATACTTTCCTCTATGTAGTTGTCATCAAACTCATCAACACAAACATTAGTACTTTCAACAATCTTATTTGTAACTTTATTCAAACATTTGTATGCTTTACTTGTAGTGGAATATCCCAGAAATATCCCTTCATCTCCTTTAGAATCAAATTTTTCATATCTCTCATCTTTCAAAATAAAGCATTTACTCCCAAAAAATTTGAAATAACTTACAGTAGGTTTGTGTCCAAACCATAGTTCATAAGGTGTTCGATTGGAGTCCTTCTTTAATTGTACATAGTTAAGAACATACATGATGCAGGAGCATCCTGGGTGTAAGAGCAATCTTGCATCACCCAAAAAAAAAAAAATATTTCTATTTTTATATTTAATAAGGGCTATCTTGTGCAGAGCTGCTATTTATGGAAAGTTACTATTTTTGGTAATTTTCATATGTGCTCAGAATGATCTGATTTCTTTCTTGGAGGTTCATTTTGGTCATATAAGTCTGCCAGTAAAGTTTCATTGCCAGATCAAGTGTATATTGGAAGATATTGAAGATTTTTGGTATTGGCAGCAGGGTACAGAAACTTTGAACTCAGTTTTGAAGGCTTTAGAGCCCCTGGATGAGGTTGAAAATTTGGGTGACAGGCGCTTGCGCCAATCAAGCCTGTAGAGTGCTTCGTGGCGTTTCCAAAATAGGGTTATAATAGCCGATCGGGTCAACTGGTGATGACTTGTGGTCTTCGGAAGTTGGGCCACCTGAAATGGCAAAAAATAATTTTCTTCAAAATTTCTGTTCGGGTTTCAAAGGTTATCTTGAGCCGACTATGATGTAATAAAATGTAAAATAAAATAATTTTAAGTTTGGTCGGCCTTATTAGCTAAAATTCTGGAACCTTCCCAGGCGGTGGAAATTTGCCTATATAAGGAAGGCTGTATTATTGTCTTAGGCAGTTCAGAATAGTTCTGGGTAGTAGATCTGGGCAATAATTCGAGGCTTTATCCTACAAAATATTGTAAGGGAATGCCCATGTGGCTTTGCATATATTATAATTTTGAAAGTTTGTAATTCCACATTTGTGGAGATAATAAGAAGCCAATTTTCTGTTCTTGCATATTGTTGTGGTTTCTCTGTTTCTGTTATGTGTTTGTGGTATTAAGGGGAGCACCCTTCATCAAGTGGTATCAGAGCAGAAGTTATTGAGTGTGTAAATAGATCGCCGATTGTGAGGCAGTTTGCACCAGGACCGTGGTTAGGGTTTCAGCACGCATCACGAAAATGCCTCCATGAAGATAACGTGGCGGAAGAGCTGGTGCTGTGACACCTGAGGTTAGAGAGCTGCAGAGACAAGTGCGAGCATTACAAGAAGAGATTCGTAGAGGAATGAATCTTAATGTCAAAGATGAAAGCGAGGGTGAAGCTGAAGAAGAATATCAAGAAGGAGAAGTCAAAATTGTGAACCAGGAGGAAGAAAGACTTTTTTCGGGCCATTTCTAAGATTGGGAAAAGACCTAAGATTGAGGTTCCTACATTTTCTGGAAATCTTAACCCAGAAGAAGTGATCGACTGGATCAATGAATGTGAGGAATACTTTGAGTATGAAGATGTTGAGGATCCTGATAGGGTCAAATTTGTGAATGCCAGACTGAAAGGTCATGCGAAGATATGGTGGCAAGAGATTCAGTTGGAGTGAGATAGAAGGGGAAAGGAGAAAATCACGAGATGGGATCAGATGGTGGATAAATTGAAGTGATAGTTCATTCTTGTTGATTATGAGCTTGACCTACTGAAGAAAATGCAGAGTTTGAAGCAAGCAGGAAGATCTGTTCAGGAGTATACAGAGGAGTTCTACCGACTTCTCATCAGAACAGGCCATGCAAAAGCTGATAAGGAGAAAGTTGCCCAATACCTTAATGGGTTAAGGCCAAGCATTCAGGAGGAGCTGAATCTGGTTCAAATGAACAGTATTGAAGAGGCATACCAGTTTTCCCTAAAAGTAGAGGAAAAGTTGAACAAGAAGTTTGAGAGCAGACAAAACGGAAGAGGTCGTGGTGGACGATCTGGTGGATGGTCATATGGTGGCCGAAATAAAGATATGAAAAAGAAGGATGAGGCGCGTAGCAGTCAGAATCAGCGAGGAAATAATTCCAATTGTTTCCAGGATCAGAATAATAGAGATCAGAGAGGAAGAGGAAGAGGACAAGGATCTGGAAGAGGTGGCTTCCATGGAACATGTTTTCACTATGGAGAAGAAGGTCATAGGGCATTTGAATGTCCTCAGCGCCAAGGAAGAACAGACAGGAGAAATGAAGGCCAGGCCAGAGTTGCACATGTAGATGAAGATGCCAGATCATCAAATTTTGAGGATGCTGAAAGAGGAGAAACATTGATTAACAGAAGAGTCCTGTTGAGTGGTGAGAATGAACCTGAGCAAAGAAGGAGCCTGTTTTGCACCAGGTGCAAGTGCGAAGGTAAATGTTGTGATGTGATTATTGATAGTGGAAGCACTGACAATTTGGTGTCAGAAGAGATGGTGACAAAGTTGAAGCTCAAGAGACATAAACACCCACATCCATATCGGATTGCCTGGGTACAGGATGACCACAAGGTCATGGTCAATGAACAATGCCTGGTGAAGTACAAGATTGGTGGATATCAAGATGAGGTATTGTGTGATATCATATCTATGGATGCATGTCATATGTTGTTGGGTAGACCATGACAGTTTGACAGATGTGCTGTACATGATGGCCGTGCGAATACCTATTCCCTGACAAAGGATGGAGTGCGACATAAGCTAAAACCATTGAAGGAGACTGAAGAAAAGGTATGTGGTAATGCAAGAATAACATTTGTTGATGGAAGAAAATTCCTAGATGGTATGAGGCATGAGCATGTGGGTTTTGCTTTAATTTCAAAAGTTGGTAAAGACGAAGTAGAAGATGTACCTGTAGAGGTTGCAGATTTGTTGAATGAGTTTCAAGATATTGTATCTGATAATGTACCTGATGGATTACCACCTGTAAGGAAGATTAGTCATCTGATGGATTTGATTCCAGGAGCTAGTTTTCCAAACAAGGCAGCACACAGAATGACACCAGCAGAAAATGAGGAGTTGAACAGACAAGTACACGAGTTGTTACAGAAGGGATTGATTCGAGAGAGCCTGAGTCCATGTGCTGTACCAGTAGTATTAGCACCAAAGAAGAATGGAGAATGGAGGATGTGTATAGATTCCAGAGCAATAAACAAGATCACAATCAAGTATAGGTTTCCATTGCCACGAATGGATGATATTATGGATTGTTTGAGTGGAGCTGTGTATTTCTCAAAGATAGATCTGAAGAGTGGATATCACCAGATTCAGATCAGAGAAGGAGATGAATGGAAGACTACCTTCAAGACAAAGGAAGGACTATGTGAGTGGTTAGTCATGCCTTTTGGGCTAACCAATGCACCGAGCACTTTCATGCGGCTCATGAACGAGGTTCTAAAAGAATTTCTGGGTAAGTTTGTCATTGTTTACCTAGATGATATTTTGATTTTTAGCAAGACATTGGAGGAACATATGATGCATATTCGTATGGTGTTTGAGAAGTTGAGAGATGAAAAATTGTTGATTAATTTGAAGAAGTGCAGTTTTGTGAAGAAAGAGTTAGTGTATTTGAGATTTGTAGTTTCAGCAGAAGGTCTAAAAATGGACCCAGAGAAGGTACAGGCTATCCTTGAATGGCCTACTCTGAGGAGTGCTATTGAGGTAAGATCTTCTCATGGTCTTGCTAGCTTTTACAGAAAGTTTATCAAAAATTTTAGTAGTATTTGTGGACCCTTGACTGAAACAATGAGAGGGGATAGAAAAGAGTTTAAGTGGACTAATGGGGTAGAAAAGAGTTTTCAATTGTTGAAACAAAAAGTTACAGAACAACCAGTTTTAGCACTTCCAAATTTTAATAAGGTGTTTCAAGTAGATTGTGATGCTAGTGGTACTGCAATAGGAGCTGTTATGAGCCAAGAAGGTAAACCTGTTGCTTATTTCAATGAGAAATTAAATGATGCCAAGAGAAAATATTCTATTTATGATCAGGAATTTTATGCTATAGTTCAGGCATTGAAAAAGTGGAGGCACTAACTACTTCCTAAGGAGTTTGTTTTGTATACTAATCATCAAGCTTTGCAATATTTGAATAGTCAAGGAAAATTGAATCAAAGGCATTTGAAATGGGTCGAGTTTTTGCAGAGTTATACATTTGTTTTGAAACACAGGAGTGGAAAGTCTAATAGGGTTGCAGATGCTCTCAGCAGAAGGCAACTATTACTGACAGAAATGCAGATTGAAGTGGTTGGGTTCAAGAAACTCAAGAATTTGTATCCAGAGGATCCTAATTTTGGTGAAGTTTGGAAAACTTGTACAGAACCTGTTACTCTCGACAGGATGAAATGGCTGAATTTTATCATCCAAGATGATATGCTATTCAGAGGGAGTCAGTTGTGCATTCCATGAAGTTCTATGAGGGAGAATCTCATCAAGGAGAAGCATAGTGGAGGATTGGCTGGACATTTTGGTCATGATAAAACCCTTGCTTTGGTTGGTGAGAATTATTATTGGCCACAATTGCCGCAAGATGTCAAGAAGTTTGTACAAAGTTGCAGAGTATGTCAGATGGCGAAAGGAGTGAAGTAAAATACAGGGTTGTATCAGCCATTACCTATACCAGAGAAGCCTTTGGAGGATATCAGTATGGACTTTGTTCTTGGTTTACCGAGGACTCAGCGGGGACATGATTCAATTTTTGTGGTAGTTGACAGATTTTTGAAGACGACACATTTCATTCCCTGCAAGAAGACTAATGATGCTGTTCATATAGCCGAATTATTTTTTAGAGAAGTAGTGAGACTTCATGGTTTTCCAAAGACCATAGTTTCATATTGGGACACTAAGTTTGTTGGATATTTCTGGCATACATTGTGGAAGAAGTTAAAGATAGATTTGAAGTTCAGTTCATCACATCATCCACAGACTGATGGACAGACAGAGGTGGTGAATAGGAGTTTGGGAAATTTGCTGAGATGTTTGGTTGGAGATAAGCCAACAGGATGGGATTTGATTTTACCACAGGCAAAATTTGCATACAATAATTCTGTCAATAGGAGCACTGGTAAATCACCATTCTAGATTGTATATGGAAGTAGTCCAAGAAATGCATCTGAATTGAGGAAGATAGATAAAGGAGAAATAAGTAGTGCTGAAGCTGAGGATTTTGCAGAACACTTGAAGAACATCCATGGGGAGGTGAGGAAGTATATTACCAAGATGAACGCACAATATAAGGCTAAGGCAGATGAGAAAAAGAAGTATAAGGAATTTCAGGTTGGTGATGAAGTCATGGTTCATTTGCGGAAGGAGCGGTTTCAAGTTGGTACATATAACAAGCTGAAAATGAAGAAGTTTGGACCATGTAGGATACTGAAGAAACATGATTTAGGAAATGCATATGAGGTAGAATTTCCTACTGAGCTAAATATTTCATTAGTGTTTAACATTTCAGATCTGACAGAGTATCATGAAGGAGGTGTTGAAGATGAGATCACAGTAGCACAGTGGAGTATTCCAACAACTAGTTCAGACACTAAGGAGATCGAAGATATACTAGACAGTCATGTTGGCAGAAGCACAAGGAATAGGACATATGAAGAATATCTGGTCAAGTGGAAAGGATGACCTGTTGAAGATTCATCATGGCTGACAAAGGAGGAGGTTAGCCATCTTGGTTTTTCTCTGCACACCTGAGTTGTGACAGGGTCACTTCTCAAATTACCCTGGGTGTCTGATGCAGGAGCATCCTGGGTGTAAGAGCAATCTTGCATCACCCAAAAAAAAAAAAAATTTCTATTTTTGTATTCAATAAGGGCTATCTTGTGCAGAGCTGCTATTTATGGAAAGTTACTATTTTTGGTAATTTTCATATGTGCTCAGAATGATCTGATTTCTTTCTTGGAGGTTCATTTTGGTCATATAAGTCTGCCAGTAAAGTTTCATTGCCAGATCAAGTGTATATTGGAAGATATTGAAAATTTTCGGTATTGGCAGCAGGGTATAGAAACTTTGAACTCAGTTTTGAAGGCTTTAGAGGCCCCAGATGAGGTCAAAAATTTGGGTGATGGGTGCTTGTGCTGATCAAGCCTGTAGAGCACTTCGTGGCATTTCTGAAATGGGGTTATAATAGTCGATCGGGTCAACTGGTGATGACTTGTGGTCTTCGGAAGTTGGGCCACCTGAAATGGCGGAAAATAATTTTTTTCAAAATTTTTGTTCGGGTTTCAAAGGTTATCTTTAGCCGACTATGATGTAATAAAATTTAAAATAAAATAATTCTAAGTTTGGTCGGCCTTATTGGCTAAAATTCTGGAACCTTCCCAGGCGATGGAAATTTGCCTATATAAGGAAGGCTGTATTATTGTCTTAGGTAGTTTAGAATAGTTCTGGGTAGTAGATCTGGGCAATAATTCGAGGCTTTGTCCTATAGAATATTGTAAGGGAATGCCCATGTGGCTTTGCATATATTGTAATTCTGAAAGTTTGTAATTCCACATTTGTGGAGATAACAAGAAGCCAATTTTCTGTTCTTGCATATTGTTGTGGTTTCTCTATTTCTATTATGTGTTTGTGGTATTAAGGGGAGCACCCTTCATCAATACACAACTGTACTGACAGCTTCCCTCCAATATGTCTGAGCAACATTCTTCTGTATCATCAAACTTCTAGCACAGTCAATTATAGACCTATTCCTCCTTTTAGCAATGCGATTTTGCTGAGGTGTCCTCGGTGCAGATACCTACCTTCTGATTCCATGCTCATTACAAAAATTAGTAAATTCATCAGAGATAAATTCACCACCTCTATCAAATCTTAAACATTTTATTTCCTTTCCAGTTTCTTTCTCTACCTTAGCTTTATACCACTTAAACATTTTGAAAGCTTTAGATTTCTCTTTCAGGAACATGATAGTCATCAGTCTAGTATAATCATCAACAAAAAGAATAAAATATCTATCACCAGAACAGCTCTGAGTTCTCATAAGACCACATAGGTCAGTATGAACCAACTCAAGTATCTTCTTTGTTGAATAGTCTTTTCTCTTAAAAATAGACTTAGTCATCTTACCTCTCTGACATTCATGGCACATGGCTTGATCAGGTTTTGTCAAGTTAGGCAATCCTCTAACTCTTTTCTTTCTACTAATCTTGATCATGTTGTCAAAGTTCACATGGCATAACCTTCTATGCCATAGCCAAACATCTTCATGTTAGGAATGAATGCAAAGTGTTTTGGCAGTCATTCTGTAGCAGTTGTTATTGCAATCATGACTTGGATTGTCATTGATGTCAACACAGTGATATTCTAGATATTAGCAGGAAACTAGGTACAATTTTGTTTTGTGCACATGTTGTATTATAGATTGTCTTTTGCGCAGTTGATGGTATGTTCTTTGGTGTGTTATTAACCTATGGTTAACAACACAAAAATAAATTCATTCATTTGTAAGAGTTATGAGCATTTTGGTGAAAACAGTGTTTAGACAGTGTTTCTATGTAGCGATGTTCGAAAATCGGAGGATATCTCTTAGCTGGGATGGAATCTAATTTTGCGTAGTTAAAGGGATGTTGGAGACTCATTAATGATGATGTGGTTCATAGCGCAAACTTTGAGGATATGTTTGGAGAAAGTTACGGTAACTGGAAGCTGACAGTTTTATGTGAATTCTGTGTGTAGCTTGTATAATTTATTATTTTGTAATTGAGGACTGACTCATTTGTAATTATTTGAGTTTGGTATATAAGAAGGAATTTTTTCCTTATTTTAAAGTGTACTATGTAGAGAGAGATGCGAATATATGCATGAAGTGAAGAAAAGAGCTAATTCAGTGATGAAGGAAGACTTGTGAGTACAGAGATCTGGAATTGTGATCTTGTGTAGCAGAGAGTGCAGTTTTGGCACAGTGTGAAGGAGGTAATATATTTCATATTATTTTGTTGAATAATTCTAAGATCTTTTGGACGGTGGGTTCAGAGATCTTTCCTTGAAGATGTTTGGGCAGTGGGTCCTTCTGTCTTCCATAAACTCTTAACCGGGTTAGAATCTTTTAATAGGGATTCAAAATCTCCTAATAGGGATTTATATGTACTTAATGTATTTCATAAGAATCCTAACAGGGTCCATCATCTAACAAGGAACTTTCATATTAGTGCATCAATTCTTGGGCATCATTCCCACCGAGGTTTACTCTTTTCAAGAGGTTCCCTAGTTAACATATCTTGTGTTATTGTGCAATTGTGTATGATTATCTTTCTATGGTTGATCAGTACATTGATTATATTGTTTAAAGCTATTGAATGGATAAATTATCTAATAACGGATTCACCCCCCCCCCTTTCAGTTATCTTGAGGATCTTTACTTTCTAACACTTCATCCTTTATTAACAAACAAGAAGACTGATCCATATCAAGATAGAATAGATTACCTCTAGATTGTGTACCAGTTGTGACAAGTCTTCCCCCATCATCATAGATCTTCACCTTTTTGCTCTCAAAAGCCAGTTGGTGGCTTGAATTGTTTAGCTGAGCCACACTTAACAAATTATAGTTCAATCCATCTACCCAGTATGCATTTTCACATTGTAGTATGTCATTGAGCATCAGTGAGCCTTTACCTCTTACCATACATGGTGCATCATTTCCCACTCTCATAGATCCTCCATTATAGTCAACAAGATGATCAAACTTTTCTACATCACTGGTCATATGATGTGTACAGCCACTGTCTATGATCCATGTATCATTTCTGCTTACTTTAGAGTTTAGTGCTATTTCTTCATGTTTCTCTTCCTCCTCTGAGTCATCTTTCATAGCAACAAATAAAACTTCTATATCATCATTAGAATTAGATTCAGTTTCAATATCTTCAGCTATGTAACATACCTTTTTGCCTTTTTCATCTTGGTTATCTTTGTTGTAGTGTCAGTAGCCTCTGTTGACTCTTCTTCCATAGCTTCCTTCAGATCGGTCTTTGGATCTATCATCATCTTTCTTCTGAGGACATCTAGCAGTGATGTGACTGACTTCTTTACAATTAAAGCATGCTAAAGGTAGCTTACCTCTATACCTTCCTTTTCCTTTGGGCAATCTTCTGGCCATAAGTGCTTCAAGCTCACCAAGTTCATCATCGGTACCACCATCACTATCACAATTCTTACTATTCCTGCTAGACTTTCCAATCTTCAAAGAAGACATGAAAGTGGAGTCAACAAAAGGAACAACACTATTATCAAAATTGTTTAATTCAAAGGTTGTAAGTTTACCAATCAGAGTGTCAAGAGTAAGGTTGGATGTAGCTCTTGTTTCACGAATTGCAGAAATCCTAATTGCATAAATTGGTAGCAAAGTTCTGAGAATCTTGCTTATCACCATTTCATCATCAATCACTCCATAAGATGCTCTAATAGCATGTACCACCTCTTTGAGTCTATTTGAATATTGGACAATGTTCTCACCTTCTTTCATTCTCATATCATCAAATCTACCTCTCAGGCTTTCAGCTCGGGCTATTTTGACATTCAAATCTCCACTGTAAATTTGTGTCAACTTATCCCACATTCCTTTGGCAATCATGGAAGTCTTGATATCTTCAAATTCAGCATCATTACAGGCAGCAACAAGTTCCATCATAGTAACATTGTGTTCATGCTTGTCCTTCAGTTGATCAATAGTTAAGGGACCATTGGGCGGTTGTATGTAGCCATTTTCTATCAGATCTAGTGTTGAGTTCCCAATTCCAGATATGTGCAACTTCATTTTGCTTTGCCATACTGTGAAGTTCTCTTTGTTCAGTTTTGGTACTTCCCTCTTATACATCTTGAGACCTTTATGCTTAAGTCCTTAAAACTCTGTTCCAAGCAACCAAAGCTCTGATACCAATTGTTAGAATAACTGAGAGGGGGGTGAATCATTTATCCAGTGTCCCAAAACAAAATGTATAATTCAAAACAACTTCTTCAATTTTTGCTCGTCGGTAAACAATAATAACTCTCACTATCTGTGCTTTTATCGATTACTAGTCTAAAACTATAATAGTTTACCGATCAAATCTAACATGTAACATGCAAAGTATGATAACAAACAAATATCACAATCAACACATAACACAAGAGATTTAACATGGAAACCCTATAAAGAGAAAAACCACCTGGGACCGGCAACCCAAAATTGTTCACTCTTCTGAAGTGATGTCGGTTAAGACCCAACCCTATTAAAAGTTACAAACACACTATCAGATGTGACCTTGTTAGAGGATTTTAGACTAGAAGTTATCATCCAACTAGCATTCACTATGGCATTGACAGGATAACAATGTTCATTCTATGAATGATACATCATAAGACTTTCAGAGTCCACTCGGTTAAGAGATTTAAACTGTATACAATGGTTAAATGTGTAACAATAAATGATCTGACTTAATACAACTTCAATTGCAGATTACAAATCAATATTCAGTCCATAAAAATCCTTCTGACCAATATTTCACTTCAGTTTCAATACTATATCAACTTAATATCCATCGGTAATTGCTCTTTGTAGCTCGGTAACTATTCTGCAGCTCGGTTCTTACTAACCAGTATTATCAGAATGCATGAAAACTTGTTCACACGATAATCCTGCAACTTCTTCTTCTGTTGACATTTTAATAAAGAAAATATGTTCTCTTATATAGATGAGTAAATCATTTTCTTCTCCACCATCAGATTTTTCTATTTAACCACATTCATAGATTTTGCCACTTCAAACTTTCTTGGTACTTGTGTCAATAACATGTTTCAATCTTCTTTGTTAGATATTTCTTGAATTTGATCAGTCGTTGATCTTTGTAACAAACATTATCTGTTACCTCAATGTTATGCTCTTGCCAGCTCATCAATCTTATCGGCTAAACTAATCATTTGATTCATTCTATTCTGCTCGGTTAACAAAGAAATGTGTTGATGAACACTGCTTGGTTAATACTGTGGTCGGTATACACTGTACTCTGTCGGTGTATACTAGAAATGCTTCATTTACCAACAACGCTGCTTTGTGTCTTTTAGCTTTATACTTCATCATAGATGAATGCAACATAATAAAGTCAATATCATCAAGTTATAGACTCATCAACAAGTTACTCAATGTGTTCCTTATCCTCATGTGTCATGTACATCTTTCCTCATGTATATTTCTTTTTTCTTCATCTCTTTCTCCTTTCTTCAGATGTCTCAATATAGTAACTTACAAGATAAGTGTTGTCAAACTAGTTGACATCAATGACAACATAATACTGATTTAATCATATTACATGTCTAATCAGCAACTCAGTGATCTTGTAATCACAGATTCTTCAATCAGATTCCAAATCAGTTGTAGTCGACCAACACTCCATGGGGGATAGATTTATATACAAGGATTCCATTTGGTTTAACTAATGTAGTTTCTACATTCTAGAGGGAAATGGATGTAGATTTTAAGGAATTTATTAATGTTATCATGGTAGTTTATCAAGATGATATAACTATTGGATTACAGAGAGGGGGGGTGAATCAATAATCCCTTATTCCAAATACCTAAAAACTTTCTTTGATTAACTCAGTAGTAGCTCGGTAAAACAAACTTCATTGTTTATCGACAATAGTAAATAAACTATAACAACCAGTAAATCATTCACACAAATCATGCATCACATGTAACACTAATATTTAATGTAGAAACCCTGCTTTGGAAAAAACCACCGTGGGACTTTTCACACACTAAGAAAATACTATTTTGAAGTATGCTTGGTTAAGAGCCAATCTGGTTAAAGATTACAATACACACTATTAGGTGTGACTCAGTTAAGGGATTTACCTTAGATATGTTAGGATCTTCAGCCTTTTAGGATTCCCCTTGTTAGAGGGCTTCAAACACTCTTTAGAATGTTACCTTTTTCAAGGATTTTACAATAAGACTGTTAAGTCCACTCTGTTAAGAGATTTCTCTGTTACAAATGCTAGTAAGAAATAGTAAATAAATTGACCTGTAGATTTGCAACTATCTTTTCTCAATCAAATAATTTGTGTGCTCTTCAATCTTCACTTCAATTCTTCATTATCCACTAGCTTCAACACTTCATCAGATCCTTCTTTCCACTCAGAATCTCTATGTTCCTTCTTCACTATATCAGTCAGTGACCCTTCAACTATTCAATTTTTCTAGCCATTTGTTCATACAAATCCATCCTTTATATAGAAAATGTTTGCCTCTTAATCTCCTCTATTATATTTTTCTTTGATCAATCTTAACCGTCTAATTCATTATACCTTGAATCTGGATCTCGGTAACACATTTTATTTTCACCTAGGAACTTAAACCTTTCTTGAAACTTGTTCCATCTCTTTTTACTATTTAGATCTTGTTTTATATCTTCACCTTGAATTTTTATGTTTGTAGATCTCTTGTAACTAACTTTCCTTTTCATCATGATCATCCATCTCATCATAGCTAATCATTAAATGTTGATTCAATCCTTATTTAATATTTATTCCTTGCTCGGTGTCCTCCATTTGAATTTTGGTTAAATTTTCTCGGCACCTAAACCTTTCTTTTTTGTTTGGTGCCTTTGTTTCCTTTTCCTTTATCGATTTACTTCATTTTTCCTTTTACCTTTACCAAGTGACATATCCTTCTTGGTAGCCAAAAAAACTTAACTTACAAATTTGATAAATCTTCATCACCATGCTTTACCTGTGTGTGTGAATTTTGTACCTGATCTGTAGACACAACACTCAGTAAAACATTAGAGGTTAGTGATAATCAAAATCGTGCAAAATTGAAAGCTAAACTAACCAAGCAATTTACTACCTTCTAATAGGTGCGAGATTAATGTTCTCAGATTGTTATCAAGATTAGTGACCTAGACGACACCTAAATGAAGGATTTGAATGCAATTGATCTAGATATGAGATTGAATGCAATTAATCTTTTTTTTTTTTGATATTTTCTATGCAATAATAATGATAAAAACTGATATGAATCTATGCTAGATGAAATTGATATGCTATGAATGCTATTGAAAATTGATATGCAATGCTAATCTAACAATGATATGCAATATGAATGCAAAAAAATGATTGATCTCACAAAGATGTCGATTCGCAAGAGCTTTGATTCTTCAATTCTAATTCTCCAGCGTGATTGTGCAAAAATATGAGATTTTGTGGATGCAAAATTGAGAGATGATTGAGAGATGATTGAGAGATGAATTATGAAGAGCTGAGCATTGTTTTTATAGAAATCCAAGGCTTTGGAGGTGCATGAAAAAAAGCCATAAATCACTCAAATAACTTAGGTTGATTTTTGAGTTATTTTTAAATAAAAGATAATTAACTCACAAAAACATGCAAAAGCTAAGCTTTAACTCAAAATAGAGTTTAGCTTTAATTGATAATTGATAGTTGTTTGCTTTTATGATTGTGCATGTTTTATTTATGAATTGATTTAATAATAAAGTGATTTATTTCCAACTTAACTGCTTTTAAAAATAAAATAATTGATTTATGGGTTAATCAATTATTTAATCAAATTTTTATTAAAAATTATATTATTAAATAATGACAACATGCTTTAATTAATTAAATAAGAATTTAATCAATTATTCATAAGATATTAGATTTATTGTCAAAATTAAATAATACAATTAATAATAGATAGAATTAAATTTAATTAAACAATTAATTTGGCAAGATATTAAATCTAATTAATTAAATATGAAAATATTCAATTAATCAAACTTAGGATAAATGTGATTTATCACCAAATAATCATTAAATTAAAAATAATTAAGATAATTAGGAATATTGCTAGGAATATTCCCCGATGCAGAATTTAAGATAATCAATTATGATTCGATGATGTTTAGATGTGCCTTTGGTTAGGACTTTGATGTCGATTTCGTTCGATATGTAGATGTAGGAGGTTAATGAACTTATAGCCCATTTTTGGGGTATTACATTTTGCCCCTCTTTGAATTACTGTGCGAAGCACAGTGGTTCAAAGATAGTCTGTGTTTGATAAAGATATGAAACTGATTCAAAAGATAAACCAATCTCAAGATAGAAACCGATTGAAAGATATTGAGATAGGAGTTGATTGATATTGAATTGATATGGAGATAATAGGTCCTGAATGACCAGAGATAATGTTCACTATAGTAGCGATGAACCATTGATTGTGAAAGAGTGTCAAAACACCTGATTCCAAACCTTAGGATTGATAAGAAGTGAGTGACCCATTCTAGACTCGATTGTCTTAGCAGAACTAGCAGGTATCACATCTGAATCCTCCAGTTGCCAAAAAACCAAGGAAAGAACACTATGATCTGATGGTTGCAAAAACTGATATGGATTACAAGATTAAGAGAATACCAGATTGATATGGATCGATGAATCTGATATGCCCCAAGTGATGATAGATTTGCCCCAAGCGATGAGGTCTTTTTTTTTTTTGATGAATCAGTAACTAGACGTGATTGTTTGTCTTGATTACTGATGAAAGATATTGATAGATTTGATTGACAGACTTTGAATGATGTGCAATACCATGCCCCCTTCGGGATGAAAATTGAAATCTGACAAGAAAAAGTCAGTGTTGATAGTTCAGAAGCATGCTAATTGATTTGAGAAGTGGTTAAACACGTCCGAGAATGCATTCTGCATCGTTTGGAGGTCTTGGAGACTGAATTTGACTAGGTTTGACCATGAGTTGACCATGGTTGACCAAGTTGAAATTTTGATAGTTTGATGTAAGATAATCAGTTAAGTTGAATTCTAGATTTCTGTGATAATGGGAGGTTGATTATGTAAGCAGTGAATAAGATAAATGATCTCAAATTTGAATTTTGATCCCGAAAAAGGATTCTACTTACTGTTTCGTTGGAGGAACCTTTGTTTGAGATTTAGCTCTTGTTAGACTTGAAGATGCGATTTGAAGAATCATTTAAGAATTGAAGTTCATTTAATCATTGTGAGATCATGCAAACATGCAAAATGCAATGAGACATGCAAAATGAAATGAAACCTAAGACCTAGGACCTAGTCACTGATCATATGTCGATTTGTTATCATCATTGAACTTTTAGGTAACCGGATAAATCAATACAATGCCCACTAGCTATGAAACCATAGACATATGAATATCGATTTGTATGTGCATGAATCAATACAACACCCACTGGTCAACAACCATGGATATATGAATATTGATTTTATTTTTGGAATGTCAGATTAGATATAAGCACCAAGGCACAAACGCCAGGATGACCTGAATATCATGTCCATTTTGATATAGTAATTTGTACAAGTATCAAAACATAAATGTCGTGATGACCTGAAGATGCCTTGCATTGCAAACACATCAAACAGTCAAGAGATCATTCTAAATCCAATGTGAATTACCCGTAGTGACCCTTTATCGTTCACATCCGTAGGTAAGATCGTGTTTCATAGTAGGAGAAAGAACTCACTCAAAAAGACAATAGTTAGATCAAAATTCCTTGAATTTTTTGGGTATCAATGGTCGAGGTACGCATGGCCATCCAATTCGAGATAGAGGCTCTTATAGTCGGACACCATTTCAATCCAGAATTTCCAAAGTTATTAGATTTCACATACGAGCAGAAAACAAAGAAAAGATTATGCCCCTAGTCATCACTCTCTAAATCCTATAAAGGACATCATCGAAGAGCTCAAAGGGACACAATATGCAAAAATCTCAATGCGAATCAGTAAGCATACAAGGAGATAAAAGCATGAAGCACAGATTGTTTTCAATTTGAGTTTGATGTTTGATTGTGTTGTTATAGATGCAAAATCCTTTCTGGAGACAAGACAGACTGACTGACTCAAATGAAGCTTCAAAGGACTCTGAGTGGATATGACACGTCTAAGATACATTGGAGACTATAAGATATGACATTGGTTGCCCCCAAGTTTGAACATTGAGAGGATTCAGATGCCCAAGCTGATTGGTGTATAGACCGACTTATTGAAAACTAGAAATGTTGAAACAAACCGGGAGATATGTACAAACTAAAGCAAGACTGAAAGCTGGGAAAGACCAAGATTGTACTGATAGATGGAGCATTTTGAACAAGTGACATCTATTTGCCGGGTTTTCACCATCTTGGTAGAGATTCTATTTTTGCTACCAAGGCGCCTGTTTCCAAGTTTTCACCAAGGCACTTTTTCTTCTTTTTTCATTTTTTGTATTTTTCATTTTTTCAATTTTTTTGTACTTTTGATATTTTTTGATTTTTTTGTGAATCATCAAGGCACCTATTGCTAGGTTTTCACCAAGATGTTCATTTTTTCAGGACTTTTTCCGATTTTAAAGATTTTTTTCACGATATTTATCAAGCACTGAATGCCTTAGGCATCGAATTTCTTCAGATGGAGAACGTTGATTGGTTCTCGAAGCTGTTCTCCTTCAGTTGTTGAGAGTTGATAGGCACCAGAGCCAAAAGTAGCAGTGATAACAAAGGGACCCAGCCAATTGGGTTCGAACTTCCCCTTGCGTTCTTGATGTGATTGATTTTTAGAATTTTCTCTCAAGACTAGATCACCAACCTGAAATTCTCTGTGTCGGACTTTCTTGTTGTAGCCTCTAGACATTCTTTTTTGATACACTTTGAGATGATCATACGCTGCTTGTCTACGCTCATCTAGTAATTCAAGTTCTTGTAACCTAGACACTCTGTAGTCTTCATTAGTGACAAGTCCATGCATTCTGATTCTGAGTGATGGGATTTCAACCTCAATGGGCAGTACCACTTCAGACCCATAAACTAAAGTGAATGGTGTAGCCCCAGTAGGCATTTTGATACTAGTTCTATAGGCCCAGAGAGTTGGATTGATCATGAGATGCCAGTCTCTTCCTATTTTATTTACTATTTTCTGCAAGATCTTCAGGAGATTTTTGTTTGAAGCCTTAGCTTGTCTATTCCCTTGAGGATAGTAAATAGAAGACCAATGTTGTGTAATCTTGAATTTAGCACATAAGTCATCTAGATCCTTGTTTTTGAATTGTCCCCCGTTATCTGTGATTATAGAGTGAGGGATCCCATATCTGCAAATGATGTAGTTTAGGATGAACATAGAGATCTGTTTCCTTGTTGCTTGTGTTAGAGGAACTGCCTCTACCCATTTTGTAAAATAATCTGTAGCTATGATTATATGGATATGTCCATTGGAAGAGTGCGGATGGATAGCACCTATGAGATCAAATGCCCATTGTTGAAAAGGCCATTGTGTAGTAAAGGGAATCAGATCTCTCCCTGGAGCATGAATCAAGTTGCTATGTACTTGACACTGTTGATAGTTTTTAGCAAATTTAATAGCCTCTTTCTCCATTTCAAGCCAATAGTACCCAGCCCTAATAAGTTTTTGAGCTAACGTTAAACCATTTGAGTGCGACCCACATATACCCTCATGGACTTCCTCTAATGCACATTGAGACTCTTCTCATTCTAAACATCTAAGCAGTGTACCATCTAGACCTCGTTTGTACAGATCATTACCAATGATGACATATCGGGATGTGGATCGGATAAGGTTTCATTTCTCAAAGTGGTTAAAGGACTCAGGGATGATTTGGTCATGGAGATAGGAGAATAGATTTTTGTAGCGAGATGAGTCATAACCTACAATAGTGCAGATCATGCGGGTTTTAGGGGAGTCATATGCAGGATAGGATAGGGCTTCCACCAGGAACTCGTAGCGTAGTTCATGTTCGGGCTGCTGTAAGAGAGTAGATAATGTCACCATTGCATCGGCAGTCTTATTCTCCATTCTGGTTATTTTCTCAAATGTGATAGAGATGAAGTATTTCTTTAAATCATCTACCATTCTCTTGTAAGGAATGAGCTTTTCATCTTTGGTTTGGTACACATCATTGACTTGGTGGATAACCAGTTGTGAGTCTCCATGGATGTGCATCTCTGTAACTCTCCACTGTATTGCCATTTTCATACCATTGAGAAGTGCCTCATATTCAGCAATATTGTTTGTGCAAGGAAACTTTAGTCTAAATTCTTTGGGTATCGAGTATCCTTGAGGAGTGATGAACAATATGCCTACTCCAGATCCATTCTGTGTGTAGGAGCCATCAAAGAATAACTGCCATTCTCTAGAAGAGAAGTGCATGATAGAGGAATCAGGAAATTCCATTTGCATGGGTGTATCATCAAACATGGGTGCATCTGCTAGTTGATCAGCAATAACTTTTCCTTTGATAGCCTTTCTTTCAACATATTCAATGTCAAATTCGCTCAAGAGCATGACCCATTTAGCTAGTCTACTTGTGAGGGCAGCTTTGCTTAGTAGGTATTTCAGTGGATCAATTTTTGCTACTAGATGCATGGTATGAGCTAACATATAGTGTCTCAGTTTCTATGATGCAAAGATCATAGCTAGACATGCCTTCTCAATCATAGAATAGTTCTTTTCATACGCCACCAATGTTCTGCTTATATAGTAGATGGCTCTTTCCTTTTTGTTCTCATCATGTTGTGCTAGCAATGCCCCCAGTGATGTATCTGTTGCAGAGACATATAATATTAATGGCTTCCCATAAATAGGAGGCATTAAGATAGGAGGATTCGAGAGATAATTCATGATATGTTTAAAGTTGTTCTCGCATTCTTCATTCCATGCAAAGGTCACACCTTTATGTAATGTTTTTGTAAAGGCTGTGATATGTCCGCTAGCTGTGATATGAATCTTTTGATAGATTGAACTCTACCTTGCAATGTCCTCATTTGACTGATATTTGTGGGAGGTTGCATCTCTATTATAGCCTTGACTTTAGCCGGATCAACTTCAATGCCTTTCTTTGAAACTATGTATCCTAAGAGCTTTCCAGAAGTGACACCAAAAGCACACTTCTTAGGATTTAGTCAGAGACTAAATTATTCCATTCTGTCTAGGATCATGCTCAAGTCTGTTAGATGTTCAGTTCTAATCATGGATTTTGCCAAGGTATCATCCACGTAATCCTCCATTATTCTATGCATCATATCATGAAAAATAGATGTCATTGCTCTTTGATATGTAGCTCCAGTATTTTTGAGTCTGAATGGCATAACATTCCAACAGAAGGTTCCCCACGCACATGTGAAAGCTATTTTCTCTTGATCTTTTGGAGCAATTTTGATTTTATTGTACCCATAAAAGCCATCCATTAAGGAATACATTTCATAGCCCGCAGTCATGTCCACTATCATATCAATGTTAGGCAGTGGAAAGTCATCCTTAGGGCATGCTCTGTTCACATCTCTAAAGTCCGTGCACACTTTGATTGAACCATCTGGTTTAGAAATAGGTACAATGTTGGAGATCCACTTAGCATAGTCTATGACGTGGATGAATCTAGCTTTTAGGAGTTTCTCTAATTCAGCTTTGACTAAAAGTGCAACATGAGGATGCATCTTTCTTAATTTTGGTTTGATTGGTTTTACTCCAGGAGCAATGGATAGATGGTGCATAATGAGATTGGGATCCAATCCTGGCATATCTAAATATTTCTATGCAAAGTTGATCTTTTTGTCTGATAAGAATGTAGTGAATTTCTATTTCTCTTCTTCTGATAAGGATTGTGCTACATGTACCAATTGTGGTTCCTCTGTTGTACCCAAATTTATGGATTGAGTTGGCTCAATCAAAACTAGAGATCTATCCTATAAATGACTCGAAAGGACATCAAATATCTCATCCTTAGGTGCCTCAAAGAGGTTTTCACCTTCAGATACATCTTTTCTTTTTACTTTTGTAGGTTCTGAGACTGCCACAAAATGGTTTTCACCCTCAAAACTCTTTTTATTTTTATTTTTATTTTTTTGACTAAGATATTTGATGTCCAACTCAGTCATGCTGATGCTCGGTTCACTGATGGAAGTCCTCATAGGCTTGACTGCATTGAGGTAACAAGCAAGGGCATAGTCACTTGGAAAGGTGTAGATACCATGGCTCGGGTTCGTGGAAGTTTGGTCAATAAGATCAGGGTGTTGGATAGTTAAAGTAGGAAAGGCTTGGGATATGGTGTTCACAGATGTGGATATGTCATCATTGGTCCTAACCTGACGCTCAAGTTCAAAGGTGATATTACAGCTCAAAATGTTCAATTCATGAATAGGCTCAACATCATCATGGGAGTCCTCATCAGCCATAAGTGGATCAGACACGTTAAGTTCATTGTTTCGCTCTAGACCTACGTTGGGTTGAGATACATATTGGTGAATAAAATCAATATATTTCTCTATTATAAGCTCATCTTCTTCTGGAATGGCACCCCATTCATAGTCATTTGACTCAGCTTCTGATTCAGGATCTCTAGGAAATCTTAGAAAATGTGTGAAATCAGGATGAATACCCCAAGAAGGATTACCCTCAGTCTCTGACTTGAATTCATATTCATGGGAATCAGTGTCAAAATAACTACCCCCTTCTTCTTGATCAGTTTGATTGCCTTCAAGATTAGTTGGTTCTTGTGGTGCAACCATCTCTTGCGCTATGGTAGGTTCTTGTGTTTCTACTACATTAATTCTTCTGATAGGATCATCTTTATCATCAAGAAGATCTTTGATCTCTTTAGGCAATTTTTCATAGGGGATAAGCTCAGAGCTATCTGAACCATCATCTGAGGGTTCTGTCTCTTCTTTCTTGAGAAGGGGTTCTCCTGGTGCAATTTGTTCTATGACATGAGAACAACCACCTTTGAGATGATAGGGTTTCTTCTTAAAGCCTAAGCCACCAGTATCTTTGTTGGCTCTACCAATATGTGGAATGGGTGTCACAAGACCCTTTCCTCTGATTCCTAGAGGTCCTTGACCGGAATATCCCATCTTGGCTATCAATCTGTTCCCTGGACCATATGAATTAGAAGGGATTGTAGGTGCTATAGATTCACTAGGTTGAACAATTTTGGATTCAGAATCATCTTTGTATAGCCATGCAAGCACAGCTTCATCCTCTTCAAATTCTTGTTTGGATACTTGCCCCGCCACAAATTTTTTTTTGTATGCTTCCATAGGTTCCTTAGGTTCTGATTTAGATTGCTTCAAAGATTGTCCATATGACTTGGGCGAGATAGGGAGAGATGTTAGAGACAAGACTGGCTCTATAGTGTATTCTCCCATCCCATTTTCTTTGATATTGATCTCTTTAGCAATGTCATCCATCTTAGATGTGGAAGCCATATTTTGTTGCTTGATGGAAGATTCTTTGTTATTGGGGACAAGCTTATCGGCACTTTCCTTCAATGTATTGCAAGTTGTACTCAGATCTGCTGGGATAGTAACTTCTACCCCTTCATAGGGAAATTTCAAGCATTGATGGTACGTAGAAGGGATGGCTTGCATTTCATGGATCCAAGGTCTCCCTAGAAGGATATTGTAAGCCAATGGTAGATCAAGCACCTGACATGTGGTATCTTTGATGACCAGAGCCACTCGGATGGGTAAGACAATGGTGCCTTTAGAAGCTCTTTCTTGTTCGTCATAGGCTTTTATGGTGATCTTCTTTTGAGGATCAATAGCCATCTCTGAGAATCCCAACTGTGTGATTAAGTTGTAAGAACAAATGTTGAGGCCTGCGCCCCCATCTATCAACACACGTTTGACTCGACGGTTCTGGATTAATACTTCTATGTGCAAGGGCTGATTATGTGGGTGACTTAGGGAGTTGTCATCTTCCTTTGAAAAGGAGATATATTGCGGAGACGTTAGATGACCAACCATAGTCTGGAACTTGTCTAGATCTAAATCATCAGGAACATTAGAGCCGAGCAAAGCTTTGTCTAGGATATATCTGTGAGCTGGAGATATTCGAAGTAACTCAAACATAGAGATTTTGGCATTGGTATGCTGGAGTTGTTGGACGATGTTGTAAGATGTAGGTCTTGTATCCTTTGGATTGGAAGATTTCAAGGCAACCTTCTGTTTAGGAGCAGATGTGAGATTGAAAGGTATCTTAGGGACATTAGATGAACTTGGTGGTTGTCCTTTCAGATGAGCCTGAGCTTGTGATCTGGTAACCGCATTAGCTGAGGAATGATTTCTGTCTCTTTATACAATCATGATGACATTGCAGCTCTCAGAGAGACATGGTTCAACCATATTGATGACAGCATTGTTTCCAGGGTAGGCATAGTTGACTTTTGCCCCCATGTTAGGCTGAGAAGTGGAAACTCCCTTGCCATGTTGTGGAAATGGTTCCGTAAATGCTGTGTGATCATTATTGCTGGTAGGATTATCGATCGTGATGTCCCCTTGATCTATCAAGTCTTGAATGGTATGCTTCAAGTGGAAGCATCCATTAGTTCTGTGGCCTTTAGTCTGATGGAAAGCATAGAATGCATTATCTTTCCACCAATATGATTTTGGATCCAGATCAGGGTTTCAGATTGGTGGTAAAGAGATCATGTTATCAGCTATCAGGGTTCTCAGGGCAGATTCCAAAGATTCTCCCAAGGGAGTAAACTTTCATTTATTATCCCATCGTTTGAATGGCTTCTTTAGAGATGGTTTAGCAGATTTTTGCTCTGAAGCTTCAATGGATTTGGTGGCAACGGTGAGATTGTAGGCCGGTGCTTTTGATGGGGTGCGGATAGTGTCAACAACACCATCAGAGACAATACCTTTGTTTCTATTCCAGCTCTTGTTTTTATCTTTTGAGCTAGATCTAGATTCAGACTTGTCCTTTTGAAGTGTGATTTCTCCTTTCTTGACAAGTACTTTCTCAATCTTCATTGCATTATCCACCATTTTATCAAAAGATACATGATCTTGCATTTGTAATGGATAATTGAGCTCTGGAACAAGGTTATTGATAAAGATTTCAAGTTTCTCCATTTCGGGAATTTATCTAGCATATAGAGAGAACTTCTTTCTCCACCTCTTGAGGAAAGTTAGGAATGATTCCCCTGTATATTGCTTGAGGTTACAGATATCGATCATGGTGATCGGATGTTGAATATTGTTGATAAAACAATTTAATCAATTCCTTAAAAGTTTGATCGTAGAAGGTAATCTTGAAAACCACTGAATGGATGCTCCTCCCAAGGATCTAGGAAAAAGATGCATTAGATAAGTCAGTTCATGCATGAATTCCATGGATTGCATACAGAACTCTCTGACATGATCTTGAGGATCAGAGTGTCTGTCATATTTGTCATACTTTGGTATCTCCACTCTTTTTGGGAATGGTGGCATATACAAGTTTTTGTCGAATGGGAAAGGACATAGGGCCTCCATGGAGAACTCCTTGGGTTCCTTCTCTTTCTTAAGATTGTTAAATTCAACTTGTATAGCATGCATCTATTTTGTCATAGCTATGAGTGGATTTTCTTCCTCATGTGTGATTATATCATCAACATTAAAGTTGGGAGGAAGCTTAGCCCCTTCCTGGGCTAATTGTAAAAAGTATGCCTCTCTATCCACTTTCAAGAAATGTCTCATCATTCTCTTGAATTCATCGTCATTCTGACATCGATGAATTTCAGAGGGCGTAGGTTCTTGGTCAGCATTATGTTGAGAATGGTGTCCTTGGGACCCTCCTAGAGAACTGTGGTTTGTCCCTGCTTGAGACATGATAGGAGTTTTTGGGCTCCCTGGAACAGATTGAGGAGTTTGTTGATTACCTCTGTGAGTTGATAAAGGAGGTATGTAACTAGTTTTCAATCGAAAGTTACCGAGACCATCGTCTTCGTAGATACCTGACTTGATGAGTTGTTCAAGAGTTGGACCTAGGGTATTGGTCAAAAGTAAGTTCTGAGATGTTTCTTCTGATTTCTTGTGTGAAGAAGCTCTGGTCTCCACCATTAACTTTGAATGAAACAGAAGAAAAGGATGAAGACAACTGAAGAACAATTTGATTCGAGAAAATCGGATGACGCAACCTTGTCAAGATTATGATAGTTTTGAAGATCTGATGAGATGTGGGTGAAGGAAATTGTGCCCTGGATGTATGGGATAGATCGCCCAAAAGATAGCGGACATGAGTTCTCAACACTTAGTCTATTTTTGAAGATTGATTGAAGATTGATAGTTATGACAAGGTTTTGACACGAGATAAAAATGACTCAAATTGATCAAACAGAAGACTAGATCGGATTCAAAAGATCAAACTCAGAAAATGGTAGAATGCTCAATAGCTACTACTCTGTTCCTGACACAATGATATTTTTGACAGATTCTAGAACTAGGCTGGAAACATTGGATATCTTGCAATTTGACAATTTCTGAAAACTCTCTCAAATTTTCCCAAATGACACTTTTCAGACTCGTACGACACTGGGTAGTCTATGAAATGATAGTTGCTAAACTCGTACGATAGTTGGGTAGCAATGAAACGACAATTGACAAAACTCGTACGATAGTTGCTAATAGGGTTTTGACTTTCTTGAATTTGCTGGTTTGAAAAATCGTACGACACTGGTTTCTCAATCGTACGACAGATGGGCAATACTGAAATGACATTTGACAAAAAGTCATACGACTTTTGACTTCCTGAAATGACTTTTGACTCCAGAAAGAATTTTATGTCAATTTTTGCAAAATTTAAGGTTTTCAGTTCTGGATTGTTTGCAAATTGTACTGTCCATATTTTGAAGGTTATACCAGATTTGATCATTTTTAATAGCCAAGTAGATAAACAAGCACGCAGAACAACAAGCAAGTGATTCCAAGCACGTCTGAAAATAATGAACAAGGGCAAAAGCAACCTTGCGCATGAACAATTAAGTGACCAAATTGTGCTAATCCCTGAGAGTACTAATTATGTATGTTCTGAAAAGTTTTGCAATAACACACATATACCTAAAAGTGAAAAATTGGCCTCTCTAGGGTTTTTAGTAATGATTTGACTCTGCAACTTTTATGATTCAAAGGGGTGAACTCCAATCCCGGTGCACCAGGGTTTTGACACAGTCCAAGAACTTAATCTTCAAGAGCTTCTAGGGAGATCTGACAACCCAACAATAAACCATACCCGTGGAGATTTCTTCCACAAGGACATTTATATAGCGGCTATCACTACCATGGTGAAAATGGCTATTACCGCTTGAGGTTCCATCAACGTAGTTTTCCCTGTGAAGGGATTGTCTACTACGGTTAACCCTCTCTAAAGATGACTCACAGATTTATACCACAAGGGGACTTGGCTTCAAATTCAAGGTTTTAAAACCTCTTCACTTTTAACCCAAACAAAGCAAGAAGATTAATCCGACACACTAAGACAAAAATTTTCTTCACCAAGGTCTATGATGTCAACTCCATGTGATCTATCAACCTCTCCGGAGAGAGAATGTGTCGATCAATAAGAGAAGATGCACTAACCAAGTTGAATGTGAAATGCACTAAGTATCCTCCCTACCTACAAGGATTCTATCATCAAGAAAGATTTCTCTAGGAATCTAATCTCTCAAGAATCACGAATAGTGTTCATAGGGCCTAATTACTATGTGAGCACAGATATATTCCCGAAAGCAAATCTACCAAAAGCATCCAAAAAGTAGAAAGAGGAACACTTAACGCTTAAAGAAAATATGAGATGAGTCCACAAGGTGGAACACTTAACACCTCACACAAGCTGAAAATGAGTCCACAACTTAGAAAACAAGTGAGTTCCTAAAAGCACAAAAGGGTTGCCAAGTGGAACACTTAACGCTTCTGTCCTATTGACCCCTCCCCTTTATGGCGCTGAGATTGCAACCACGGGGTAGAAATGAGGGGCCAGTGGATTAGCGAGTCCAATAACCCAAGATAGCAATCAAGATCAATCACAAGTATTCTAAGACTACTTAATGAATCTTTAAGGGATCACAACCTAGTATCAAATTATGCAAGTGTGTAGAAATAGATCAAAAGCATGAAAAGATGCACACAAGCTTGACACGTGAGAGATTTATTTTAAGTCCCAAATCAAAATATTATTAGATAAAGGGGAATACCTGGGATCCTTGCAACGCGCTTAGTAGATTTTACCTAATTTTAGCAATTTTTGTTGAACTTTTCCATGCAAGCAAGTGACGAACTCTCCAACAAGCAAACAAGCAAACAAGATATGCAAAATATATTCAACTTATGAAAACCATAGGGTTAGCTCTAAAAATCAATTTTTAGGAGAAATAATAACCATAAATTAATCCAAATGACAACTCATATCATGCATTGAATCATATGAAAAATAAGTGCATACCCATCATAAAATTTTAATTTTTTTGCACTACATTTGACCTAGTCAACAAGATCTGATTTTTTTGATATGATTTTGGCCACCAAAATAAAAATTAAGAATAGAGATCCCTACTAAAAAATAGAGAGATTTCTAAAAATGCAAAAATTTTGGAAAAATCTCTTCATTTGTGCCCTAGAGACCCATTTTATCAAAATAGACTAGTTTTTGCAAATTGACTATTTGAGCTATTAAATTGCATCCAAATTTAAAACACAAATAATAGACCCCCTGTATAATTTGAAGAGCTTTCCGAAAATATAAAAATTTTAGAAAAATATGCTGATTTGCGTCAGATATTAATTTTTTATGAAAAATTAAAAAAAAATTATTAAAAATTCAAAATAATTCAGAAAATTCTGAATTTTTTTTTAAAGCTTCCCTGATATGTCTCTAACCTGAAAAAAAAATTTCAGACCAAAAATCCAATCTTTTTGGGAGATAAAATTAAATCTTTGAAACTTTAGGGTTTTAGTTCCAAGAATCAAAATCAGCATGCAAAGGTGGGTTGCCCCACGGTGGGTGCTAGAAATGTGTGTGTGAATTTTGTACCTAATCTATAGACACAACACTTAGTAAAACATTAGAGGTTAGTGATAATCAAAATTGTGCAAAATTGAAAGCTAAACTAACCAAGCGATTTACTGCCTTCTAATAGGTGCGAGATTAATGTTCTCAGATTGTTATCGAGATCAGTGACCTAGATGACACCTAAATGAAGGATTTGAATGCAATTGATTTAGATATGAGATTGAATGCAATTAATCTTTTTTTTTTTTTGATATTTTCTATGCAATAATAATGATAAAAACTGATATGAATCTATGCTAGATGAAATTGATATGCTATGAATGCTATTGAAAATTGATATGCAATGCTAATCTAAAAATGATATGCAATATGAATGCAAAAAAAAGATTGATCTCACAAAGATGTCGATTCGCAAGAGCTTTGATTCTTCAATTCCAATTCTCCAGCGTGATTGTGCAAAAATATGAGATTCTGTGGATGCAAAATTGAGAGATGATTGAGAGATGATTGAGAGATGAATTATGAAGAGCTGAGTATTATTTTTATAGAAATCCAAGGCTTTGGAGGTGCATGAAAAAAAGCCATAAATCACTCAAATAACTTAGGTTGATTTTTGAGTTATTTTTAAATAAAGGATAATTAACTCACAAAAACATGCAAAAGCTAAGCTTTAACTCAAAATAGAGTTTAGCTTTAATTGATAATTGATAGTTGTTTGCTTTTATGATTGTGCATGTTTTATTTATGAATTAATTTAATAATAAAGTGATTTATTTCCAACTTAACTGCTTTTAAAAATAAAACAATTGATTTATGGGTTAATCAATTATTTAATCAAATTTTTATTAAAAATTATATTATTAAATAATGACAACATGCTTTAATTAATTAAATAAGAATTTAATCAATTATTCATAAGATATTAGATTTATTGTCAAAATTAAATAATACAATTAATAATAGATAGAATTAAATTTAATTAAATAATTAATTTGGCAAGATATTAAATCTAATTAATTAAATATGAAAATATTCAATTAATCAAACTTAGGATAAATGTGATTTATCACCAAATAATCATTAAATTAAAGATAATTAAGATAATTAGGAATATTGCTAGGAATATTCCCCGATGCAGAATTTAAGATAATCAATTATGATTCGATGATGTTTAGATGTGCCTTTGGTTAGGACTTTGATGTCAATTTCGTTCGATATGTAGATGTAGGAGGTTAATGAACTTATAGCCCATTTTTGGGGTATTACATTACCAACTTAACATAATCATATGTTAGGTAGAAAACAATTATATCAACATAATCTAATCATTGTATGATAATTATCAGTTGCCCATTTAAGTTCTTCAACTTCACAACATCTCATTTCTTCATCTTCTTAACTCATCCAACTTATATCATTACTGAATGATATGGCAACATAATATAAACCACAAATCAATTGCTTGACATCAATGACAAGATAATAACTGATCTAACCTTTCTACTATCATGTATTCCTCTTATCTTGGTCGTTCTTCATCATCATCACCATTAGATAATCAATATTCAAAATTACTATCAATTATGGTAACAATATCCCTCTTTTGCATTGATGGCAACACTAACAATATTGTATGTTCATGAATTGATGGTGGTAACACTTCACTGCCATTCATATTCTCCCTCTAAGATTTAGCTTTTCCTTTGTTGTACTTGATCAACAACATTCTCCTTCTTTTTATTCAGCAATCGTCAATGATATTCTCCCTCTTTTGATAAACTTCTCCCTCTTTGACAACAATTCCAAAGACATACAAACTTTTCAAATCATGCCTCAAATGTATAAATCTCTCATTGTAGTCATAAACTTCTTTCACACCTCCAAGCTTCACCTAAAGAGTGAACATTAGCATCAACTCACAATATAGATATTCTATTGAGTGCTTGAATTGATGCATCATGCATCATGATTTAATGAACATTGGATAGGGGAAGAACTCTTAACTTACCTCAAAGATTCTCAAAAGCATCCTTCGGTAATGGTTTTGTAAATATATCATCAATCTATTCTTTAGAATTCACATACTCCAATGTCACAAGCTTATCTTGTACTTTCTCTCTCAAATAGTGATACTTAATAGATATATGCTTTATTTTTTAATGCATCATGACATTCTTTGATATGTTTATAGCACTAGTATTATCACAGTAAATTGTAATTGGATCAATAATCTCTTCAGAAATACCTTCTAGTGATTATTTGATCCATACAATGTTAGAACAATTCATAGTTGCAGCAACATACTCAGCTTAAACAGTAGATTGTGAAATACAGCTTTGTTTCTTTCTTAACCATGTCACTAGTCTTTCTCCTAAAAAGAAAGATTTTACACTGGTGCTCTTTCTTTCATGATCAATATTTTGAACCCAGTCAGTATCACTATATACCTTGAGATCACAATCTCCTCCTTTTGTGTATAACAGACCAAAATCTTTAGTCCCTTTCAGATATCTAAATATCCTTTTCATTGCAGACATATGTGTCTCCTTTGGGTTTACAGAAAACCTTACAACTATACAAACTAAATGTGCAATATCTGGTTAGATGTGGAAAACATACTATAGTTTACCAATCATGGATTGGTAAAGTGTCTCAATTACTTCCTTAGTGCCATTTTCATTTGACAGTTTGCAACAAGTAGCCATCGGTGTTCCAACCGATTTAGATTCTTCCATATTGAATTTTTTCAGCATCTCCTTGATATACTTAGATTGTGTTATGTATATCCCATCCTTTACTTGTTGAATTTGAAGTCCAATAAAGAATTTAATCTCTCCTATCAAAGACATCTCAAATTCCTTTCTCATTTCCTCAACAAATGATTTAGATATTATCTCATTTTCACCAAATATAATTGTTAGAATAACTGAGCGGGGGGTGAATCATTTATCTACAGTCCCAATCCTAAAATGTATATCAAAAAACAATTTACCAAAACTTCTGCAGCTCGGTAAACTAAAATAGTATTATGTCTATGCTTTTACTAATTACCAGTTAATAACATATAATGATTACCGATCAAATCTAGTATGCAGCATGTAAAGTATGATAACAAACAATCATCACAATCAACACATAACACAAGAGATTTAATGTAGAAACCCTATGAAGGGAAAAACCACTTGGGACTAGCAACCCAAAAATTGTTCACTCTTCTGAAGTGAGGTCGGTGAAGACCCAACCCTGTTAAAGGTTACAAACACACTGTGAGGTGTGACCTTGTTAGAGTATTTTAGACCAATCATTATCATTCAACCAGCATTCACTATGGGGTTGATAGGATAACAAATGTACACTCTATGAATGACATTACAAGACTTTCTAGTCCACTCTGTTAAGAGATTTCTCTGTTTACAATGGTTAAAATGTAATAGCAGTTGATCTAATTACTACACAACTTCAATTGCAGATTATCAGATCTATGTTAAGCTCATTCAAATCCTCTAATCAATATTTCAATTCTGTTTCAATCAATGTTCAGTAACTTACTGTCACTTGGTAATAGCTTTCTAACGCTCGGTAATAGCTACAGTTTGGTTCTCCTTAACCAGTCTGATTAGGCATGCATGAAGCTTGTTCATGTGATATCTTCTATAGTCTCCTTCTTCCAGCATGATTTCATCATGAAATCCTAGTCTCTTAAATAGACGAGTAAACCATTTTAATTCCATCCATCAAATTTTGCAGATTAATATCTTTTGTTGATTTTGCCGCTTAAACCTTCCTCGGCTAATGTGTCAGTAACACATTTTGTTTCAATCCATTAGATCTTCTTCAAATTATGTTAGCCATCGATCTTCATAACAAACATTATCTTCATCTCTGATTTTGAGGTACTGTACAGCTCATCAATTTCCATCGGCTAAACTAGTCACTTAGTTCTTTTCTTCTGCTCGGTTAACAAAGAAATGCATCGGTGAACACAAGCTTAGTTTGTCTTGTGATTGGTATACACTACACTGTGTTGATGTATACTAAAATGGTTCATTAACTGACAACACTACCTTGTGCATTTTTCTCTATCCTTCATCATAGATGAATGCAACATAATCAAGTCAATAACATAAGGTCATAGACTCATCAATAATTTACCCAATGCATTCCTTATCCTTATATGTCATATCCATCTTCTTTATGTAGATATATTTGTTCTTCATCTCTTTTCTTCTTCTTCTACAGATGTTTGGTATAGTAACTTACAAGATAAGTACTATCAAAACTAGTTGACATCAATGACAACATATTACTGATTTAATCATCTTACATATCTAATCAACAACTCAGTGATATGAAATCATAGATCTTCAAGTTATACAATGTATTCAAATCAGTTGTAGTTCATTAATCTCTCCCTTTGGCATTGATGGCAACACAAGCAATATGAAATATGTCATACACATACCAAACATGTATTCTACAACTTTGTCAAAAAATTTTGTAATGGTACAAGCTCTCCCTAGCTTAATATGTTTAATCACTACATTACATAAAAGCATTTGTAAGTGCAGACTAAGTTCTGCAGATATGATCTTTTCAGCTCCCTTTTCTATATCTCTCTCCCTTTGTCTTTGGCTCCATATTCTTCATATTGATCTCTCTCCCTTTGACAGCAATGCCAAAGAACAATAAAAAAATACATCTCTATAGTAGCCATGTAACTCTCTATTGTTTTGTGCATTCTCTATATCTCAGTATATTGTTATGAAAATATGTTCCAGTACTTCAACCTTTCACAACTTTAGACAAAAATCCAAAGTGTGAGCTCTACTGCATCAACATGTATGATCTTCTGATAATATTAGGCTGATGCAACCTCCAGATCACCTTAGTGACCGTTAGATAGGGGATGGACCCCAAGTTTAGTCCTCAAGTATTCATATGTATCCTTCTGTAGAGGCTTTGTAAATATGTCAGCAAGTTGTTCTTTTGATGTAACAAATTATACCTTCACTTTCTTCTCCTATACTTGTTCCCTTAAGTAGTGATACTTAATTGATATATGCTTTTTTTTAGAGTGTATCACCGGATTCTTTGAAATATTAATAGCACTAGTGTTATCACAATATATAATCACCGGCTCAGTGATTACCTCATTCATTCCTTCTAACACTTGCTTGATATATGCAATATTTGAATAGTTAGTAGTAGCAGCAACATACTATGCTTCAGCTGTAGACTGAGAAATGCAAGCTTGTTTCTTACTTGTCCATGTAACAAGTCTTTCACCAAAGAAGAATGCTCCTCTGGTGGTACTCTTTTTATCATCCACATTTCCAACCCAAACAGCATCAATGTATACCTTCAATTCAAACTTGCCTTTCTTAGGATACCACAGTCCATAATCTTCAATTTTCTTCAAGTATCTTAAGATTCTCTTTGTAGCAACCATCTGTGACTCTCTAGGGTTTGTAGAAAATCTAGAAACTATTCCAATAGCATGTGCTATATCAGGTCTACTATGAACTACATACATTAACTTACCAATCATGGATCGGTACAGTGTCTGGTTTACCTCAGTAGTTCTATCTTCTTTAGTTAGTTTACATCCAGTAGCCATCGATGTTCCTACAGGTTTAGCATCTTCAATGCCAAATATCTTCAAGACTTCCTTTATATATTTAGATTGTGTGATGAATATACCATCATTCTATTGAATCACTTGTAAGCCTACAAATAACTTAATCTCTCCAAACATAGACATTTCAAATTCACTTTTCATTTCATCAACAAATGACTTACAAATTTGATCTTCTCCTCCAAATATTATGTCATCCACAAATATCTCAGCAATCAAGATATTATCATCAAAATTTCCTTTCATGTATAGATTATTATTCTCACTTGTTCTAACAAATCCAATACTCAGTAAATAGTTATGCAGCATCTCATACTAGGCTCTTAGTGCTTGCTTCAAACCATATAAATCTTTATGTAATCTACATACCATATCTTTATTTTCTGGATCAACGAACCCTTCAGGTTGTTCTATGTAGACTTCATCTTCAAGTATCCCATTCAGAAAAGTTGATTTGACATCCATTTGGTAAACTTTGAACTTTTTGTGTGTAGCATATGCAAGTAACATTCTAACTCTTAATCTAGCAACAGGTGCAAATGTCTCACCATAATCTATTCCTTCCTCCTGTGCATATCACTTGCATACTAACCTAGCTTTGTTCCTTGTTACCTCTCCATTCTCATTAAGTTTTTTTTCTGAATATCCACTTAGTATCGATAACATTCTTGTCCTTAGGTCTGGGTACTAAAATCCAAGTTTTTTTCTTCTCTATCTGTTCTATTTCCTCTTTCATTGCATTAACCCATTCATCATTTTCTAATGCAACTTTTACATTCTTTGGTTCATATTCACAAACTAGACATGTACCTTGTCTTGCTTTACTCCTTGTTTGCAAGCCAGCTTGTCTGTTTCCAATTATTTATGTCTTAGGATGATGTCTTCTAACAAATTTCACTAGTATCTAATCTCTTCTTTCTTGTTCATCCTGTGCAGGTTCATTTTCTTTCTCGGTGGATGCTTCCTGCTCTTTGGTTTCTTTTTCCTGTTCCTCAGTATTATTTTCTTGTTGACTGGTTGTCACTGTTTGTTGTGTCGGTAGGTACTTTGGTTGTTCAATGTAACTGAATCTACCATAGTCTTCTAGTTCCTTTGTGCATTCCTCTATATTCTTATCATCAAAATCATCAAATCGAACATCAGTACTTTCAATCATTTTATTAGTTACTTTGTTAAGACACTTGTATGCTTTACTTTTAGTGGAATATCCCATAAATATCCCTTCATCACCTTTTGAGTCAAACTTCCCATTTCTTTCATCTTTCAAAATAAAGCATTTACTTCCAAAAATCTTGAAATAACTTACAGTGGGTTTGTGACCAAACCATAACTCATAGGGTGTCTTATTAGTGTCCTTCAGTTGTACTTGGTTCAGAATATAAATAGTTGTGCTGACAACTTCCCTCCAGTATGTCTGAGCAACATTCTTTTGTAACATTAGTGTCCTTACATAGTCAACAATTGACCTATTCCTCCTTTCATCTATTCCATTTTGTTGTGGTGTCCTCGGTGCAGAGACCTATCTTTTAATACCATGCTCATTACAAAAGTTAGTAAATTCATTAGAAATAAATTCACCACCTCGGTCAGATCTTAAGCATTTCAATTCTTTACTAGTCTCTTTCTCAACTTTTTCTTTATACCACTTGAACATCTTAAATGCCCCTTATTTTTCCTTCAAGAACATGACTGTCATTAATCTAGTATAATTATCAACAAAAATATTAAAATATTTGTCTTCATAGTAACTTTGAGTTCTCATAGGACCACATAGGTCGGTATGCACTAACTCAAGTAATTTCTTTGCTGAATAATCTTTTCTTTTGAAACTAGATTTTATCATTTTACCTTTCTGACATTCATGACACATAACATGATCAAGCTTAGATAAGTTAGGAAAACCTCTAACCTTTTTCTTTTTACTGATCTTAATCATGTTATCAAAATTCACATGACATAACCTCGTATGCCACAACCATGCATCTTCATCTTTCATCATTAAACAAGAAGACTGATCATTATCAAGATAAAACAAATTACCTCTTGATTGTGTTCCAATTTCAATAAGTCTTCCTCCATCATCATATATCTTCACTTTCTTGCTCTCAAAAGCAACAACTCGGTGGCCTAAATTGTTCAGTTGTGCCACACTTAGCAAATTATAGTTTAGACCTTTTACCCAATAAGAATTGTCACATCTAATTTTATCATTTATCATCAAGAATCCTTTTCCTCTAACCATACAAGGTGCATCATTTCCCATTCTAACAGATCCTCCATTGTGTTCTTCAAGATGATCAAATTTCTCTTCATCACCAGTCATGTGATGTGTATAGCCACTATCTATAATCCATGTATCATTTTTATTAACCTTAGAGATAAGTGTTGTCTCTACATACCTCTCATCTTCCTCTGAGTCATCCTTCATTGTAACAAATACTACCTCCACATCTTCATTAGTATCGATATCAGTGACATCTTCTTCTACAATGTAGCACACCTTCTTGCCTTTATCATTATTGTCTCGACTGTCTCTGTTGTAGTGTTGGTAACTTATGTTGCCTCTTCTCCCATAGCTTCCTTCACCAGATTGGTCTTTGTTTCTGTCGTCATCTTTCCTGTGTGGACATCTAGCAGCAATATGACCAACCTCTTTACAATTAAAGCATGCTAAAGGTAATTTACTTTTATATCTACCTTTACCTTTCGGTAACCTTCTGGCCATAAGAGCTTCAAGTTAATCAAGCTCATCATCAGTATTGCTATCACTATCATCATTCTTATTTTTTCTAGTAGACTTACCAATCTTCAGAGAAGACATAAAATCAGATTCAATAGACGGTACAATACTATTATCAAAGTTATTTAGTTCAAAGGTTGTAATCTTACCAATCAGATTATCAAGAGTAAGGTTGTTACCAGATGCAAACCTTGTTTCATGAATTGCAAATATTCTGATTGCATAAACCAGCAATAAGGTTCTGATAACTTTTCTTACCACTATCTCTTCATCAATAACACCATTAGATGCTCTAATAACATGTACTACCTCTTTCAGTCTATCTGTATACTGCACAATATTTTCTCCTTCCTTCATCTTCATATCATCGAATCTTCCCCTTAAGCTTTCAGCTCTAGCTCTTTTGACATTCACATCACCACTATAAAATTGAGCAAGTTTATCCCACATACCTTTAGTAGTAGTGTAATCTTTAATATCTTCAAATTCGGCATCAGTACAGGCAGTAGCAATCTCCATCATAGTAACATTATGTTCATGCCTATCTCTTAGTTGATCAAGGGTCAAGGGACCAGTGAGCGGTACAATGTAGCCATTCTCCATTAGTGTCAAGGCAAAATTCCCAATTCTAGATACATGCAGCTTCATTTGGCTTTGCCATACTATGAAGTTATCCTTGTTTAGCTTTGGCACTTCCCTCTTATACATTTTGAGATCTTTGTGCTAAAGTCCTTAAAACTCTGTTCCAATCAACCAACGCTCTGATACCAATTGTTATAATAACTGAGAGGGGGGTGAATCAGTTATCCACAGTCCCAATCCTAAAATGTATATCAAATTTTTTTTTTCAAAAACTTATGTAGCTTGGTAAACTAAAATAGTATTATGTCTGTGCTTTTACCGATTACCAGTTAATAACATATAATGATTACCGATCAAATCTAGTATGCGGCATGTAAAGTATGATAACAAACAATCAACACAATCAACACATAACACAAGAGATTTAACGTGGAAACCCTGTGAAGGGAAAAACCACCTAGGACCGGCAACCCAAAAAAATATCACTCTTCTGAAGTGAGGTCGGTGAAGACCCAACCCTGCTAAAGGTTACAAACACACTGTGAGGTGTGACCTTGTTAGAGGATTTTAGACCAACTGTTATCATCCAACCAGCATTCACTATGGGGTTGACAAGATAACAAATGTACACTCTATGAATGACATTACAAGACTTTCTAGTCCACTTTGTTAAGAGATTTCTCTGTTTACAATGGTTAAAATGTAACAGTAGTTGATCTGATTAAAACACAACTTCAATTGTAGATTATCAGATCTATGTTAAGCTTATTCAAATCCTCTAATCAATGTTTCAATTCTATTTCAATCAATGTTTAGTAACTTACTATCGCTTGATAATAGCTTTCTGACGCTCGGTAATAGCTACAATTTAGTTCTCCTTAACCAGTCTGATCAGGCATGCATGAAGCTTTTTCACATGATATCTTCTGCTGTCTCCTTCTTCCATCATGATTTCATCATGAAATCCCAGTCTCTTAAATAGACGAGTAAACTATTTTAATTCCATCCATCAGATTTTGTCGCTTAATCTCCTTTGTTGATTTTGCCGCTTAAACCTTCCTCAGCTGATGTGTCAGTAACACATTTTATTTTGATCCATTAGATATTTTCAAATTATGTTAGCCATCAATCTTCATAACAAACATTATCTTCATCTCTGATTTCAAGGTATTTTACAGCTCATCAAATTCCATCAGCTAAACTAGTCACTTAGTTCTTTTCTTCTGCTCGGTTAACAAAGAAATGTGTCAGTGAACACAAGCTTGGTTTGTACTCTGATTGGTATACACTACATTGTGTTGGTGTATACTAAAATGGTTCATTAACCGACAACACTGCCTTGTTCATTTTGCTATATCCTTCATCATAGATGAATGCAACATAATCAAGTCAATAACATAAGGTCATAGACTCATCCATAAGTTACCCAATGTATTCCTTATCCTTATCTGTCATATCCATCTTCCTCATGTAAATATATATGTTCTTCATCTCTTTTCTTCTTCTTCTACAGATGTTTGGGTATAGTAACTTACAAGATAAGTATTGTCAAAACTAGTTGACATCAATGACAACATATTACTGATTTAATCATCTTACATATCTAATCAGCAACTCAGTGATCTTAAATCACAGATCTTCAAGTTATACAATGTATTCAAATTAGTTGTAGTTCATCAATAATTTCATCAAAAAAATCTTAGTAATGATCATTTTATTAGTACTATCACATTTCAATTATAAATTGTTGTTATCACTAGTCCTTTCAAATCCAATCTTGATTAAGTAAGAGTGTAATATTTCATACCATTCTCAAGGTGCTTGATTCAATCCATATAAATCCTTGTGTATCTTGAAGACCATATCCTTATTAGAATTCTAGACAAATCCTTCAGGTTGTTCAATGTAGACTTCTTCTTCAAGAATTCCATTCGAAAATGCAGACTTAACATCCATCTCACAAACTTTAAATCTTTTATATGCAACATATGCAAGTAATATCCTTATACCTTCTAATCTAGCAATAGGTGCAAAAGTTTCACCATAATCAATACCTTCTTCTTGTGCATACCCTTTGCAAAATAACCTTGCTTTATTTTTTATCACATCTCCTTTCTCATTGAGATTATTTCTAAAAATCCATTTTGTTCCAATCACATTCTTATCCTTAGGTCTCAGTACCATTGACCATGTGTTTTTCTTTTCAATCTGAGAAATTTCCTCTTTCATAGCATTAATCCAATCTTCATTTCCTAGTGCATCATTCACTAATCTTGGCTCAAATTTAGAAATCAAACATGTGTTATCTTTCAACTTACTTCTTGTCATGACTCATGCGTTCTTGTTTACAATATTTTTTCTCGGTGAGTTGTGTCTTCTCACATATTTTGTTAATATAGACTCGGTAGATTGTTCGTCAATGTTTTCATCTCTCGATGGAGGCTCATCTTTCTCATTGATTCCTCCTTGATACAACTTAGTTGCTTCAACCAAATTACCTTCCTGAACATAAAAAAATCTTTTGTAATCCTCATGTTCCTCTTTTCTATCCTCTTCATTCCTTTCTACAAATTCATCAATTCTTACTTTTTCACTTTCAACATTTTTGTTATTAGCCTTGATCAAACATTTATATGCTTTTCTCTTTGATGAATAACCAAGAAATATACCTTCATCTCCTTGAGATTCAAACTTTCCATTTCTAGAATCTTTCAGTATATAAAACCTACTTCCAAATATTTGAAAGTAACTTACATTCGGTGTGTGGCCAAACTAAAGCTCATAGGGTGTCTTGTTGGTTCCTTTCTTCAACTATACTCAATTGAGTCCGTAGAAAATAGTTCTTATGGCTTCTCTCTAGAATGTTTGTGCAACTTCTTTATCAATTAACAGTGTTCTAACACAATCAACTATGGATCTATTCCTTCTCTCAACTATCCAATTTGGTTGTGGAGTCCTTGGTGCAGATACTTGTCTTTTAATTCTATTCTCAATGCAGAAGACAATAAATTCATCAAAGATAAATTCACCTACTCTATCTGATCTCAAACACTTCATTTTTTTTATGTTTCCTTCTAAAATCTTTCTTTATACCACTTAGATATTTGGAATGCATCATATTTTTCTTTTAGAAACATAACAAACATCATTCTTGAATAATCATCAACAAACAAAATAAAGTACCGATCTCCATAATAGATTTGAACTCTCAAAGGACCACAAAGGTCAGTGTGTACTAGTTCCAAGATACCATTGGTAGAGTAAGATTTACTTGAGAATCTTGACTTAGTCATCTTACCAATTTGACATTCTTTACACATTGCCTTATTAGGTTTTCTTATTCTCAGTAGACCTCTGACTCTATTATTTTTACTCACTTTAATCATGTTATCAAAATTCACATGACAGAGTCTCTTATGCCATAGCCATACATCTTCAAATTTAGTAAATAATCAACTCTTTGAAAAGTATCAAGATAAAATAAATTACCTTTTGATTGTTCACCAATTCCAATCAAATCTCCATCAATACCATAAATCTTAACCTTTTTGTTCTAAAATTATAGTCGATGGCCTGTCTTGTTAACTTGTGCAACACTCAACAGATTATAATTCAGTCCTTTAACCCAATATGCATCATTACATTTCATCTTCTCATTCAATACAATGGATCCTTTACCTTTCACAAGGCATGGAGCATCATTTCCAAATATGAAAAATCCTCCATCATACTCTTCTAGATTATCAAACTTGTCAATATCACCAGTCATATGATGTGAACATCCACTATCAATAATCCATGGGTCAATTTTACTTACATGACAAACAAGTGCTTTTTCATCTTCATACTTTTCTTCATTAGAATCTTCCTTTACTGCAACATAGACAACTGCATATCATTCTTCAGTATCATCATATTCATCATCAGTTACACCTTCCTCAGCTAGGTAGAACGACTTATTACCTTTTTCCTTGTAATCTCTAAATCTTATTACAGTTAAAACATTCCAATGTTAGTTTGCCTTTGTACTTTCCTTCACCTCTCGATAGTCTTTTAGCTAGTAGTGCCTCTAACTCTTCTTGTTCTTTTTCCTCATTCAGAATAATATCATATTTGTTTCCATATGAACTACTGTGAATCTCTTTGTCTTTTCTTGATGTACCAATGCTTAGAGATGACTTGAATGCATTTTCAATGGTCGGTAGACTATTATCATAATTACTTAACTCAAATGCAATTAGCTTACCGATTAGGGCTTCAAGAGTAACAACAGTATTCTGTATAGATCTCAATTCCTAAATCACAGATACTCTAATATAATACTTAGAAGAAAGAGTTCTCATAATTTTACTTACGACTTCTTCATTAGTCAATGTTTCACTAGCACCTTTGATGACACTGACTACTTCCTTGATTATGGTGCTATATTATGTGATGTTCTCTTCATCCTTCATCCTAATTTCATCATACTTTTCACTGAGAATATCAACCTTGGCCTTTTGTACATGTTTATCTCCTCCATATATAAGTGTAAGCCTATCCCAAATATCTCTTGAATTAACAAAGTCTTTAACATCATTGAATTCAGCATTAGTGAGGGAAGAAGTAATCTCTATCATAATCGAGTTGAGTTCCTATTTTTCTCTTATTTGATGAATTTTCATAGGTCCATGAAGCAATGGCATGTAGTAAATTGTCATAAGATTCAGTGTATATTCTTCAATCCCAGATAGATACAATCTCATTCTATTTTTCCATGTAGAGAAACTATCCTTTTTTAACTTAGGTACTTCTCTCCTATACATCTTCAGATCTTTTACTCAAGTCATTTAAACTTATCTCTTCAAAGTACTTATCTTTTATACCAATTTTTGGATTACATAGAGGGAGGTGAATCATTAATCCCTGATTCCAAATATCCAAAAAAAATTCTTTGATTAACTCAGTAGCAACTCGGTGAAAAAACTTCAATGTTTATTGACAAAAATAAATAATCTATAACAATCAGTAAATCATTCACACAAATCATATATCACATGTAACACCAATATTTAACATGGAAACCCATCTTTGGGAAAAACTATTGTGGGACTTGTCACCCACTAAGAAAATACTCTTTTGAAGTACGCCCGATTAAGACCCAATTTGGTTAAAGATTACAATGCAAACTATTAGGTGTGACCCAGTTAATAGATTTACCTTTGATCTGTTAGGATCTTCACCCTCTTAGGATTTTCCTTGTTAGAGGGCTTCAAACACTCTTTAGAATGTTACCTTTTTCAAGGATTTTACAATAAGACAGTTAAGTCCACCCTGTTAAGAGATTTCTCTGTTATAAATTCTAGTAAGAAATAATAAATAAATTGACCTATAGATTTTCATTTATCTTTTCTCAATCAGATCCTTTGTGTGCTCTTCAATATTCACTTCAATTATTCATTATCCATTGGCTTCAACATTTCATCAAATCTTTCTTTTCCCACTTGGAATCTCTTTGTTCCTTCTTCACTGCAACAGTTGGTGACCCTTCAACTATTCAATTTTTCAGTCATTTGTTCATAAAAATCCATCCTTTATATAGACAATTTTTTCCTCTTAATCTCCTTTATTACATTTTCCTTTAGTCAATCTTAACCATCCAATTCATTATATCTTGAATTTGGATCTCAGTAACACATTTTCTTTTCACCTAGGAACTTGAACTTTTCTTGAAACTTGTTCCATCTCATTTTTCCATTTAGATCTTGCCATAGATCTTTACCTTGAATTTTCTTTTATGTAGATCTCTTGTAACTAACTTTCTTGTAATCATGATCATCCATCTCATCATAGCTAATCATTAAATGTCGATTCAATGCTTATTTAATATTTGTTCCTCTCTCGGTGTCCTCCATTTGAATTTTGGTTAACTTTGTTGGGTGCCTAAACCTTTCTTTTTACCAAGTTACTTCATTTTTCCTTTTACCTTTACCAAGTGACATATCCTACTCGATAGCCAAAACAACTTAACTTACCAATTTGACAAATCTTCATCACCATGCTTTACCGAATTAACATAATCATATGTTAGGTAGAAAATAATTATATCAACATAATCTAATCATTGTTTGATTTGCATCAGTTGCCCATTTAAGTTCTTCAACTTCACAACATCTCATTTCTTCTTCTTGTTAACTCATCCAACTTATATCATTATCGAATGACATGGCAACATAATATAAACCAGAAATCAATTGCTTGACATCAATGACAAGACAATAACTAATCTAACCTTTCTACTATCATGTATTCCTCTTATCTTGGTTGGTATTCATCATCATCACCATCAAATAATCATTCTTCAACATTACTATCAATTATGGTAACAATAACTACTTATTCTAAAAATGCAAGGGATAATTGTAAACACCTAGAAAAATATTTTGTAAAGATTTGAAGTATGGTGTGTCATTGAATCCTAAGAAATGCCATTTTTTAGTTACTGAAGGGAAATTTTTGGGGCACATTGTATCTAAAGGAGTTAGAATTGTTCATGAATAGATTGCTTCTATTGATAAAGTTCCACTACCCAAAAACATCAAATGGGTATAGTCATTCTTGGATAAGATTAACTTTTTTAGAAGGTTTATCGCCAACTTTGCTGAGAAAAAAATGTTAAAATTAAATGGGACAATGAGGCTAAAGAGGCATTTTCTAAAATTAAGAGGTCCATTTAAGAAGTACCATTTTTTATATCTCATGATTATGAGAAACCATTCTAGTTATTTTCTTTTTCTTCTTTCCATACTATAGCAACAATTCTTTTGTAGAAGGATGATGAAGGATATGAACATCTTATTGTATTTTTCAGTAATTCATTGCAAGCTGTGGAATTGAAGTATGAGATAATGGAGAAGAAGGCTTATGCTTTGGTAAAGGTTTTGAAATTCTTTAGGCCATATCTAGTGAATGGAAGGGTGGTATCTTATATCTCAAGTGCTTCTATGAAGGCTATTTTTTCTTAGTCAGGGGTTATTGGAAGGAGGTGTAGATGGATAAACTATATTCAAGAATTCAATTTGGAGATCCAAATCAAAAAATTGTTAAGAGGCTTAGGGTTAGTGAAGTTAATGGCTGAGGAAAACCTTGAAGCCATTTAGGTAAATAATGTCCAAGTTGATAATGAGACAAGCATTGAAAGGCATCCTTGGTACACTAATATGTTTTATTTTTTAAAGAACATGAAATGTCTTGAGAAAATGATAGATAATCAAAAGAGGACCTTGAATTTCTAGGCACAGAGGTATGTGCTAATTCAAGGTGATTTGTATTAGAATAATAGAGATGGTGTTCTATTTTATCTAGATAGTTTTCAAACTGAGATGGCTTTAAAATATTTTCCTAATGGAGTGTGTAGAGGTCATTATTCAGCAAGGACCACAACCCATAAGATCATTAGGGTAGGGTATTATTGGCCCGCTATATTTATAGATACACACAGTTTTGTAGCTAAGTGTGATCCTTGTCAAATATTTTCTATAAAATTGAAATATGATGGAGCATTTCCTTTAAATCTAGTTCAATTTGATGGTCCATTCTACCAATGGGGAATGGATTTTATTGGTGAGATAAGTGAAAAATGTAGTGGTGGTCACATATGGATTCTTGTGGCTATAGATTAATTTACAAAATGGATTAAGGTCATTCCAACCAAACAAGATACAATAAAGGTGGTCATGACATTTCTGATGGATAACATTCTTACAAGGTTTGGAGTTCCCATCAAATTGGTTATGAAAAATGATGTGTTTCAAGTCAGAGGAGTTCAAATATTTTTGTGCCAAATATGGGATAACTATTTGTTAGTCTTCTCTTTACCATCCTCAAGGAAATGGACAAGGTGATTCTAGTAATAAGATTATAATGAAGATTATTAAAAGAATTTTGGAGAAGAATACAAAATCTTGGGATTCAAAGCTAAAACTTGCATTATGGTTTGATAGAGTGATAGTAAAGAAAGCAATTGGGGTATCCCCATTTGAGTTAGTGTATGGAAAATAGGCTACATTTCCCTTGAGTAATTTAGTCCTTGTATACAAATTCATTTAGAAGGAATAGATTGATATCCCTGAACCAATGGAGAATAGGATTATGAATCTTTTGGAGTTGGATGAAAAAAGAATCAAGGCTAATAAAACCAATATTAAATTGTAGAAACAGATGAAATATTTGTTTGATAAAAAAGTCACTGATAGAAAATTTCAAGTGAATGATATGGTTCTCATGTGGAATGAAAGGATTTTGGATAAAGCTAAACATGGGAAATTTGAATCACTGTGGTTGGGACCTTATGTTTTTTTTATACTCATGGGAAGCATTCATATTTTCTATAGAGCATGAATGGTGAAATTCAAGAATTTTCAGTGCATGGATAATTCTTGAAGCCGTTCTTTGCGTAAAAAACCTCATAATCTATGCACAATAGTTTGTGTATTTGTATAGATGTAGGGTTTGTTTTATTTTTGTCGTGTGGTTTGGTTTGGTTTGGTTTTACTCTCCAGATATTTCCTAGATTCTTAATTTGAACTGAGTTTCAACAATCTCCAACAAGAGCCATTGGTGGTACTCCAAAATTTTTGGCTAACTCTCATGCTTGTTCTTTGTTATATGTTAGGTTAGTGATATGTTATGGTCTTGGTTTTGAATTTTCTTGCATCCTTGTTTCAAATTTTCCCATGGTTGTCAAAGTATGTAATGTTTTTTGGTTGCCTTTGAAATTTTAGTCATATCATGTCAAGTCCTATATGTCTTATTTTTATTCATCTAGGTCTATTGGTCAAATGGTTCAAACATCAGTTAAATCTTATATTAGTCACGTAGCCACTGCGGTTATATGTCTAAGTTCTTAGCATTTGCAAGCTTGTGAGGGTTATAGGTTTTGTGTTATCATAACCCCATTGTGGTTATATGTCTAAGTTCTTATTGTTTTTGAAAATGTGAGTCAAGCTATAGCAAGTTAATGAGGTTCTTTAGTCACACTGTCACAACAATTGAGGGAAAGTAAAATGTTTGGGCTACGAGTGAGAAAGGGGAAAACATGTTTCCATTTGGTGCTAATGTAATGGTTAAGGTTTCATGTTATCACATCCTTGTGAGGTTTCCTAGCGGTAAGTCTTTATGGTGCATGATAAGTTGCCACGTGGCAAGGTAAGAGATGGTGAAAGGTAAACTGGACAATGATCGTAGCCTCAATGTGGTTAGATCTATTAATAATTTGAGCTTGTAGGGCCATGATGAGAGATATAATGGTTAATTTTTTAATGATCACACGATTGACATAATTAATAAAAGTTTTGTCTGATGGTTGTGAGCTCGTGACCAAACTTGTGACAGGTAAAGGAAATAGTTGTCACATGGTTGCAGTGGTTGAGTTTAAGTGACACAAAATGGTTGTGAGGTTGGGACCAAGGATGAAAGGGTTAAAGAATACATGGATCATATCCTCACTTTGGTTTAAAGGGAATAATGTTGGAAGTTCCAATGATAGGATAGAGAGCTTGGTGTTTAGTCGCAACATTGTAGCAGTTAGTTAAAATTAAAAATATGAAACTACAAGCTAGAAAGGAGTTGACACGTGGCCATGTAACTTGGATCGACTACCAAATTACAAAAAGAAAAGGATTTTCTTCAAATTGGATTATGACATTTGGCATTCTTGACACTTAATTTTGATGATGTAGATTTCTCTTTTACAATTGCATGTTTGAATCTAACTGATAGTTCAAAATAAAAGAAAGACTCACCATGGCTAGCTGAAGTAAATGTAGCAGCATGCAACTTAATGATTAAAGAGATGGTTTTGATAATGATGAGATTGATCAATGCATGGTTGTGTTGGTTCTTGATTCCATGGGGTTTACTCATAAAAATGACACCAAGCTACCCACCCAAATATCTAAGGAGAGGCCAAATTATATAATTATTATTTTGATGGACTTGTACCAACTAACAAGGTTCTCTAAAACCCTTCTGCACTTTAGGCTTTGCAACACCAAGGAGGGTAATCCTTTGATTCTCATATAATCTCTGCACCAAAATCACAACCTGAATCAATTAAGCAAATAAACCTCATTCCAGAGTCAACATAATTAAGGAGATACTAAACAGTGGCTAATTGTTCATTGATACTCAACTTTAAAATGGAGCATGAGATAAATATTTTCTTTTAACTTCAATACACCTAATCTTAAGAAAACTTTGTTATTTTTTAAATATGTTGTGAAAAATAGATAAATATGAACAAGGAAAACCCACTAAACATTACAACTGAGATCAATGTCCTATTCCATTGGGTTTATTGTAAAAAATTACATACATAAACACTTTATGACAAGAATTTATTTAATAATTTCTAGATCATAAATAACATTGTATTATAATTTATTTCAGCACTATTTATGACCTATACTACTTATCAAAATCCTTGAATGAACCCTATGAATTTGTAATTAAAATGCTTGAGCATTTTAATTAACTCTTTGAATTAAAGCCCGAATCAAATCATATACATCATAAAAATGCAATGAATTAACAAGATCTTTGATCAAATTAAGCCAAAACACATAGAACTCAAACACATGTTGTCCTTTTACTCAACATAGATTGCAACCCAATCATCACACTCTTCATCTATAGGCAAATCAAAATTCATCACCTCATCTAACATCCTCCTATATGGGTTATATTTGACAACACATGGATTTACCTATTTAATTCATTCTTTGAATTAAAGCTTGAATCAAATCACATACATCATAACAATGCAATGAATTAATAAGATCTTTGATCAAATTAAGACAAAACACATAGAACTCAAACACATGAGAGAGATAGGCTAGAAATGTATTTATTCTAATTAATTTGAAATTACTCCAGTCATACAATGAGATACACTGTAATTTGACTCAAAACAATTGTAACAAAAACATTGAATCTTTATATTTTCTCTATCAAATGTTTACAAAATGCTTTAGATCAAAAAATAATTTCACCTGGAACTGACAAAACTAAACAATAGACTCTATTCAAAGGATTTGAAACCTTGTCTCTTGGCCTTGATTCCCTTTTATAGAACAAGAGATAAAAAAGCTATGGGCTAGAGGAGACACATGTCAGTATGTCACACAACTATTTGTCAAAACAATTACTCTAAAGAAACCCAAATAAGACAAAATTGATGACCACGCGTCAAAAAAAATCTTCCACACCTTCTTGAAACATGTCTTTTGATGAATATATGATTTTGGGAAAATTGAGTACAAGGAAAAACAATTGGAGATGACACCTTATGCTGCAAAAAGGTGATGTGCTGGAAAACATGTTAGCTTAACTAACCACACGTTTTCCTTTTATTCCTCAACATATATTACAACCCAATCATCATACTCTTCATCTATAGGAAAATCAAAACTCATCACCTCATCTGACACCCTCCTATATGAAGTATATTTGACAAAACACATTGATTTACCTCCTTTTTAAAATTGTCAAAAAATATACCCGTGCTAATGATTATGTCCATACTTTCCTCCCAACTCCTTGTATCTAGATCGTCACAAATTTTATCCACTTTGGCCTCCAATATAGTCTTAGTTTCATCCTTCCAGGCTTGTAAGTATGTCAATCCTCCATCCTAATCAATTAGGCTTGGTAGGAGAGTCTCCCTCATTCCATTAAAATTATTTATTAACTATGTCATCCTACCCACAATGTGTTCCAGAAGCATCTGAAAATCCTTTAAAGTTTTAACAAAAAGGAAAGTAGGTTTAATCTTGAGGGGATTTTCTTTATGGTACTTTGAGCCTAAATTTATTATTCTTAAAGATTCATCCCTTTGTATCCACTTATCATATAATGGTTTAGCAATCTCCTTGTCCTTGTTAAAATTGTGCACAACTTCATACAACAATGAATAACATGAATGGATAGTTATCAAATTTTCTTCAACCTTCTCATTTAAGTGATACATGATAGCTTCAAAAATTCATTTCTTCTGAGAAACATAAGCCTTCTCACTATCAACAAGTTTCTTCTCTAATTCTTTTATTTTATCTCGTAATTGCCCCTTAGAAAAATCAACTGAACACTCTATTTCTTCTATTATTTGTGGAACAAGGGAACACAAAGAAGTAGCTCTATCAATCAACCTAGGTGTTGAAGAGGATGGTGGGAGAGAAATACTTGTAGGAGCTTGACCCTATAATTCTATAATGGTTTGGTTTAATGAGGAAACTTTAGCCTCTAATTCAGTACATTACTTTGATACCTTATCATATTCCTTAAACATGTGGTTGCATCTCAATCTGCATTCTTCTATCTGTTCCTTTTTACCTCTTGGAGACATCATGTTCCATCTTGGAAGTATCCATCACCATCTTCATAGCATCCACCCCCTTAGTATTTGTTTCCCTTTGGATTATAACACTTCCCCTCACACTTAGATTGATATCTGTGATATTCAATTTTTGTGTGGTAGGGTAGTGTAGCATGATCATTGTTGTAATAGGTACCCTTCATAACAAGATCAAATTTCTCTACCTCATTTCCATGAAGTCTCATACTTCTCCTCACAACATTAAAGGCTACAACATCAGCAATGTTCCATTCTAGAAGGATCAACACCCCTGATTGGTGCACTATTTTCTTTCCTTCCTTTGGGGTCATAGCTCCAAACTCATTTTGCATTACTAATTTAACCTCCTTTTCATTTTCTTCTGCAGACCTTTCAGGCTTCTAAGCCTTTCTTTCTTCATACCTTTTATGATATTCATCTAATTTCAATTTCCATAATAACTATTGGAAAACAGTGGTCTTGAAAAAATCTTCATCTTCAAGGAAAGCAACACATGCTTCTTGCCTCATATCTCTATGGACATTTCCTTGTATCTCTAAAGTAGTAAAATTAGGGAAAGGAGCAATAGGTGCAACTCAAATACCAACCTACATATCATCTTTAGGAACAAAAATGCAATTCTCTTCTTTAGAATCACTAGATTCACCAGGTACATCCTCAACAATAATTGGCTCTTGTTTCCCACCTTTATCCTTGGATTTTGAAGGCAATGGTAGTGGGGGATAAAGTGGAGAATCCCTTCTTCTAAGTTTTTTTTTGGGCTCAGAAATGCGAATGCCCTTCAATTTCTTAGGAGGAGATGGAGGAGATCTTCTTTTGTATGTCATTATTTTATTTCCCTTCCTCCTTTTTTCTTCCTCATCACTGTCACTACTAACAAATCTCAACCCTAACCCTTTTCTACACCTTAGGATGTAAAGGATGTTGCAAATTTTGCTGAGTGGGATATCATGGTTTTGTCATTATGGAAACATATATTCAGTGTTAAGATAACATGATCCAAGGAGGAAGTTTTGGATGAGTACTTAAGAAAATTATCTACGTATAACAGTCTTTATCTGTCTACACAGAGACTATTTTGATCAGTGAAGTTCATAGAAGTAGTTTCAATGCATGCACACTTGAACATAGATTATACAAGGTATATTTAAGCTACATCTAAGAGAGAAAGACTGTATGGCATGTACGGACAGAGATATTAATGTTTTACAGAAACAGTGTTGAGCCAACCAGAATAGAGCAATGATTAGTAAATAATTATTTTGAGTTAAGGGATTATTTTGTTTATCAAAATAATGACTTGACTAATTAGGGATGACATCCTAGATGTTAACCCTAAGGCAGAAAGAGTTGATGTTATGATTTGATAACATGGAAGCCAACTGATAAGTTGTATTTGACATAACTAGTATAAAGAAGGATATTATGTTATGCGAAGTTATGTATGATGTATGAGACTAATGCAAAGTTGTAAAAGGATTTTGTATTGATGTATTTATGTTTTATTATAAAAATCTGATATATGATCATATCAGTGCAAACTAATAGAAATTTTTGTGAAGAGCCTACAAAGAAATATCAGAATATTGAAGATATTCAGTAGCAACAAAAGGTTTTTGTATTGAAAATTATTATTGTATATTGCATGTTTGGGTAGTGGGCTCATCTTACATACATTCACATTTTTTAATACCAAATCCTAACAGGTTTGAGGCTTCTAACAAGGCCTAAAGTCCTCTAACAAGGACAAAGACACTATACGGATGTAATAGATGCCTAATAGTTTCAATATCTCTAACTAGATACTTTTGATTAGTAGATCATTTTTGGGTATCATCCCCACCAGGGTTTTCCCTTGGCTAGGATTTTCTTAAGAAAAATCAGGGTGTTATGAGTTCCTTTATTTTATGGTTGTGTTTATTGTTCAATTTATTTAGTTTAGTTTCTTATGCAAGTTTCAAGTTAATTACATATATCCATAATTGGACAAAAATAAAAGTTTGTGAAATACTGATTCACCCCCCCCCCCCTCTCAGTATTTCCTATTTCTAACAATTTTTATCAAAGCATAGTTACTCAGAGAAGGCCTAATAGCTTGAGTAAGATCTCTATGGATATGGATCAATTACATAAAAACCTAGATGAAGCTCTTGAGAAGATTGACATTCTTACTGAAGAAAGAGATACTCCGAAGGACAAATATGAAAGTGCAAAAGAATTTATTGAGAAACTAAAAGACAAGATAGAAGATCTTAAATCAAAGAAAGAACCTACCAATCAGATCCAGGATAGTGATGAAGTTTCAAAACTAAAAAAGGAGAATGAGATCCTAAAGCATGAACTATAGATTTTAGATCTAAAGTTAAGCTTGAAAGATGATAATAGTAAAATTGAATCAGATCTGAAGCTTGAAAATGTAGATCTAAAATCTAAAGTTACCAAACTAACATATAAATTTGAGACTATAAAGTTGTAGTATGCTAAACTTGAGAAGTACAATACAATTGTGAAAGGAGAACTAACTCAATCCAAGAAACATCTTGAGAAACTGTATTCTAGCAGTGAAAAAATTGATGAACAAATTTCTTATCAGAAACCTTCTTATAATAAAATTGGTCTTGGATATTTCAAAGAACAATTCTCAAAGAATATTGAAGAATGTAAAGAATCAGATTTGAAAATTCAACAACTTGAGAACAAAGAAGAAGAAAAACAAAATGAAGTTGAGTCTAACCAATCTAAAGATGTACCTAAACAACCTAAGCAAGATGGATCACCTAAATAAATGTGAAGTGAATTCAAAGGTATATGTTTTCATGCAATTTATTTGGACACATGAAAAGAGATTGTACAGGTAAGAAATTCAAACCTATCTCTGGTTATTGTTATAATTATCATGATTTTGGTCATAGAGCTATTGATTGTAAGAAACCTGGATCTAATAATAAAGATAATAGTAGAATATTTAGAAATACTAACCCTATAGATAAAAGACCTATTAGAGAAACAAACAATATAAGAAATGCAGTTGTATGTTATAGATGCAACAATTTTGGACATATTGCCAAAAATTACAGATCACAAATTAGCCAGTTAGGACTGAGATATAGAAACAATGTCATAGTTTGTCATATTTTTAATAACATGGGTCACACAATGAGATATTACAGAATGAACAACATAAGGAATCCTAATCCTAGAATAAATGTGAACTATACCAGAAGAAATATGGATACCAACAACAGTCAAAAGGGAAATAGTAGTAACATGGAAGAAGTTATCTTTGTCAAAGCTACAGATCAAGAAAGTCCATCCACAATATCAGGAAGTCAGTCAAATTAAATGTTTGAAAGTAAGTTGGAATCAATTTTGCACCCATCTCAAACTGATTAACCATCAAATTTCATGAATTATGCATCAAATTAAGAATCAGAATAGCATAGAGCTTAGCAAAAATTGAATCAAGCCTTGTGAAGTTAATATAAGATAGAAAGTGATATAAGGAACCTATGGTTAAGAGTGTATGAAATTATGAGCATGTATATGATCACACAAATAGAAAGAAGTTTTGCAAGTAACCAGGAACAACATTTTGGCATATATACACTTATGCAATTAATGCGATGACAATATCTTGAAGGATTTGATAGATAAAAGTGGATTATTGACATCATTTGATCATTCAAGAGTTTACAAGAGTCTTAGAGGGATAGCCAATGCAGAGTGAAAGAAGTTTGAAATATTTGGAGATAAATTTTCACCAGATCTACGCGGAAGCCCTAAATCGCAATTCCAGGGTATTTTACTAAGTGTTTATTGTTAGAGAAATTAATTTTTAGTGCAATCATGGATGTATCCTAGTTTATAACATTAAGTACACACCTATACCTAAAGTGGGAAGGGAATCAGTAGAACCCTCTAAGGAAGACCTTAGCTTAGCATTATCGGCTATACCAAATGGTCTCTTGCATTTGGAAGATGTAAGAGGATACCTGAAGTGTAAATTTGAGACCATAGGAGACAGTAGTATGTCTTAAGAATATGGTGAAATATACAACTAGGACATGACCTACAAGGAATGGTATGAACATTTAGGTCAACTAGACATTATCAAATACATGTTTCACTACGAATTCCAAAATGATGAATGGACTAAAATAATTTTAAGAAGAATTCATAATGGAAAGTTTTGGTCAGATGATAGAGTGATAGATATCATATCTAATCTGATACATGAAGTAACAAGATTATCTAACAAAGGTGCAATCCCTCTAAATGAGAAAAATGTGGAGAAAATAGTTCTAGACAACACTAAATCTTCATATAATGGAAGAGACATTGTAATTAGTAAGATTGAGTAGAATGATGTTAGGTATGTGTGTAAGATAATGACTACCAAGTTATGTACCAGCTCTAGGGAAGATGATATGGTAGCAGGCATGGTACAAGCATCTTAGATTATGTGTGTTGATAAGGTTGATGTTGACATAAGTGAAATTTTGAGGATCTAATTGATTGAAAATCTTGAGAAGATTAAGAAAACAAAGAATTCCCAATTCATAATCTCATCCTTAATCACCTATTTTATTAATGTATTATGCAAAATCTGATATATGATTAGATCAATGTGAACTACTAGCAAGTTTTGTGAAGAGCCTACAAAGACAAATCAGAATATTGAAGATATTCAGTAGCAGCAAAAGGTTTTTTTATTATATCTTTTGTATTGAAGATTATTATTGTATATTGCATGTTTGAGTGGTGGGCTCATCTTGCATACATTCACATTTTGTAATACCAACTCCTAAAAGGGTTGAGTTTTCTAACAAGGCCTAAATTCCTCTAACAAGGATAGAGACACTATACGGATGTAATAGACTCCTAACAGGGTCAATATCTCTAACCAAATACTTTTGATTAGCAGATCATTTGTGGGTATCATCCCCACCGAGGTTTTCCCTTGGTCAGGGTTTCTTCGAGAACAATCATGGTGTTATGAGTTCCTTTATTTTATGGTTGTGTTTATTGTTCAGTTTATTCAGTTTAGTTTCTTATGCAAGTTTCAAGTTAATTACATATATCCATAAGTGGGAAAAAATAAAAGTTTGTGAAATACTAATTCACCCCCCCTCTCAGTATTTCCTATTTTTAACAAAGGAAGACATTCAAAAGGTCTTTCTTCTAGTTTTCTTTCTCCCTGATGTGGAATTCTAGTTGTTGACTATAGAAGCACAACACTTGACCCAAATGGTGTACCACATGATCTCAATCTATTTAACTTTTTCCTTGAGGTAGTAACACAATCATTTAAGTAATTGAAAATAGTATTCATTTTTGCATAAAAAGGGAAAATAGTATGCAGGAGATCATATGTGGGTTCTACTTTCTTTACCTCATCCCATAATTTCTTATATTCCAACCATTTATTATTATTCTCCTCTTTCTGCTCCTCATCATAAATATTTCTGATACAATCTTGGGGGTAATTAAATTCATTAGACATTGTTGTCATCTATGTATTTCTCTAAAAGAATTATAAAATTTGTATGGATCATTGTACCTAGGAACATTGACCCCCATACAATAAGGATGCAAAACATTCTAGAAATGAACCCACCCTCCTTTTCTAACAACAAATAAAGGAAAAACTATGGCATTGGGGAAGATAGTCCCTTTTCTCGTTCCTATTAATTCCTTCTCCTGAATCCAAGAAATCTGTCTCATAATTTTAGTAAATACCAATCTCAAATTCATACAATATGGAAATTAAAAAGGTCTACTACCAAAACTATATACTCTGATTACAGTGTTGACATTATAAAGAAAAATGTCTCCCCAATTATGACCAACACCAAGCTCTAGAATTGTCTCTTTAGGTGTCAAAAATTCAAGAAATATTTTTGGTAGCCTTAGTGGATTTGATGCAAATCAATTTTCAAAAAGAACATAAATAGAAGCCTCTATTTCCTTTGATAAAAATGTACTCCATACTTGCACTAGTAAAGGTTCACCCTCCATGTCTCTTGTCAAGGCCATAAATTATTTAAAGTAATCAACATTCTTGCCTAGAAATGTGTGCACAAATAAGGAGTACCAATAGAAATTATTCACTCCTCCCTTCTTCATACTTACCTATCCTTCATGAATCACCTCAACAACATATGGCACATATTCATAAATCATTGTGAAATTTGGATGTTATATTTGGATGGCCATATATATGTATTCAATGGGCACTATAGAACTAGAGTTCCTCCCAAACAATTTACACAAGGAGTATAAATTAGCCCTCAAATTTAGAGAAAAATCCTCAATTGGAAAAGGATCCTTAGTATGTGGCCCAACATAGAAACCAGTAGTTCTGGCCTTTACAAGGTAAGCTGGTGACAACTGTCCTCTAACAAAATCTTTAATCTTTTCATATTGAACTGCAAATGCCTTTAATTCCATAGGCTCCAAGAACCCCACTACCTCATATGTTCCAAACACATCCTAGAATTCTTCTCTACATAGCCTTAGAATGGGCTCTCTAGTATTGTCCCTTACTACTCTTGACACTGGATCATATCTATCCACAACCAATTGCATCAATTCTACATCCATGAATACATTCAAGACCACTAATTTCCCTAAGTCATATTACCAGGCATTAGACTATGGGCTTTCCAAGTTTGATTTCCCATACCACATTCTAAATAAAATAAATGTAGTCGTAGGAAAAATGGAATCATAAATATGTGTGACTTGGTCGTACAAACTCTCATCAACTTTCCATCTTTTAATTAGTTTCAACCCATCATATCTATCATTTTTTTAGGGTTTCAATTGGTCTAGAAAATCATCAAATATGTTCCTTTTCAAATAATCCCTCTGGCATGAATTTTGTCTTGATGGAGGCATCTTTAAAACTAGGGTTTTATGCAATGGTAATTCAGATATATAAAACTAGAACTTCTTAAGTAAAATTAAGAATTCTTCATGAAACCCTTCTTAATTTTGAAAATCACTACCCTAGTACCATCTAATTTTTTAATGCAACCCTTTCCCCACAAATTATAACAATGCAACCATTTAATTATTTAGTAAAACAAAAACAGGATCGAAACCTAACTTATGGCTTTGTACACAGAACAACATTGAATTTCACATAGCAACACCTCACTTGATCACTTCAATAGCTCTAGAGCACTTTAAAAATATCAATCAAATGTAGAATGAATTAAAAATTAGATCATTCACAGATTTTATTAATTTTTTTAGCCATTTTGTCCATCATAAATTCATACGAGAAAAAAAATGGCTCGCAAATGCTTAATTCTGCAATTTGAATCTCAGTCGTAGTTCTTTACCCAAAAAGTACCATCAGATGATTGTGGGAACTCCAAGCTCATTTGATCACCAACTTTCCAAAGGGCCCATAAATTATCCAATATAAATGCACCATGACATAAAGAGCACCAAGTGAGCACCTTGTCCCACCATCTCTTATGCAATGACGACTGAAGACACGTGTCTCAATCCTATGATCCAACATAAAATAAACCTCAAGAAAATTCCATCATGAGATCACATAGACTATTGATTTCTTCAATAGCTTAACCATCAAACAACCATAGGGTACCATTAAACATCGATCACCTTTTCACTTAAAATAAAACATCTTTGTTGATTTTACCCATGTGAAAAGATTAGCACTTCAGTTGCAAATATTTTAATCTTCAATATAATCAACAACTATATCATAAAAATATTTATTTGCAAAACCAACCAATCAGTTTCTCCCACTTGTCACATAAATTGGTCCCACTTCACAATCGCTCATTGGTCTAGGACATGCAATGTCATATTGTAATCCTGCTTTGAATAATCTTCGATCACTTTTGATCACGGGATTACGAGGGTTGTATATCTTTGATGAATTTTATCCTCTGAAAAAGTGTGACATAGGATACCCCTTGAGCACCTCCAACCAACCAGAAAAGGATAGATGACACACTCTCATCATCCCACAAGCATAAGAAAATACATTGTGACGTTATCATGGGATAGCGGGGCAAACCAAGAAATGACACGTCACCATCTGCTGAAAGGCACAAAGGGTCTCGCTTAGCACAAGGACTAAACACTTACTTTCAAAACATAAAAGAGGGACCACAAGAATAGACTTAGGAAAATAAAACTTAGGACAAGGAAAAATAAAAAAGGGGTGACACTTACTGATTCATGATGCTAGGATTTAAGCAAAATCCCCTCCCCCCTCTTACGATGAAAACACCCTCGACCTTAAAATAAAAAAGGTAAAAATGAATTAGAACATGACTAAGGGTTTAAAAAGGTTTGAACCAAATTTTTAATGCAAACCATAGGTACTTTGGAGTGAAAAACTGAGACACACTAGACAAAACCCTAAAACAATAAAGTTCAACAAGAAACCTAGGGCAAACCTGCAGGGCAAAAACTTGACCAACGGGTTGTAGAGACATTCAACACAAGGTTCAAGAAAAATATGGAGATATAGAGTTAGAGGTTTGTTTGTAGAAAGGAAAAAGTATTATTGAGTTCCAGTGACGAAGATAAATTGTAAGTTGATAAGTCCCCTCTGTTTGGTAAAGATTTTGTTTTTTCTATGTTGAGAATTGTCTGTGAGCTAGTTTCAATCATGATTCAAAGTACATTGACTAGTTATAAGGTGTCTATTAAGGGTAAGGGTATTGGAAAAAAGATGTATTAGCAAGATTTTATAGACTTATTTCCAAAGTCCTCAAACAGTCAAGCCATGAATGAATATGAAAGGAAGAATGCCCACAAATACTATTATCATCTTCCTACTCCCTTTTTTCCTATTTTTATAATAACAGAGTTAGAGGGGTGCCAATTTCTAACCTTTGGGATTTGAACCTTGCAAAATTTATAGTTTATGCCATGTTTATTGATGTGAATTTCTTGAGGGAATTAGCCAAAGCCTATTATTCGGTCACCAAGGTTATCTAGATAAAAGATAAGTGTGCCCTAGTCACTATTGACAAAAAGAGCTTTGTAGATGTTTTTCATATTTTAGGTGCTACATGCACTAATATAGATTTTGATAGAGAAAAGATCAATTATCATGCCCACAAAGAAATGCTAAAGAAATCTATAATTCCAAGATATATGCCTAGGGCTGAGAGAAGACTCATTCCAAAGAATGTCAATGAGCCCTATGATCTGATTACATTTCACAACTACACGGCCTTCATGTTTTATGGTTTGTGTAAGGTGTTAGGTTTGGATGGTGACAAGGTAGTGCCTGAAGATTTATTGATGATGGCTATGGTGATACAAAATCTAGAGGTAAACATTGATTATGATTCTGTGGGCTATTTTATAAAAAATATTCATGAAGGATTATTAGAGATTCAAAATAGTCCTGGAAAGGTTAATTTTAAGTTCTATTTGATCTTGTGTCATTTAATTCTATACCATAATTTAAATGATATAGATAAATAATCACAACTAGAAATGGAAGAGTTTGGTGTTTCATTTTCTATTCAATTGTGGACTTGTGTGTGGGATAGTAGCTTTCCTACATTTTTCTTACATTTTGAAAACTAGGTTATTCCCCTGTTCTTGATTTGCTTGGTGTTAGCAGAGAGAGATTGTTTATTGGGATTAGGAAATTGTTGAGACCATTTCATTTTTTTCCTAATTGGTCAGTATCACACAATTGGGGTGATTTATACTTCTTTAACAATGTCACTATATTCAGAGTTTATGGTTGTCCATAGCCCTCCCATATTCTACCAAAGTTTATTCCACCAAGGATTGTTGTAATTGAGTTTCTTAGGCAATTATTTTTGGTTGAAAAAGAGTACCTTCCTACTCATGAGAAGGGTACATTTTTTCCCCAGGGTCTGGAATGTTTCTAACTTCTCTATTAGTAAGAAATATTTCAAAGAATTAAATACATTTTTTAAGCAATACAAGATGGTGACAACACTAGCAAGATTTGTGATCCTAAAAAGTTAATCAGAACTGCACTCTCAATAATGACTTCTAGGAAGGTGGTTCCTGACCATGAACCCCTGGATGAAGAGGATGTATTAAGAAATTTGATGGAGATAGGTGAGGTGCAAGAGAGGAGGAAATGGGGGGATTTAATGAGAGTAGAGAAAGAGTTCAAAGAAGTTAACAATTATTTTTATTTTTTTTATTATGATATGGATTATTTGGATAGAATTAATCAAATGATTGATCATTACAATGATATTATGGTAAGGTTTCCTCAAATAATTGTGGCTTCTCAGCATAAGGCTCCAATTGAGGTTGTGTCTTCTAGTGGTGAGGAAGAGGATGAATAACTAGAACAAGAAGGATGTATTGATGGGGCATTGTCAGCACATGAACCCCCTATAAAGAAATAGAAAATTATCTCACCAAAGGAGCATGTTCCAAAGGATACTGCAAAGGCATTTGTTCAGGATACAAGAAAATGTTTCTAGGACATTAAGAAGAAATTGCTCGAGAGGAAATAAAAGAGGAATTTGGAGAAGAGAATGATTTTCCTTTGGTAAATCCAACTAATGATAAAGTCATCATTTCCCAATATTTTATGAGTGATAAAAATCTTATCCACACTGATGAATTCAAAATTTTCCTTGTAGAAATGAAGCAAAATGAGTTGAGAAACATAATGGATTTAAGTGGTGATGATACTAGCTGGAATGTGGATATTCTTGTTGTGTTACAAGAATTTGACCCAACAACTGTAGAATTGATTGTGGAACTGTCCAGAGAAATTGTTAAAGATAGTGGTATGTTTTTACTTCTTGGGTGGGACATTCAGTCCACATTTATCATTGATCATATCAGAATATAACTAGATCCCCTATTTAAATGAGAATTTGAGTTATGTAATGTCATAAGAGGATCAAGTTTTGATATAAAATAAAGAAAATAGCATTATGGTCTTTGACTCATGCAACTAAAAAACCACATATGGTAAATATTGAAGGAAAAATGCAGGAGACGGAGTAATTTTGAACATGAAGAACACTAGAAACACTGTGGTTACTAATTTGATGGTTCATGCTTCTTTCCTAAATAAGGATAAAGTAGAGGATTTAGAAAAAAAAATTGAAGAGATGTATGAAAACATGATTTCTCTAGCCAAGAACTATGAAGAGGTTTTAAGGTATAATGTTGATTTGGAGAACCATGTGTTGGAACTGTCTGAGAAGGTTTCTAAGGTGCCTGAGGTTGTTGAGCTACCAGGTATGTGCCACCTATTTCCACATATTTTTCTTTTCCCAGTGATGTTAATTTGAAATTAGAGGAGTATGCAGGTAAAATTGAAGACTTAGAGGAAGTTGTAAGAGCTAAGGGAGTTTTTGTCCTGATGGAGGTGATGTTAGAATTAGGTAATACTAAGAGGGGGGGTGAATCAGTATTACAACACTTTAATTTAATCGTCAACCAATTGTAAATAAACCATAATAATGCTGAAATGAAAAGAACATAAATTCACAACACATAACTCATAACACCATGATTTGTTTTTGAGGAAACCCTGGCCAAGGGAAAACCCCGGTGGGGATGGTACCCACAACTATGCACTAAGATATAGTATCCCTGTTAGGAGATCTAGCCCTGTTAGGAGTTGATTATTACATAGTACATTTCCTTGTTAGAGGAATACAAAACCCTGTTAGGGGCAAACAAAAACCTTGTTAAAGGTGGTGAGCTTACAGCTTTTACAATCAAAATACCATCACAAAGTGTTCTTCAAAAGTGAACAATACAAGAATCTTCTACGCTTAGATAGTTCCATTTATAGCTCTGCCAAACACTGATCTCACATCTTTTCTCTGCTCTCAAATTTGCATCCATCACATCATCATCACAATCAAACTTATCACTTCCACAAAACACTCACTTATATTAATTATGCCATCCAGTCAACTCTCAAAATACATTACAAAACATAATAATTACTTATTTAAATTATCAACATAGAGTCGGTGATCTTATATTACCAAAGTGTCAGCAATATACAACATTCATCTGACTTAGCACATTACCATACCAACTAGCCTTCCCTCAATCATCGCAACTGTTCATATGCCCTATTTTACTAATTCTCTATCTTTGCATACCTTCACAACACTATATCTTATTGATCTCATCACCAAAACATGTGTGACCTTAACTGAAGGTCATACATATCCCAAAATATCTTCTACTAACTTCGCAAGCCATAATACATCATATATTATTTTTGTTGACCAAAATAGTACCATAGTATATTGTTATCATGATTATGTACTTAGTCATTTTAAATGATCAATGATTCTCCAATACCAAAACTCTCTACATGCGATCACTCTAACATAAGTTTTTCCATAAATGACAACCCTCAAGTGATCCCTAGTGCTCCCAAACATCACTTGCCAACAAGTGATGCAATGCAGAGTTAACATTTTGATCAAAAAGTTGAGTGTTGTCCATGGACACCATGTTTCCTTAATGCAAATATAAAAACTTTGTGATGAGGTTGTCTCTTTTCTTGAGCCCTTGTTTAACATTTGGTCTGGTAAAAACTTTCTATTGGAAAAGTTAGAAACAAAAATGATGTATAGAGATGACATGCTTGAAAAGATTTCAAAGAAAAAGGACAAGGTGACTTTTATTAATTCTTTGTTTTCACTTTTCAAAAGGAAGAAGTAGTTGGTTAGGGGAAATTTACAATTTTTTGCTAATGATTATCCAAATAGAATGATTGTTGACTTATTTTTTATCTTATTCATTTTTGGTTATGATAGAAGGGTACTTGTGTTGATTAAGAGGGAGATCAATTTTATTTATAAGCATCTTGAATTTTCTATCAAAATCTACATATGACTTACACTTTTGCAAAGATAAACTGATCTGAATATCTAAAGAAGTTTTTATGCCCATGTACTTGTTTCTAGTTTCTGTTCAAGGTTGTTACTAATGCCACATCACATTGGAGTTGGAGTTCTCTTTTTTTGTTGTTGTTTTTGTTTTGATCTTTTCAATTTTTGTCCTCAACCGATCTGAAGCTTGTTGCATTCCTTATCCTATAAAAGGAATTCCAAGATCACTTGAGAGGGGTTCCCACATTTCTATGTCATGTCATTCTAGTCAAAATAGTATAGTACATTTGAAGTTATGCATTTTTTGAGAAGCATGTATGATGTTTGATAGTCAATGAGAAAGTAAGGTTTGATAATATGTCTTTGTATTGAATTTGAACTCTTTATGAATTGAATGTAAATTAAGGATTTGTCTCAATTTATCTTTCTGATTTATCAGAAATGAGTTTGTTATCTTTTCCTATCTTTCAAGGAAAGAATTAAATATGTTGAGATAATTAACTATGATAGTTTATGATTTATTGTGAATTTAGTAATAGTTGTCCATAGAAGTGAGAAGTTATATGTAAAGCATATTTTCTTCAATTTTATGTGTTTTGCAGTTAATGCGCTTTGCCATCAGATATTTTCTACTTTTAAGTGACTCTGTAACCCAAATGGATTAGGCATTGGTCATATGTGATATATGAAATGTATGGTGAAACAATTTGAAATATAAAACTGTCATATGCTTTATTTGTCTAATAAATTATTTGAGTTTAGCTCAAGCACCCATATTTTCATTTGCTAGAAAAGTTTTACATAATTATTTGAACAAGTAGATGAATTAAAGGTGCATTTGCCTGAGATTTTGTGAAGCTCGAAGTGTAGAAGGTTTAGTGACCTTGTCACTATTGAGATTCTCTTATCTTTAGTTTGTGGATAAAGTAATGATTGATTTCATTATGTTCTCCTATAGTCATGATGAATATTAATAATCTTTTAGAATCAAAGGTAGCAAGAAAAAACACCAACACGCCCTACCAAAAATTTGAGACTTTAAAGAATTCTTTCTAAACTTTTGCTCACACCTACTATAATAAGAAACACATTTATAACCTTTTTACACCTTTTCATCCTAAAATTTTCTCTTGTAGAGTTGATATTATTACATATTTGGTCCTATTGGTAGCCTATGTTGCTAGATTTTAGAATTTATTTAGACTTGCCTTTTCTTTTTAAATATGGAAGTCTAGAAATAAAACCATTTTTCTAATGAAATTAGTAGTCATATTTTCTTGCTAACTAAGAAAGTGAATGTTGTTCTTATATAAATTTTTAAATCAAAGAATAGTTTGATAAAATGACTCTTGATTTACAATATTTATACAATTACCATTAGAGGAGCCTTTCATGTATAACGAGTTGGGTTCCCCTTGACAGTATCTTTTGATTAGCTATTTGCAGAACTATTTTGGAAATGAGGACCATGTCTCTTCACTGCATCTATAGTGCGGATGATCTACTTCTCATATAAAACCTTTTAGATCCTAATAGTGTATTATATTAATACACACACCACTAGTTGTGAAGTTATGGACTGCTAATATATAATCCACTATAAATCTTCCACCTAACAAGGGGGTTTTGGTTCTTTCTAACATTGTATAATTATAATATTAATCAAGATGGGTGGGTGGTTCTAAATCTACCCAATGGCACTCCTAGTGATATATACTTAAGAGTGATGATCCTCATCTGCCACCTCTTGATATAACCACTCATCCCTAAAATATGTAATACTTAGCTTTTTATAATTATTTTAATCGATAATATTATAAATTATAAATATTAATTAACTACTTTTTATATATTTATTTTTTAATAAATTATAAAAATATTTCTAATAAAAATACCTTTTCCTATATAAAAATAAAATTATGCAAACCTTTGATAAACTGAAAGACAAAATAATTCATCTTTGTTCTCTCAACTATTCTCATTTATATCAAAGTTATTTTCAAATAGAATAATTGACAAAATTATCTTAGACTATATAAACTTTCTAATTATTAAATTGAGAATAAATGCTAACAAACAATCTAGATGGAAACACACTTCATATTAGACTGAAAATAACAATGTATATACATAAAACAACTACAAATTGCAGTCCATAGATAAAGAGAGAATATAATAACAAAATAAAAGCAAACAAATAGGGAATAAATTAATAATATATTGCCGAAGTGAAGAAAAATAATAATTTCAAAATCCATAGTAGTCGTCACACTTTATAAAAGTTGCTAAAGTGACTTTCCATTTAAAAACTCTATGGTGGTCAACTTCAATGTCAAAAAATCTAATTTGGGTGAGATAAATTCAAAGAGAATGATGACTACCGTAAAATAGATAGAGAACATATTCCATCCACAAGAAAATGGACTAATGATTTTAATGTAGAAATTAAAAAGGTTGGATCCTTTTCTTGCTCTATTTCAACCATACATTTTAATTTAAAAATAATTATACTTTATAAGGTCTACTAAAGTTTATGTGGCATCATGAGGTTCACCTTATTAGACAAACAAGGTATATAGTTTATTTGTTACATGATATCTAGTGGTGGTTGTAAAGAATGTATTGTTTCCTAACCTATCTTTAAAATATTATTTATAAATATAATTATTAATTAATTAATTATAATTAATAGAAATATTTTAATATAAAATGTATTGGATAAAGTGATTAGATTTTGATTGATGATAATTTATTGAATTTTTTGAAATTCATAAAGTTTATCTATTATTAAATTTTATATTTTATATATATTTGACATAATTTAAAGTGTAAAATTTGGTTCACTCATCATTTTCATGATTGAGATGAATAGTGACAACTAAAAGGTAATTACATAACAACTAGATAGTTATATAGACTACCAAATTTACCTCCTAGAAATTGTGAAAAATATCAACATTGTTTATAAAACTTACAAAAATCTACTAAATACATATCCGAACTGAAATATAGACCATACTTTCAAAAATTAATAGACCAAAAGAAAGAAACCTTCCTTCTTGCATAGGAATGAATTCTACCGAGTTTTCTCCTTGTTCTTTTTGAGGAGATAGAGGTGTTAAAGAGTTTGTTGAGCTAAGATCCTTGGAATAGGGACAACTGTAGGACAACAAACATGAGACAAAGGGAAGGAGAGAGCATAATAAAACCTCTTTAGTTCTAGTCACCAAATGCTCTCTAATATCTTTCAAGTGATGCTCAATTGCTCTTCTTTAGATGTAGTCATCATGCATTTCAACAACTTTTTGAATATTACATCATAGATTAAGACAAAATCTAGTTACTGTTTTAAGTATTTTCTAAAAAACAAGCCCCCTACATAGCCTTTGTCTTTGAAGAGGTCATACTTCTTAACCGAATTCTTCAACACATCTTCCTCAAAAAATTACAATGCATATTCTAAAAAATCTAAAATATTATTTACACTTTCATCTTATTTAATTATGAAGTGTGATATTTTTCACTTATTTTTATAATCTAATATAATTTTATATTTTTATAGAATTAACATAATTATATAATAACAAAGGAAGCATTAATATTTGAATTATTCTATAAATCTTATTTTGATATAAGAATGCTTCCTTACCATAAAAATAGTTTTGAAACTGAGGTAAACAAATTAATAATTTAATTGATAAAATCAAATAAAAATATTAAAAAGGACTTAAGTACAACACAAGCTTAGATATCAAATATTTGTGAAAGTCAAAAAGGATAACCCAATGTGAGTGGAGAAAATATTAAATTCTATCTACACATTTTATTGGGTAAGGGCACTATCTAAGCCAAAATAACTACTAGTAAAAGGGACCCATATGACTTTATTTTTAACATAGTTCATAATTTAATTTCACAAAATTGTATACCTATAGTCACATCATGTTCATGGGAGTATGAAATCTTTTTAGATAGGCACAATTTCTTAGGTACATTTGATTTATACAATGATTGTCTAAAGAGGGCCACGTTTATCGTATGTATGTATGTATCATGCACGTGTGTATGTATGTATGTATGTATGTGTATGTGTGTATGTATGTACGTATGTATGTATGTATGATATTTGTCTCATGTTTAGTTTATGTTTTCAGTGATAGGATTTAATTAATATATAACATTTCTTATTGAAAAAACTATTAGTTATATTTTGTGATCATATTTTTATATGACATCATTTGCATAATAGAAACAATCTATTTTCATCAAAAATAAAATTTTCCACCTTTTATCATCTTGAAATTTCCTTTAATGTGATTCAATACCAAAAATAAAGGCAAATGCAAGAATGCATAAACATAATAAAAACATACAATGAGAAATGTAAGAAGAATTTTCAAGGAGAAATGGATAGAGAATATGCAAGGTAAAACATAGGTAGAATAACAAGACAAATTATTTTTTGAAGAGAATTTGTTAAAAAAAACATAGGTTGAACATGAAAAAATAATATTCATAACAATGAAAATATTATTTATCCTACTTTGACATCTTTGTGACTTTGAAATACAAAAAACTATGAATCGGAAAATTAGATAATAATTTGAAATACTACTTACAAATTATGAACAAAATTTGTGCAAGTTGAAATATACAATATATTTTTCAACCCACATTTTTGTCCATCAATTATTTTTTTTGGAAATTTGGAATCCTAACATTTGAAACATAAAACTCTAATTCAAATCAATAAATAGAAAAATTATAATTGAAAAATATTGAAATGAAAAAGAAAAGAGCAAGGAAATAGAAAAATCCAAGAGAGTTAGATGATGAAGAAAAATGTTACCATGAGGATAGCATAAATTTGGAGCAAGAACCCAAAGAGCCAAGGCAAGGAGACAAAAAAAATTGAAAGGGGAAAAGAAAAGAAAAATCCCTTGTGTTATTATGAATGAGGCAAAGCAAAGAGAGAGAGAGAGAGAGAGACTTACAATAACTCATTAATTAGAAATGAGAGAGGAGAGCATCTCTTAAATAGAGATGAGGAGTGGAGTTACTAAGTAACTCACCATTCTATAAATGCCAACATTCATAATAGGTGTGTGCAAAGTGGCAACATCCTCTTAAGGATGATAAACTAATTTCCTTAATAAAGGAAATACAAGAAATAACATGTCCTCCCACTTGGATTAGAGGACATAATACATGTATGGATTCCATAGGAATCTCCTAACTAAATAAATAAATACAAGGAAAGATTAAATATTCTAACAAATATAATGGCTCTAAGCGAGAATAGAAGTAGGGGAGGATTTTCAAAATCTTTTATTGCAAAGGAGGAGGATGTTGAGGAAGACTTTGACCCTAGTGGTGATGAGGATTTCAAAAGAGATTTTTGTGGTGAATCTTTGGTCTATTCATCCTCTTAAATGCTTCCTTTCCACACCTTGGGCTTGTGTTTTGTGTTCTTGGTTTGAATCTTGTTGAGAAAGTGGTCATGTGTTTTGTTGGATTTGTATAGAATGTTCTTCTTTTCCCCTAACATGTATAGTGTGGTTGTGGGTTCTCTATTCTTGTTTCTTGGTACAAGGGTTCCTCATGTGCCTTGGGTGGTGCCAGCCTATGACATCTTTTTGGTGGTGATTTTTTAGGCTGATTTTGTTACTGTTAGAAGACTAGTTAATTTGGACTTGGTGATTGACGTCTATTGGTGGGTCTATTTGGATGTGATGGGCCCCTGTCTTCTTCTACTTAAGAGATCTGTCTTAGCTCATTTCCTTGTGGGTGGTTTTTCTTCCTATTTTACAATGTTGACCTACTTTGTGGGTAAGCCTTAGCATGGGTCAGGGTTTGTTGGTTAAAGTTGTGAGTTTGTAGATGGTGCCTTCTCTGGGTTTTGGTGTTTCTTCATGTTGGTGAACAGATTTGTCTTCCTCTTCTTAAATGAAAATAAATAAAAAATCTATACCTCTTAAGACAAATGATTCATCAACAGTTGGGTAAGCATTAGAAATTGCTTCCCTCTGAATTTTTAAGGTTCAGCTTCCTTGTAGGATATTCAATGAATCATCAACATAAAAGTAAATTCATACACCTTTTACCAGAAAGTATAGAAGGACCACTCGAATACTCTTGGGTATTGAGGTGATTTATAGAATCAACAAATGATTAAATTTAACTATGAAGAAAACTGAGATCTACTAAATACTTCTAAAACAAATAACCTATAAAATAACTCAAGAAGGAAAAACTAGAAAGAAACTGGAAGTGACTGAATATAAATAATACATGCACATATTTAAATGTACCAATTTTCAAAGTAATCAATGCATTTCAGATTTTGATTCAAAGATCTAAACCATACCATGCATCTATCTATTCATATATGATCAGATCAAAGTCTAATCAAAACAATTCACAAACTGTTTCAGAACTTAAAAGACTTATGCTAACTATCTACTTCAAAAAACTATCTACTTTTCTATCTGTATTTTCTAACCCTTTCACCGTTCAATGCTCTAGCATTAATAGTTTTAGGTCCGAGAGAGCCTCCAAAAAAGCCCGGCCTCTCGAACACCAAAAAACTATTAAAAAACCAGTTATACAACTAAAAAGAGAGTTTCATAACATGTGTCTTTTAAAATAGAAAGAAAGGAAAATGTTGTCCCAAAAAATACTAACTCCCTCCAAGGCCTTCTGATGTGGCAGTCTATACGAGCTTCCAAGATCGGAACACGTTCACCAATTCCTAGGCTGGCTGAAAGTGCAGATTCTTCAGACCTGTCAACTTCACCCGAGTCACATTCTTTTCCCATCTTAACTCCCTGATCCTCTCCGCCTACTTAGGTAATTGACCTCTGTTCAGCAACAACATGGATTCCACATTTGCAATTCTGGTGAAATCTTGAACTGTCGGTGCTTCATTTTCTTTAAGAGCATTCATGGTGTCTATAAAGAATTTGACCATGGCATCTGCGTCCCTATTACCTTCATCAATTTGTAAAATACTCGAGGGATTCACTATCTTGATGTCTTTAAGGGCATCCGCATGCATATCCAGTACCTCTTTCTCTATTGCTTTGGCTTGAGAGATTATAGCTTTAAACATTGTATTTTTCCATCCAAAGTTTTGTTTCAAGATGAACAACATACAGGGATCTACTAGCTTCATCGGATTATCTGCTAAAAAATGAGTCACACCATGGGCCTCTATTTCTTGAACCTGTATGACAATTGTTGCACATTTCTCTTCCTCCATTTCCCAGCTTGGAACCAGGGTTTGAATCTCACCGACTAATCCTTTTCCATCTAAGCAGGTAGATATAAACTTGCGGATGAAAGCACTCCCTTCATCGATAACATTATTTATCCAATATTTCATGACCTCCATCAGAACTCTGCCCTGTTGCATCTGTTTCACTAGCCTTTGGCTTTCAACTAAATTCAGATCAAAATCTTGTGAAGGTTGGGCTAGTGGCAGTGCTCCAACATCAGTGAGTGAGGAAAGAAACTCGGCCATGGTAGATACCAGCTGTTTCAACTCATGTTTCTCTTTCCCATCCTTTTGCGACTGCCCGAGCATATAATCAGCTAAAAATTTAAATAGATGATCTCTAAAATCCTTGTTTAGAACACCAAGCTCCATCTTAGTGATTTCAAAGTCTTCAACCTCTGGCTCCTGAATTCCCTCTTTAGGCCTGAAGGTGGCTATTTCTACAGTCACCTTTCTAGTAGATGGATCAATAGATAGCCTTACATCACTCTTCATTCTTTTTGCTTTGGAGGTCCAGGTATCATATTTGGTGACAATCTCCTTCACAAGAAGTGAAATAGGCTTGTAACTCTTTCTTTTATTCACTGATTCAATTAGCCAGGGAGGAACTGAACCAGTGACTATCTGATTGTCGGGAGTTTTAACAAGAGTGTTCTCATCCTAAGGTACATCCATGCTACTGGTAAGAATTTCTTGAACCTTTTCTTGTTAATCCATTGGAAAGGAAATATCATCATCATTAATCTCAATATCTAGATAGTCAGGTCCTAAGGATGCCATCTGACAATGCCTTTCTGATCTTGTTCTAGGCATCAATCTGGGTGCGGTAGGATGCCCACTAGGAACCACCTTTTTCTTAGAGAATGTAACTTTACCTGTTTTATGCAAACTCAGAACAATTTCTTCTCCCACAGCTGAGACTCCGCAAAAATATAATAGGAAGAGAAAACTTACAAAGTTGTTTATATTTTTTGAAAGATTATGCTCAGAAAAGTTGACTTTCATGAGCATTAGTCGGGGACATTAATTTCAAATGATGTGAGTAGTAATGACTTAGCAACATGACATCGTTGAAATCTGCAATCTTTAATATCATTATTAATCATCCCCCAAATGATATCTCTCACTCGTGTTAATGATTTCATTAATCGCAACCCAAAACTTTATTCGAGGCTTTCCTCGTGGCTCCCGTCAACTCTAAACTGCCCATCTTAAAAACTTAACCATCATTGTGTGATATTGCTATCGGGATTCAACTGTGTAGTTTTTGAGTCAAACTCATTGATCCATGATTCATGAGTAGTGGTTCACATGAACCCATCTCTCATGAGAATGAATGGAACACTTAGCACTCATTGGATCTAGGTGATGCTCATAGAGGTGAAGCACCGGGACTTCTTGGGAGGTCACCCATCCCAGTACTACTCCAGCTTGAGCGCGCTTAACTAAGAATTTTCCTCCATGGTTAAACCCACTCTACTTGCATCCTCATTTCATCATCATCTTATGTCATCTATCCCATCAACTATCCTTTCACTTATGACTTTTCCCGCTATCTATCTTTGAAACTCTTTGAACTACTTTGAACTAGAGTTCAAAGTGGTTCAAAGTGGAAAGGTGATGTAGGCCAAGGCCCACCTACAGAAAATAGACGTTAGAAGAAAAAACATTCATTGAACTGCTTCGAACTGCTTTGAACTGGAGTTCAAAGTGGTTCAAAGTGGTTCATGTGAAGCATGAGTCTTGAAAAAGATTCATCCAAGGAAGGCTGAATTTCAACTTGACAAACTTGGAGGCTATTTCTTGACAACTTGAAGGGCATGAACACTTGGAGGATTACTGCAAGGAAAGACCCTCAAGGGAACGTGCTAAATGAGTTTCAAATAAATGAACTAGGAAGGGTCTTAGACACTTCGCTAAATGGTGACTCTAACTATCTCTAACACTTTGTCTAGCCTTTGGGGTTAGATTGTAGAGGAATTTTTTGTTTTTGGATTCTTTTTTTCCTATTTGTTTGCGCTATCTATTTTAGCTAGGAAGGAAATGATCTTCACTTTTCTAGTTTCTAGTCATTTTTTGATAGTTTTTAAGGGCTCATTCTGGTCTATGGTTATTTTTGGTTGAGTTTTGGAACTATTTTTAGGGTTTTTTGTCTCCCTATTGAGTTGGGGATTTTTCTATTATCAATGGTGAGAGTTTGTCACAATATATTTACTTCTTTTGAAGTTCCTATGGATGTGGAGACTTGCTTCGTGAAAGAGAATGTTCATAACTATTTGCATCTTCCTTTATTTGGCTACTCGAATGTGGGATCCCCCTATTGATGTTTTATGTAGTAAGATCCCCCTATTGATGTTTTATTCCTTTTTTTCTCCTATAGAGGTGCGGTTTTTTTCCTATTGATGTGGAAATGAGTTTTGTTTGTGGAGGATGGATTTTCTATCAAGATGTTACCGCATTTCATTACTAGATGATGTTTTATTAAATAACTGAGATGGCAAGTGAATCAATTAAACTAGTTATCCTACAGTCCCAAACTCTCTGATGTACTTTTTCAAACTTCTTCAACAAAATAATCAACTCGGTAAGATGTTATGATTAACTTTCTGTTCATTTACCGATTGCCAATAATTTCCAAAACTATGTTTACTGATTAATCAAATATGAAATATGTAAAGTATGATAGCAATCCAATCACAACAAATAACACATAACACAAAATATTTAATGTGGAAACCCTACTAAGGGAAAAACCACCTAGGACCAGCAACCTAAAATATTTCACTCTTATGAAGTGAGCTCGGTTAGGAGCCAACCCTGTTAAAGGTTACAAAACACACTGTATGGTGTGACCTTGTTAGAGGATTTATCACTAACAGTTCTCCCTCAACAAGCATTTACTATGGGGTCAACAAGAAAACAATTAACATTCCTTGAATGTCATATTGAAATACAAAAGACTGTTAAGTCCACTCGGTTAAGAGATTTAGCTATAACAATGATTAAACTGATACAATAGTGATCTGATTCAAATACAACTCAATTTTCAAGTATTCAGATCTGTGCTAATCTCATTATAACTCTTCTTATCAATAATCAATTCACTCTATTATATCCTCCAACTTACTAAACACTCGGTGTATAATTCTCTGATGCTCGATAATACTTGCAGTCCAGCTCGGTTCTGTCTGTAACCAATTTGAACATTGGTGCATGAAAAATGTCTTCATGTGAATTCTCCTATAGTCTCACTTCATCTAGAAGATTCAACAATGAATTGCATGTCTCTTAAATAGACATGTAAACTATTTTCATCTCATCCATTAGATTTTACCTCTTAATCTCCATCATTCATTTGCCGCTTCAAGCTTCCTCGGTAGTTGTATCATTAACACATTTCAATCTCTTCCCTTTGATTATCTCTTAATTTTGTCAGTTGTTGATCTTCATAAAAAAATCTATCTCTTACCTTGAAATCATAAGCATCAGCCATCTCATCAATTTCAATCGTCTGTTATGAAAATTTAATTTTTTCATCCTACTCAATTAATACAAAATGCGTCGGTGATAATTAACTCGATTATTAATGTCACTTGGTATACACAAGATTGACTCAGTGTATACAAAAATCTTCAATTACCAACCACATTAACTTGTTCAATTTTGATCTCTTCTTCATAACAGAATAATGTAACATGCTCAAGTCAAAAACATAACGCCATAGACTCATCAATAAGTTACCCAATGTATACCTTATTCATATATGTCATATTCATTTTGTCCTTATGTAGATGTCTCATTTCTTCACCATTTCTTCCTTCTACAAATTTTCAGATGTTTGTAACTATCATGATAAGTATAGTCAAAACTAGTTGACATTAATGACAACACATTGACTGATTTAATCATCTTACATATTACTTTAATAGCTCGATGACCTCCTAAATCTTCATCAAGATATTCAATCAGTTCTAGGTTAACAATCTCTCCCTTTGGCATTGATGGCAACACAATATGAAATATGACATAGAATACCAAATATTTGTTCTACAACTATATAGATAAATGTTGTAGCTCAATAAGCTCTCCCTGTACACACAAAAGTAGTGCACTTCTCTAAGTCATTACATCAAAGGAAATCCATGAAAGGGAAACCTTCAATAGCAACCTAGAGCTCTCTATGTATGGAGTTGCAAGATTGTAAAATTGTTCTCAGCTAGAGCTAATAAACTTAATGACCTTGCAGTCAACCACACAATGAGAGATTCAAGTGAAGACAAGGGCAAGAATGCTAATATCTCCAAGAATCAAATGAAATGCAATGCAAGTAAGCTAAGAATGAAGATGAAAATATGAAAGCTATGCTATAAAGATGAGAGTACAATCTAAACTATGAAATGGAAATAGCAAGTGTTACAATCCTTTCTATTAACCTAGATGAGTTATTTTAAAGCATGAAAGGAAATCTAAACTATGAAAGCATGAAATATGAAGCTACTATGCAAGAATGAAAACTAAACTATGAAGAAATGAAGAAAGCCAAGATGTGATGCAAAAATGATCTCCAAAAAGCTTCAAAGTCTTCAAGAATTCCTGCAGCATAAAGTTAGCATAAAAGTGAATGACCTAGAATGAGGAAGAGAGCTCTTCTTTTATAGGAAATGAGAAGAAATGGACCATGGAGATTAAGAGGCAAAAGATTTAATCAAGGGTGGAGCTTGAAAGAGGAGAAATCCATGTGCACAAGTATCCTCCAATAGGAAAATAAGAGTTGACTTTTGTGTCCATATGAGACCAAAAGTATTTTTTCCCCTTTTATAAAATAGGAATAATGCTTTATTTGTGCAACTTAGGATAAGATGAAAAGTGGGGGATTTTTATTTATTAAAAGGGGAGGAAATATTCCTTTTGAATAAATAAAGACTTAGGATAAAATGGTTAGCCCAAGGCAAATAATCGAAAATGATAAAATAAGATTTGATCAAGAAAATTGATATAATTTGAAAAATGCTGATTTTTGAAAATATTGATTTAGGGATTTGATAAATTGCTAAATGGGGGCCCAAAGTCTACGCGACCATTTTAGGGTGCATACATTTTCCACTCTTTGACTAATGTGTGATCATTTCGGGAACACATGCAGCCAAAGAAGTTGAAATGTGAGTTCATTTTGGGATCACAAAACAACTCAAACGTGTGTTCATTTTGGGAACACACTGGGACAAAAATAAACAAAAGATTCTGGACATGAGTTCATTTTGGGATCACATCCAAAATAAGAGATAAAAATCTCAAGCTGAGTGAAAGCTCATAAAAAGATAGCTAAATCAAGAAAATCAAAGATTAAATCCAATAGGTACTGCCCCCTCGGAATCAAATTCAAAATCAGGTAGAGGAGAACAGTAGATTGATAAAAGATGATCAAATCTCTAGGGATCATAATCGAAGGTGAAAGATGATAGGATAACCATCAAGCAGTGAAAACATGCCCTAGTTTAACTAGGTTTGACTGAGAAAGATATAGGATAAAGATGAATTCAAACCTTAGAGAGATGGAGTGAAGGGGATGAATGAAAGGCTAGAAGTTTGGAAGACATGGAAATGAAGATGCCCCAAGAAAGATCAAAGATTCAGGCCTCAAATGGTCAGCCAACTGCACAGAAGAAGGGAAAATTTTGAAATGCGATTTTGACTATCAAGATTAACTCAAATTTAAATTTCAAATCCAAAAATGGATCCAGGATGTCGAAATTAGCTGGGGGTGCAATTTTTGTGCCATTCCAAGGTGTTTTGAAAATTAGGTCAAAAAGTCAAAATGCTATAAAAGGTAAAAAGGATGTGATGAAAAAGACAAGGAGCGAAAGACATGATCAAGAAGAAATGAAAGATGAGTGTAGTTGACCGACTAGTCTGTGAAAGATAAAGGGAGAGCTCTCTCCATATGCAAGGTGAAAAACTAAACTACCATGAACCTAGAAATGCAAGCTACTATGAAAGTGGTTGACTTGCAAGGTCACAACGCCAATAGAAATCTAATAATCATCATCGAGCTTTATTTGTAGTGTCGCAAGATCATACAATACACACTAGTATGACTATGTGAATATGAATATGATCTATATCAGATAGAAAATGTGGAAATCCCACTTAGGCATCAAAGACATGTAGATCAAGATGACTAGTGCAGTGAGATTACCTAAGTTTAATATGGAAAGATTATACTCACATCAAGACACAAGGAAAGTCAAGATGGCTAGAAGTATGCACTTGCACCAACAGTCAAGGATAATACCTTGTCAATCCCTAGTGTCAAGTAAGACCGGCATAAATGCTCATGACAGTTAGGATCAATGAAATATACCCACAAGCAAATAAAGAAATAAAACATGTGCTCATACCCTCAGTCTTCTAGCTATACATCATCGAAAACTTCTTAGGGAGAGACCACTCATCAAAGAAATCCTCATAGACAGCACACAAAGTAAAATAAAGTCAACATATCTCAATTGAGTTGATTGTTTAAGTGTGTGTGTGTGGGTCATAGAGTCAAACTTTGAGTATCAAATTTGCTAATGAGCGATATTGCATCATACTTAGACTAGTGAGTAAGACATCTGATAAGTGTTTAAGAAACACTCGACGCTAGGGTAGTGTTGAAAAACATAATTTGGGGTGGTGTTAAAAAACACCTATTTGTGAAATGACCCAAGAGATAAATGCACCTAAAGGACCTATGCTAACAAGTATGCTCCCTAGACAAAAATAAAGAGCAAGTCTAGACCAAGTCAAATAAGGTCAAGGCATGATGGAGAATGGCTAAGTGTCGAGGATGCATGCTAAAAGACAAGGGTGCAAAGGCCTCAAGTAGCACCTGTTTCCAGGTTTTCACCACTTGGAGATTTTTTTCATTTTTTCATTTTTTATTTTTTTTGTATTTTTGCTACCAAGGCGCCTGTTTCCAGGTTTTCACCAAGGCACTTTTTGTATTTTTTTGAATTTTTTGCATTTTTTGATTTTTTTGTATTTTTTTAGGACTTTTTATGCTTTTTGGGATTTTTTCAGCATCATATATGAATTTTTTTGGTATTTTCTCAGGATCATAAAATATGTACAAAGGATGCCCCCAGACTGAATAGGCATCATGGATAGAACTTCTTGAGGTGCAAAACATTGATGGGATCAGGGAGTTGTTCTCCATCCTCATCAGCTAACAAGTAAGCACCTATCCCAAAAGCAATTGTGATGACATATGGCCCAAGCCAATTAGGTTCGAACTTACCCTTTTGTTCTCTATTTTGTTGGTTCTTAGGATTCTCTCGCAAAACAAGATCACCTACTTGAAACTCTCTAGGGTGAACCTTCTTGTTGAATGCCTTTGACATACACTTCTGATACACTCTCATATGATCAAATGAGGCCTTGCACTTCTTATCTAGAAGTTCTAAGTCTTGTAACCTCATGGCACGATAATTGTCATCTGTTATCAAACCTTTGAGAGAGACTCTAAGTGAAGGGATATCTACTTCTAAAGGTAATACTGCTTCAGCACCATAAGTGAGGGCAAAAGGAGTAGCCCCTATGGGAGTACATATACTCATTCTATAAGCCCATAAGGATGGATTGATCTATAAGTGCCAGTCTCGACCATTCTTGTGAACTGTTTAGTGGAGAATCTTGAGAATGGTCTTATTAGAAGCCTCTGCTTGTCCATTTCCTTGCGGGTAGTAAATGGAGGACCAATGTTGTTTTATCTTGAATTTCTTGCAGAGGTGTGTAAGGTCCTTGTTTTTTAACTGACCTCCATTTTTAGTGATTATCTCAGAAGGTATCCCAAACTGACAAATGATGTGATTCAATATGAACAAAGAGATTGTCTTTCCTGAAGCAACAAATAGTGGAACGGCTTCTACCCATTTGGTAAAGTAGTCAGTAGTAGTAATAATGAATTTATGTCCACCTGATGAGTTGGGATGAATCTTCCCAACAAGGTCAAAGGCCCAGCGCTAAAATGGCCAATGAGAAATAGAAGGAATAAGCTCCCTACCTAGAGCATGAATCAGGTTTCCATGTTTCTGACACTTTTCACATGATTTGGCAAAAGCTATAGCATCCATCTACATTGTGGGCCAATAATACCCCACCCTAAGCAACCTTCAGGCCATGGCAAGACCATTAGAATGTCCTCCATAGATGCCCTCATGAATGTCAACTAACGCTCGGTCGAACTCATCCTTTTCTAAGCACCTAAGAAGTGTCCCATCTAAACCCCTCCTATACAAATCACCAGAGATAAGGGTATGGCAAGAGGTGTTGCGGACAAGGTTTCTTCTTTCAGAATGATTAAAGGTTTCGGGGATGATGCCATCATGAAGATATGAGTAAATGGCACCATAGCGGGATGACTCGTGACTAACCAAGGTATAGATGACATGGCTTTTTGAGGAGTCAAAAATGGGGTGACGTAGCTCTTCCACCAGGAATTCATATCTGGATTCATGTTGCTCTAGCTAAAGAATGGAAGCCAATGTAGCCATAGCATCAGCTGCTTTGTTCTCTGCTCTAGGGATTTATTGAAATGTAATAAAGGTGAAGTATTGGTGCAATGAATCAACCATCTTCTTATAGGGTATCAATTTGTCATCCTTTGTTTGATATTCTTCATTAACTTGGTTGATTATCAATTGCGAATCCCCATAGATATGCAGCTTTGTAATTCCCCGTTCTATGGCCATTTTCAATCCATTGGTTAAGGCCTCATATTCAGAAATGTTGTTTGTGCATGGGAACAATAATTTATAGGACTTGGGAATAGTACACCCATGAGGGGAGACAAACAACACTCCAGCTCCTGAACCATTATGCATGAAAGAGCCATCAAAGAACATCTTCCATGTCCTTGTAGTAAGGTACATTATGTGCTTGTCTGGAAATTCAACTTGAATGGGCATAGTATCCTGAATGGGAAAATCAACCAGTTGATCAGTGATAGCTTGTCCTTTTATGGCTTTACGCTTGACATACTCAATGTCAAATTCAGAAAGAATCATCATCCATTTAGCAAGTCTACCTGTAAGAGCAGCCTTGCCAAGTAGATACTTAAGAGGATCAATTTTGGCTATCAAGTGTATTGCATGTGAAAGCATGTAATGTCACAACTTTTGGAAACACCACAGCCAGACAAGACTTTTCAATACTAGTATAATTGACCTCATAGGAAACAAGTGTGCGGCTGATGTAATAGATAGCTCTTTCTTTTCCTGCATCATCAAGTTGAGCCAATAATGCCCCCAGGGAAGATTTTGTTGTTGAAACATACAAGATGAGTGGTTTCCCTGGGATAGGAGGCATTAAGATGGGAGGATTAGCCAAGTACTGCTTTATTTTATCTAGGCTCTTTTGGAAATCCTCATTCCAAGCACATGTGGCTCCCTTATGCAATGTCTTTTTGAATGGTTGTGCTCTATTTGCAAGCTATGAAATAAACCTCTGTATGGATTGGAGTCATCCTTGAAGACTTCTCATCTGACTAATGTTCTTAGGAGACGGCATATCTAATATAGCTTGAACCTTTTTGGGATCCACCTCTATTCCTTTGGCTGAAATTATGAATCCTAGAAGTTTACCTGAGGTAACCCCAAATGCACACTTTTTTGGATTTAATCTTAACTGAAACTGCTCCATTTGATCTAGAATTACTTCCAAATCCTCTAGGTGTGTATCCCTTTGCTTAGACTTGGCCAAGGTATCATCCACATAATCCTCCATGTTTTAATGCTTCATATTATGAAATATTGTGGTCATAGCTCTTTGGTATGTGGCTCCTGCATTTTTTAAGCCAAATGGCATGATGTTCCAATAGTAGGTTCCCCATGCACATGTGAAGGTTGTCTTTTCTTGATCCTCGGGAGCTATTTTTATTTGGTTATAACTAGAAAAACCATCCATTAAAGAGTATATCTCATAGCCCACAGTCATATCCACTATCATGTCTATGTTAGGGAGTGGAAAGTCATCCTTTGGGAAAGCTTTGTTGAGATCTCTGAAGTCTATGCATACATGAATGGACCCATCATGTTTTGAAACTGGAACAATATTTGAGATCCACTCGGCATAGTCAATAGCTCTAATAAATCTTGCTCCTAAGAGCTTTTCTAATTCAGCCTTAACAAGGAGAGCTATGTGAGGATGCATTTCCCTCAACTTCTATTTTACTGGTTTAATTCCTAGAGCTATAGATAAGTGATGCATAATGAGATGAGTGTCAAGCCCTGGCATGTCTGAATATGTCCAAGCAAAATTGATTTTCTTCTTTTGTAAGAACTTTGTGTATGCCTCTTTTTCTTACACTGACAGAGATTGAGCTAGATGTATCACTTGTGGAGCCTCTTCCGTATTCAAATTTACTGGTTGTGTAGGCTCAATAAGAACTGATGACCTATCCTGGAAATAACTCGGTAGGTTATTAAGTACCCCATCCTTAGGAGCCTCGAAGAGGTTTTCACCTTCGGATACGTCTTTTATTTTTACTATTTTGGGTTTTGACACCACCACAAAGTGGTTTTCACCATCATAACCATTTCTCTTTTGTTTTGTTTCTTTTATTTTTTGACTAAGGTACTTAATATCTGGCTCCATCATACTTGTAGTAGGTTCACTGGTGGAAGAGACTACAGGTTCAAGAGCATTCAAGTAGCAGGCTATCTCGTAGTCATTGTGAAAAGTGAGGAGCTGAGGCTCTTGAAAAAGTTGTGACCAATCAATCAAATGATGGTTTAAAAGGGCTAGGTCAATGACTAATTCAACATTATTGATATGAAAGGAATTATCTCTGGTGATCACACAATTAGGATCTGTCAAGTCTCCTTTTAAGATACCTGAATTAGGACTCGTCCTACCAAACGAAGCATCGTCCACTAAGGCAATTCAAGGAGTCCAATCCTCTAGTGCTACACTAGGCTCATTGGTCACATCAGGTTGAGTACTATAGGTATGGACAACATCCATGTCCAAATCAACTATTTCATCTGAAAGAGAGTCCCACTCGAACTCATGCGAATCTATTTCTGAATCTTTGCTGGGATGTTTACACCAAGAAGGCTTGGGATGCCTTGATGTAGAAGCTTTGAGATTGTGAAGGGTATCACCTTCTCTAGTGTCTATATTTTTAGCTGTTGAATCATCAGAATCTCCCCAAAGGAGATTGGTGGAAGGCACCCAATCATCAATCATGTCTTACTGGTTTTGAAGATTGGGTGTATAATCTGAGTCACTGTCACTATCTATTGTAGCTAGGATAGGGTCACTTGTCTTATTTTCATGATCAAAGCCTAGGCCAACTATTGACTTAGTCCTACAACTAAAAAGAGCACGGTCAAGTGGTTCAGCCTTGGCATCTAACCTATGACTAAGAGGGCCATGACCTGGGTAGCCCATGTTTTTAACCAAAGTATACCCTCTCCCATAGGTTTTAGGAGATGGCACAAAATTCTCATTGTGTTGATACTTTTCTTCTCTATAAATCTAATCTCTAATGGCTACCTCCTCTTTCTCCTTGTGAATAGGTATTGAGGACTCTACAAACTTTCCAAACAAGGTCATAGCTGAGGATGAAGGTTTTCCATAGGACCTAGGTGAGATTGGCATTTTTGTGAAGGAATCCATTTGGTAGTCTCCCATGCCAAGGTCTATGGACTTAAACTTACTCTTACATTGCTCAAGAGCAGCATCAAAATTATCAGCCTCTCTATTCAAAGGGACATGAGAGCCAGCGGAAATCGCATTAACAGATAATGTGCTATCCCTAGTATGCATACTTCAACTCCATTGTAAGGGAACTTAACACATTGGTGGTAGGTAGACAACACCACTTACATGTCATGAATCCATGGCCTACCCAACAAGATATTATATGCCAAAGGTTCGGCATCAACAATCTGGAACAAAATGTCCTTTTCCACAGGACCGATCCTAATAGGAAGAATAGCCAATCCCTTAGAGCTTCACTCTGCTTCATCATAGGCTTTAATTGTGATCTTCTTCCTAGTGTCAATTATTTTCTCAAAATATCCCAAAGCTTTCAATAGACTCAAAGAAAAAATATTAAGCCCAGCACCCCCATCTATTAACACATGCCTAACATGGGTTTTGTAGATCATGACCTCGATATGAAGGGCCAAATTGTGTGGATGACTTAATGTTTTATCATCCTCTTCTAAAAATGTGAGGTAATGAGGGCTAGCAAGGTGATTGACCATGTTCTAGAATTGATCGACATCTATGTCATTAGGAACATTAGTGGCTCACAAGGCATCCTCAAGGACACTCCTGTGTCTAGGAGACAATTCTAAGAGCTCAAAAATGGAAATTTGCACTGGTGTTCACTGTAACTGATCAACAAGGTTGTAACTCATATCAGGACCAACTACAAACTTGGGAGGAACACTTTTGGACACTAGTTGCTTGGATTTGCTAGAATTATGACCTCTAATGATAATAGGACCTTGGGACTGACTCCTAGTAACAGCATTGAGAGGCTGAGATGACCTTCAAAATTGAGGACCCCTAAGCACAACAACAGATTCTTCATCAAATATGGGAGGTGAGTTTACATCATAAGCATAGGGATCTTTCCCCCTCATCATGTTGACATCATTGTCCACAACTTTAAGCATATTGATGACATTTTCTACAGCTTTATAGGTATAATTTATTGCGGCCTTGCCATTCTTGTTTTTAGAAGTCTCCCCCTTCTCATACTTAGGCAAGGGCTCCTTTAAGGCCTTGTGGTCTGCATTTGTGGTCAACCCATCAACCTGTAATTTACCAGTCTCAATAAGTTCATGAACAAGATGTTTAAGTTTAAAACAATTTTCAATGTCATGTCCAATCCCATTGTGGTATACACAGTAAGCTTTCTCATTCCACCAATAAGGTTTAGGATCTGATATGCGAAACTTTGCAGGATCTTGAGGTTGTGCCAAATTATGAGCAATCAAGGTCTTAAAAATATCTGCATAAGAGTCTCCAAGCTTAGTGAATTACCTCTTTCCTGACTTAGGTTTATCTTGATACTTGGACTTGTGCTCTTGTTGATCTAAGGATGTCTACAGCTTCATAGCTTGATCTACATTAGATAGATTAAGAACTCCTTATTCCTTAGGTTTTGGAGAGTCAACAACTCCGTCATTGACTACTTGCTTATTTTTGTTCCAATATGAGTTCTTTTTATCCTTATTGTTGTTGTTATTGTTTGGGCCATTGTTTTTGTTACTTTGTTTGGCCAAAATACGTTGTTCTTTTAGAACATCCTTGATGCGACATGCAGTTTCTACCATAGTGTCAAAAGAATTAAAGACCATTTTTCTAACTTCATATCTTAATTCTAGCACTAGATTGCTCGCAATTATATCAATCCTTTCTTCCTCAGGGATGGTCCTAGAATATTTGGAGCATAAGCGTCTCCACCTTTGTAAAAATGTCACAAAGGGTTCCCCCTAATTTTGTTTTAGCATGCACAAATCAAGCATGGTGACTAACCTTGATAGATTATATGCAAAGTGCTGCACAAATCTTTGGACAAGTTCTTTGAATGTTTTAACAGGAGGGATAAGGTTAGTAAACCACTCCATATCTTGGCCTTTAAGGCTCCTTGGGAATAACCTCATAAGGTAGGAGTCCTCATGATGAAATTCAAATATCATGATATAGAACTGTCGTACATGGTCATGGGGGTCACCACTACCATCATATTTGTCATATGTGGGGATTTCAACCTTTCTAGTAAAATCTACCATAACCACACTCTTGTCAATGGGATTGGGACATATGGAGTCCAAGTTGAAGGTATTATTTAGAGCCATCATTCTCTCCATAGTCTTTTGCATCTGCTTAATCACCTCATCAATTGAAGGGTTTTGCTTCTTAATTTTTCAGTCCACATCAAAGTTGTATGGGACCCTTGCACCCTTGTTGATCAAGCTTTCCAAGAATTGATCCTTATTTTGTTCAACATATTTTTCCACATATTGTTGAAATAGTGGTTCTTGTTGCATTCTCATAAAATCATGAGTATCAAAGTTGGCAATACTTCCTCCATGTTGAGAGCCGTGATGTGCTCATTGGGAGGGATCTCTTAATAGTCTAGGAGGTGTGTGTCTCCTATAATGTGCATGTCAAGAATTCCTTCTTCCTCTAGGACTAGGTGATCTTGAAGGGGTCCTTGACCTCCTTCTACTTCTTGGAGTTGCTGAGGGAGTTGATGGTGGAGAGTTGGTTCCACTGCTGGTACCCCTGTTGTTGAATTGATTGTTGAGTTGTTGGGCCAATATCCTATCTTGTTCCTCTTGGAATGCTTTTCTCTCCATGTCCAACAAGGCTCATTGTTCCTCTTCTAGAAGCATAAGTTTTTCTTCTTTTGCAACTCATTCATTTTCTGCAGCCTATTTTTCCTGCTCAATTCTCTTTAGCCTCTCACTTGTATATCTTGAAGTTGTGTTTAGTAGGGAACTTGGTCTTGAATGTTTGTACCAATCATTGGCATGCGTTGCGTTGACATGAGCTTCACTGGATGCATTGTTTTGGTCCTCATGTTGTGACTGTGCATCTTGATGAGCTTGTGCATAATGTCTTTTGGCTCGTTGTTGAGCATCTAGATATCTTGAATTAATAGGAGGTGAGTCAGGTTGATTGCCATCTTCGAATGACATGTTTCTCCTATGTCTCTAAAAAATGTCACCAAGCAATTGATCTATTATTTCTCTTTGTTGTTTGGTCAAGGTATAACTCATATCCATATTCAATGAAAAATGTGCTATAGAGGTACTTAATTCACTAGGATTACTCTTTGGGTTAAAACAAACCTCAGACTCACTCTTAGGGGATTGGTCAAAAATGGGCTCTTTTCCCTTTCATTGTTGATGAGTCTTAACTAAGGGTAACTGATTAAAGGCAACCGGGGGTCATTTCCCTTGATTCACTTGGTACCTTGTTGTGACTAACATGAAAGAAAAATATTCTTGATGATAAGGTGACCCCTCAAAGTATCAATACCAAACTAGGATAATCAAAGTTCTCTAATGTCCAAAAAAAGAGATGGTAAGATAGAAATTGCAAAAGGTGTTACCAACACTGTCAAAGAGGTTCTTAAATCAAAGGATCAATATCCTTGCACGTTTGAACTAGGATGATGGACTTAGCCAAATTATATAATTAAAATTGAATTTGAATGGAAATGATTTGGACAAAAAGAGTACTAAAATTCTCCAAGAATGTTACTAACAACTCTAGAGATGTACTTTCTCAATAGGAATAATCTTCTAACCTGACAATTCTTCCTGAGGTGACTTGGTAAATCAAATGACACTACCCCCAGAGGGCTAAAAATAGAGATTCGGAGGAAAGAAAGGCTTCCAGCGGCAAGATAAGTTACCTACTTAAAGACCTAGCCAACTAAGAGCAACTGTGAAACAACTAAAACTAGGTATAGAGAAGAAAATTCTCAGGTGACACTTTCCAGGAAAATAGTGCACCACTTTAAGACCAAGCGCCACTTCGCGCCACACCAAGCGACACTTTCCAGGCTAGTAGTGCGCCACTTTCTAGGTAAGCAGGGCGATAGTCATGCAGGGATGAACTGTCACGCGACAGTTCTCAGAATAGGGTGCGACCATTTTTTAGTATTCCGTGACTCTTTGACCAGTGAAGTGCAAATTCTCAATTTTTGGGATTGTTTATTCAAAATTTTCTGTTTGAGGGTCAATTTTTCGATTTCAATCACAATATCAGTAGAAATTTGATATGTTTGCAAATAGTAAGGGATCAAACATGTCTTAAAACACTTGAAACAAGGGCAAAAACAACCTTGCCAAGACAAACACTTGTGATATCAAAAATTGAAAAACATTACGAGTGCTACCAAGATGTTGAGTATGCAAGAACATTTACATAGGTATAGCACAACGATAACAGTTCAAGCACTTGCTAGCCTAAAAAGACAATGGCTCAATACTTAGAAACTTGGCCCACACTTGATGTTCCATTTCCTCACACAAAGTGGTTTCCCACAATAGATGTTGGCTTTGTCGTGGAAGTGCCAATGACACAACCAAAGGAACATAGATGGTGAGTAATCTTGGGGTGATCTGGGTTATTCCACTTGGATCAATCCTTGCACCAAAAAGATAAGTGACAAAATAGGGTGGCCTCTATCTATGGTTCTTAATAAGGGCTTTCATTCGTAGTACCCCTCTTGCTCCCCAAAGGGACTCCTTACCTTGTGGCAAGTAACGGACCTCGTGGCCTCAAGAGTACCTTATGCATTCTTGCTCAATATTTTCTTCATGGTCACAATCCCACAAGTACTCACATCAAGCGAAGACAAGCACTACCTCTACCAAGGTTTTGTGTCCTTGATAGCCTTGAGTTTATAGTGGGTCAGAATAGTTGGCAATAAGCTTGTCCCCACTTGGGTCGTTCCTCTTGATTGCTCAAGAGCAGGCCCGCTAAAGGATTCTAACAATCTAAACAAAAATTGGATCAATTTATGAGATTCAAGGATTTTGTTTCACCACAAGGGTGAAGAGCATACTCCCTTTATCCCAAAAGTTTTCTCCCAAACACACCAAGCAAAGTTCAATTACCCTCTTGTTTCCAAAATCCTAAGATGGGTCAAGATTTTTTGGTTCACCACAAGGGTGAAGAGCATACTTCTCCTACCACCTCAAAATTCCTTCCACAAGATATTATATTCCTATGAAATGAAACTAGTAATTGTCACACTTGAAAATGAAATAAACAACAAGCACTTGATTGGGTTTTTATGCTTTGGGTAGCGCTACAAAAATTGTTAGTAGCCCTTGTGCATTTGAAGCTTTGACATGTGTTCTTTTGGAAAAATATTTCAATCAAATGTACCTACAACCACAACTTGTTAGGCCCACAAGGTTAGAAAAATCCAAAATCTAAATGAAATCTGCAACGAAACTCTACTTAACCACAGTGAACTAAACCAGCAAACTAATTAAATCTAAACTCGGCCAAAAAGATCTAAAAATAGCTCACTGTCGGTATAGGTGACATTGTAATCAGTAGGATTGTCACGTGACACTTCTCTGCATAATGGTGCGACAGTTTAGCCTGATGCGACAGTGCGCCTTATCTGCAGGCGACAGTTTATAACAAACAGTGTGACACTTTCTATCAAACAGTTTGACACTTTTAACTGGTAAAGTGTCACGCTACTATACAAGAAACTATCGCATGAAACTAGTGAAAGATGTTGTACGACACTCTGAGACAAAAAATTGGAGACTGAAAATAAAGCCAAAAATTGATGAAAAATTTAATGGAAATGCAGAAGATAAAGGACAAAATGCTAATGTTCTGCCCCACGGTGGGTGCCAAAAATGTACACACAAAAGTAGTGCACTTCTCTAAGTCATTACATCAAAGGAAATCCATGAAAGGGAAACCTTCAATAGCGACCTAGAGCTCTCTATGTATGGAGTTGCAAGATTGTAAAATTGCTCTCAGCTAGAGCTAATAAACTTAATGACCTTGCTAGTCAACCACATAATGAGAGATTCAAGTGAAGACAAGGGAAAGAATGCCAATATCTCCAAGAATCAAATGAAATGCAATGCAAGTAAGCTAAGAATGAAGATGCAAATATGCAAGCTATGTTATAAAGATGAGAGTACAATCTAAACTATGAAATGGAAATAGCAAGTGTTACAATCCTTCCTATTAACCTAGATGAGTTATTCTAAAGCATGAAAGGAAATCTAAACTATGAAAGCATGAAATATGAAGCTACTATGCAAGAATGAAAACTAAACTATGAAGAAATGAAGAAAGCCAAGATGTGATGCAAAAATTATCTCCAAAAAGCTTCAAAGTCTTCAAGAATTCTTGCAGCATAAAGTTAGCATAAAAGTGAATGACCTAGAATGAGGAAGAGAGCTCTTCTTTTATAGGAAATGAGAAGAAATGGACCATGGAGATTAAGAGGCAAAATATTTAATCAAGGGTGGAGCTTGAAAGAGGAGCAATCCATGTGCACAAGTATCCTCCAATAGGAAAATAAGAGTTGACTTTTGTGTCCATATGAGACCAAAAGTGTTTTTTCCCCTTTTATAAAATAGGAATAATGCTTTATTTGTGCAACTTAGGATAAGATGAAAAGTGGGGGCTTTTTATTTATTAAAAGGGGAGGAAATATTCCTTTTGAATAAATAAAGACTTAGGATAAAATGGTTAGCCCAAGGCAAATAATCAAAAATGATAAAATAAGATTTGATCAAGGAAATTGATATAATTTGAAAAATGCTGATTTTTTAAAATATTGATTCAGGGATTTGATAAATTGTTGAATGGGGGCCCAAAGTCTAGGCGACCATTTTAGGGTGCATACACTCCCTAGCTTGATATTTAATATGTTTAATCACTACAACAACATTTCATGCATACTCTCCCTATGGATTTGATCTTATTTAGTTCACTTGACAATAGATATCTCTCTCCTTGTGTTCTTGAAATCCTTCTCTCCTGAATGATATCATAGAAATATCTCTCCCTTTGACAACAATGTGAAAAGAAAATATTCAAACAGCTCTTTAGTAGGCAAATAGTATTTTTTTTGTTTGGTCCAGATCAAGTGCCTTCATGTACTAATATACACTTCTCTGTTCTAGCTTCTACAACCTTCACATCCTTCACGACCTTAGGAATCCTAAAGTGTGAGCTACATGCATCAACATTGTTTGATTTTTTGATAAAGTACAGGTTGCGGCAACCTCATGATCACCTTAGTGATCGATAAACAAGGGATGGACCCCTAGTATAGTCATCAAGTACTCAAAAGTATCCTTTGGTAAGGGTTTAGTAAATATATCTACAAGTTGTTCTTTAGATTTCACAAACTCCAACTTCACTTATTTTTCTTGTACTTATTCCCTAAAATAGTGATACTTAATTGATAAGTGCTTTGTCTTTACATGCATCACTAGATTCTTTGAAATATTTATGGCACTTGTATTATCACAATGTATAATCACTGGATCAGTGATCTCCTCATTCATTTCTTTCAACAATTGTTTTATCCATGCAATATTTGAATAATTAGCAGCAGTGGCAACATATTCTACTTCAGCAGTTGACTTAGAAATCCATGCATGTTTCTTACTTATCCATGTAACTAACCTTTCTCCCAAAAATAATTCTCCACTGATTGTGCTCTTTCGGTCATCTATGTTTCCAGCCCAATCTGCATCAATGTAAACTTGTAGTTCAAAATTGCCTTCCTTCTTGTACCATAACCCATGATGCTCGGTGTTCTTCAAATATATCAAAATTCTCTCAACACTAGTCATATGTGAATCCTTAGGATTAGAAAAAAACATTTCTACAATCCCAACTACATGTGTTATATCAGGTCTACTATATACAACATACATCAATTTTCCAATCATTTATCTATACAGTGTCTGATTTACCTCAGTTGATTCATCATCTTTTGTCAATTTGCATCCGATATCCATAGGTGTTCCAACTGGTTTTGAATCTTCCATTCCAAATGTCTTAAATACTTCCTTGATGTATTTTGATTGTGTGATGAATTTCTTCACTTTTTTGTACTATTTTCAATCCAAGAAAGAATTTAATCTCTCCAAACATTGACATTTCAAACTCTTTTCTCATTTTAGCAACAAAATATTTGCAAAGATTATCAAGTCTTCCAAATATTATATCATCAACAAAGATTTTAGCAATAAGTGTATTATCATCAGTTCCATCTTTCAGATATAAATTTCTATTGTCACTTGTTCTCACAAAGCCAATACTAATAAGATAAGCATGCAATCTTTCATACCATGCTCTCGGTGCTTGTTTCACTCCATACAGTGCTTTGTTCAATTTGCAAACCATGTTCTTCTTATTCTGATCAACAAAACCTTCAGGTTGTTCTATGTAGACTTCTTCCTCAAGAATTCCATTTAAACTTATATATTTCATATCCATTTGATAAAATTTAAATCCTTTATAAGAAGCATATGCAAGTAATATTCTGACTCCTTCAAGTCTTTCTACTGGTGCAAAAGTTTCACCATAGCCAATTCCTTCTTCTTGTGCATATCCCTTACATACAAGTCTTGCTTTTTTTTTAGTCACTTCACCATTCTCATTCAAATTGTTTCTAAATATCCACTTTGTTCCAATTATATTTTTATTACTCGGTCTCAGTACCAATGTCCATATTTTATTTTTCTCTATCTACTCAATTTCTTCATTTGTTGCTTTAATCCATTCTTCATTCTCAAGTGCATCTTTAACACTTTTAGGCTCAAATTCATAAACTAAACATGTGTTATGTCTTAACTTACTTTGTGTCATCATGCCAGCTTGTTTGTCTCCAATAATCTAGTTCTGTGGATGGTGTCTTCTCACAAATTTTTCCAACACTTTCTCTCTTCTTTGTTCATTAGTCGTTGCAGGCTCAATTTCTTCCTCTGTAACATCTTCCTGATTCTCGGTTTGTATTTGCTAACACTCTGTAGCATTTTCCTATTTCTCGGTAGACTCAACCTGTGGCTCAGGTAGATAGTCTGGATGCTCAATAGATGTAAATCTATCATAGTCTTATGGTTCCTTCCTACTTTTTCCATCATTTTTCTCAGCAAACTCATCAACTTTCACATTAGCATTTTCAATCATTTTGTTAGTAACCTTGTTTAAACATTTGTATGCTTTTCTCTTAGTAGAATATCCTACAAATATTCCTTCATCACCTTTAGAATCAAATTTCTCATTTCTATCATCTTTCAGAATGTAACATCTGCTTCCAAAAATTTTGAAATAACTTACATTAGGTGTGTAGCCAAACCATAACTCATAAGGTGTATTGTTTGTATCTTTCTTAAGTTGAACTTGATTTAATGTGTATACAACAATGCTAACAACTTCTCTCCAGTACATTTGTGCAATATCTTTTTCAATCATTAGAAATCTAGAACAATCAACTATAGATCTATTCCTTCTTTCTGCAATACTATTTTGTTGTGGTGTCCTCGGTGCAGAAACCTATCTTTTAATTTCATGCTCATTACAAAAGTTAGTGAATTCATCAGAAATAAACTCACCTGATCTATCAAATCTCAAGCATTTTAAATCTTTTCCGGTTTCCTTTTCCACTTTATCTCTATACCACTAAAACATTTTGAAAGCTTCAAATTTCTCTTTCAAAAACATAACTCTCATCATCCTAGAGTAGTCATCAACAAATAAAATGAAATATTTTTCACCATAATAGCTCTAAGTTTTCATAGGACCACACAATTTGGTATGCACCAACTCCAAAATACCTTTAGATGAATAGTTCTTTGTCTTAAAACTAGATTTAGTCATTTTCCCTTTCTGACATTGATTACACATGACATGGTCAAGTTTAGTTAGACTCGGTAAACCTCTAACTCTTCTTTTCTTACTGATCTTAACCATGTTACCAAAATTCACATGATATAGTCTCTTATGCCACAACCACACATCTTCATTTCTAGCCAACAAACAAGAATTTTCAACATTATCAAGATAAAATATATTACCTTAGGATTGTTCACCAATATTGACCAAATTTCTAGTTTCATCATAGATCTTCACCTTTCTACTTTCAAATGCAACTTGGTGACCTGAATTATTCAATTGTGCTACACTCAACAAATTATAGTTAAATCCTTTCACCCAATATGCATTCTCATATATAATCTTATTGTTCAACAAGATAGATCCCTTTCCTTTCACTAGACAAGGTGTATTATTTCCCATTTTAATAGATCCTCCATTATAGTGTTTAAGATATTCAAATTTTTCCTCATCACCAGTCATATGATATGTATAGCCACTATCAATAATCCATGTATCATTCTTGCTAACTTTAGATATAAGTGTTGTTTCAACATACCTTTCTTCTTCTTCTGAATCTTCTTTTATGGCTATGAATACCACCTCAATGTCTTCATCAGTGTTGGTGTCAGTATCAACATCATCATCTCCAACTAGGTAACCAGCCTTCTTGCCTTTATCTTTATAGTCTCAGTTGTTTATTTTGTCATGCTGTCGGTTTCCTCTGTGTTCTTGGTTATCTCTTCTTTCAGACTTTCTTTCACCAGTTTGGTCATTATCTTTATCATCATCTTTCTTGTTAGGACATCTAGTTGCAATATGGCCAATTTATTTATAGTTAAAACATGCTAAAGATAACTTTCCTTTATACCTTCCTTTACCTTTCTGAAGTCTCCTAGCCATAAGTGCTTCAAGTTCATCAAGTCCATCTTCACTATCACTGTCACTTTCATTTCTTATGTTATGTTTACTGCTAGACTTACCAATCTTCAAGGATGACATAAATGCAAGCCCAACACTCGGTACAATACTATTATCATAGCTATTCAGCTCAAAAGTAGTCAACTTACCAATCAGGCTATCAAGTGTAAGAACATTACCTAATGCAAATCTCATTTCATGAATAGAAGATATTCTAATAGCATAGACAGGCAAAAAGGTTCTAAGTATTTTACTCACAATAGTGTCTTCATCAATAACACCTCCTGCTCCTCGAATAGCATTGACAACCTCCTTGATTTAATTGTCATTCTGTATAATGTTTTCACCTTCTTTCATCTTCATATCATCAAATCTGCCTCTAAGGCTTTCAGCTCTAGCTCTCATCACATTTACATCTCCTCCATGAACTAGTGCAATTTTGTCCCACATTTCTTTTGTTGAAGTACATGCTTTGATATCTTCAAATTTTTCATTAGATAGAGCAGCAGCAATCTCTATCATTGTCATTTTGTGTTCATGTATGTCTCTCAGCTAATCAATTGTCAAAGGTCCAACAGATGGTTGTATGTACTCATTAGTCAGGTAGAATACTACAGATTCACTGATTCCTAATATGTGCAATTTCATTATGCTTTTCCATGTTGCGAAGTTGTCCTTGTTCAGCTTGGGGACCTCTCTCTTGTGCATCTTGTGATCTTGATCTCAAGTCCTTCAAACTTCCTTTTCAAGCACACAATCTCTGATACCAATTGTTAGATAAATGAGAGGGGGGGTGAATCGGTTAAACCAGTTATCCTATAGTCCCAAACTCTCTAATGTACTTTTTCAAACTTCTTCAACAAAATAATCAACTTGGTAAGATATTATGATTAAGTTTTTGTTCATTTACCGATTGCCAATAATTTCCAAAACTGTGTTTACTGATTAATCAAATATGAAATATGTAAAGTATTATAGAAATCCAATCATAGAAAATAACACATAACACAAAATATTTAACTTGGAAACCCTGGTAAGGGAAAAACCACCTGGGACCAGTAACCCAAAATATTTCACTCTTCTGAAGTGAGCTCAGTTAGGAGCCAACCCTATTAAAGGTTACAAAACACACTGTAAGGTATGACCTTGTTAGAGGATTTATCACTAACAGTTCTCCCTTGACCAGCATTCACTATGGGGTCAATGAGAAAACAATTAACATTCCTTGAATGTCATATTGAAATACAAAAGACTGTTAAGTCCACTCAGTTAAGAGATTTAGCTATAAAAATGAGTAAACTGATACAATAGTGATCTGATTCTAATACAACTCAATTTGTAAGTATTCAGATCTATGCTAAGCTCAATATAACTCTTCTGATCAATAATCAATTCACTCCATTATATCCTCCAACTTACTTCACTCGGTGTATAATTCTTTGATGCTTGGTAATACCTGCAGTCCATCTCAGTTACGTCTATAACCAATTTGATTAGTGGTGCATGAAAAATGTCTTCATGCAAATTCTCCTACAATCTCACTTCATCTGGAACATTCAACAATGAATCTCATGTCTCTTAAATAGACATATAAACCATTTTCATCTCATCCATTAGATTTTGCCTCTTAATCTCCATCATTCATTTTGTCTCTTCAAGCTTCCTTGGTAGTTGTATCATTAACACGTTTCAATCTCTTCCCTTTGATTATCTCTTAATTTTTTTGATCGTTGATCTTCATAACAAACTCTATCTCTTACCTTGAAATCATAAGCATTAGCCAGATCATCAATTTTAGTTGGTTGTTATAAACATTTAATGTTTTCATCCTACTCAGTTAATATGAAATGCGTCGATGATAATTAACTCAATTATTACTATCACTCAGTATACACAAGACTGACATGGTGTATACATAAATCTTCAATTACCAACCACATTAACTTGTTCAATTCTAATCTCTTCTTCATAATAGAATAATGTAACATGCTCAAGTCAACAACATAATGCCATAGACTCATCAATAAGTTACCCAATGTATACCTTATTCATATCTGTCATATTCATCTTGTCCTCATGTAGATATCTCATTTCTTCACCATTTCTTCCTTCTACAAATGTTTAGATGTTTGTAACTATCATGATAAGTATAGTCAAAACTAGTTGACATTAATGACAACATATTGACTGATTTAATCATCTTACATATTACTTTAATAGCTTGGTGACCTCATGAATCTTCATCAAGATATCCAATCAATTGTAGGTTAACATGTTTCTCTACAAAATGGTTTTGAGTAACTTTTTGTTACCCATTGTAAAGGCTTGGGGAGCCTTTCAAAATCCATCTATTAGTCTTTCCACTTGTTGTGTTGTTGGTTATTTGTTATTAATGGCCTCATTTGACCATTCTATTTTAAGTGGCAAATCATGGCCCCTTGTTCTCTAAGAAGCCTTTTTAAGGAATGCTAGTATTCTTGTTAATAGTGTGCCCTTTGTGGCCTTGAATTGTAACAACCAACACCTTTGTTAATGTGTTTTTTATATCTTAATAGCTCTATGGTTGTGGTTGTGTAAGGGTCAACCCCCTAGTTTGGCTGCAAAACTTAATAAAAAATAAATAGAAAAACTGAAAGACAACTTAGGAACCAATACATGATTTGTGTAGACAATAATGCACATTACAACTAGATTAATTATAACAATATACATTTTGTTAAAAAATTGTTGTGTTAATTTTTTTAACATTAATATCCACACCTTCCATATTTGTTGTAACAAAATTGTACTCATTAATTGTGCGCCCAATTTCACACTCTCTTTACCACTTGCTTTAGTTTCCACTCCCCTAGACAATTTTATGACCTCTTTTAGCCTTAAATTTACCCCCAATCCACCCACTCAAGGAGATGTGTCCTATCCTATTTTAAAACTTAATTCTATTATTCCACATTTAATCATCATCAAAAAGAAAATTAGGATTAGATCAATATCAAAGGTCTATATTCTCACATCCCACTTTTAGAAAACTTAGTTTGGTGGGACCAAGGTGCCTAACAACAATGTCCCACCAAAATATTTTAAAATTTCATATATTTTGAGTGTCAACCTTGACATTACAAAACTTGATCTTGATTTTTTTTATGATCATTTATGTTGATTTTTTAATCCAAAAATCAACCTTGTGACTTATATATAAAGAAAATAGCTTTCCTCATTTGGATATACAAGATATACACTCATTTTTTAAGGAAACTCTTTCATATTGACCACACAAACATGTAATTATAAGGATAAATAGAAACATCAAATCTTCAACAGAGTTGATTCATCATTATGGAAAATATTATTGAAGATTCAAGGATATTGGAGGATGGTAGGGAATCACTAATTGATGATTCTTTTGTACCTCCCCTCAAGGATTTGGTATGATTTCATGTTAATCTCACATTTATAATTTTTAATCTTTAGATGTGATATTCATCATTCATTTTTATTTATTTACATGGTTATGCATGCTTAAGTTAGTTTTTATACAACCTTCTGATTGATTCATTTAGGGCCCAACCTAATATAGTTGAGCCAGGTTCCATTTCTTGTTTACACACATTATTGCTCACTACAATATTAGACATGCTTAAGGTTCAAAGCACACACATTTATATCAAAACTAACTTTTTTATTTATGGAGTTGGAAACAATCAATTGGAGCATTGATTAAGGAAATCTTCTCTATAGACACAACCATTTCTCCCATCATTGTGCATGTGTAGGATTAGATCCATAATTTTATGATAATTTGAAAGCATGGGAATACAAAGTATATTGTAAATATAGAGACTAACACAACAAACTCAAGAGGAAATACTTGAATAGAGGTTCCCATCACCCTAGTCTTTCACATTCTAGCAAAAATTGAGGAACATTAGTAATGAGTCTATTGATCCCTCATTTGAACAATTTTTGCAATCAAATGCCTTGTGAACGAGGGTGCCTTCCACATGTGTCTAACACTTTCAAAGTCTTCTTACTATCATAGGTGCATATTTGTATCTTTGTTCCATTTTTGTATCTTTCAATGGCTTTTTGTATGTATGTAATTTTGTTTCAATTGTTTTTTTGTCATATATGCACATATTTAGACTTCATTAGCTTGCATCAATAAATCCATCCATATGCAACAAAGGAATAAAACCAAGTTTTTTGAATCACTGATTAGATTTAGTCAAATTAGACAACTTTGGTCCATTTGTATTCTAATATTTTATGGAAGAGAGGTTGGTTCTTTAGCTACATTTGTCTATCTCTTTTCTATATCAAATATTTTGGTGAAACCAAATCATCTACATACCTTTTGATTCTAAAATTTATATATCTTTTTTACACACAATGTTTATGTCTTCTATGGTATTTTCTAATTAATTGTTTAATTTCTTGAATTATTTATCATCTCATTAGATTAAATTATTTAGGGCATTGTTTAAAAATAAGTTTTTATTTTCCCAGATTAGATTACAACTTTAAAAATTAAATCAATTCATATCTTGGAGAAATTTTATCCAACTATGTTTGATCTCTTTAAGTGTAGAGAAGGAAAAGTATGCCAACCTTAAGACCAGTTAAAATCTCAAGGGATAAATTGTCCCTTTTTCTACCTCACTTCTATTAGAGCTTTGGTGAGCTAGGGGATGAAAACACTAAGTGATTGAAAGATTTATAACTAATTAATGTATTTGGTATGAATAGATGAAAATAATTAAGACAACTAGTATGATAAGTGGAAATAAACACAAATAACTTGAGTGGATTGAAAGATAAAAATATTTAGATTATTAAGAATGAAAGAGCTAACTACAAAGGACAAATATTGAACTCTACAAGCTCATTGTTGTGGACGCTAGTGCAAGTCACTTATGAAAATGCAATGCATCTATGTATCGTATGGATAGAATACAGATAGAATAACAGAAAGCATAAAGATGGAATAAAATAACTAGAAATAGACTAAGCTAAAAAATGGAAAACCAAGTATGATAAAATAATGAGAAAGTGTACAATTATTGTATGAAAACGCAAGAAAAGAATGATCTTACCACAACAACCTTGAGTTGATGAAGTCTCTAGTTGAGCACTCATACATTCGCAAACCTACACACATGAAAATTAAAGAGATAAGTTAGGTGTTTATTTAGAGACCCACCTTGCTCAAATCCCTATTTGGGTGATTCCACCTCCATAATAGCTAGTTAGACACAAAGAATGGTAATAGATAACTATGTATGAAATGATAGACATGATAATGAAAAAAGAAATAGATCAAGATCAATATTTTCTATCAAAGACATAGAGACAATGTAGGAAACTCCCCTTCACTAATATGAAGAAAATATCAATAAGATGAGAGGAAAGGATAAATAATGGATGCCAAAGTGTGATATGAGATCCACCAAGCATGAGTAATCTATATAGACAACTAGAAATAAAAGAAAAAAAATACATGTAGAAGAAGGTAGAATCATAGAAGAAGGCTCAATGAAACTCAAAAGTGAGATTATAATGCAAGATTCTAAATTTTCTCATTAGTGTGTAGTGGGTTTAGACATTACATCTATAGGATGAATGTTCATAATTCTCTAACAACACTCACATGTCTATAGATTTACATATATCTTTATAGTGTGCATGCATCCTGTGTCGACTAAGCCACATGGCCAAAATTTTGAACTAGTTGTGACAGGGGAAAGATGAGCATGATAGAAATAAGGAAGCACACAACTAAGAGGGGGTGGGATGAATTAGTCAAACAATTAATTCTTTAACAACCTTTCAACCTTAAACTTTAAATTTGAATGATAGATAGTAAATAATAGATCCTAAACACATCAAGAACACATAACACCAATAATTGTTTGTGGAAAACCCAGTTAGTGGAAAAACCATGGTGGGGATGGAACCCACAAGATGATGTACTATGTTAAAATAACTATACCCTACTAAATATATTATAATGGAAATGCACATGCATTTAGGGTCACTACCTAGAGCTCACTTCTCAAATACAATAGGGAAGGCTAACTGCCTTAACAAAAATACATGGACTACAATTCACAGTGGACAAAAATCCACAAATCATGAACTCGATAATAGCATCTTGAACATGTCTAGATCAATTTTATTAAAGTACAAATACAAATTTATTTTCCACATTTGATCTCTACCTCAATTGCAGATTTCATCCATACCTCTTTGCATTTACACATATACACCCACATGCGTGCGTGCACACAAACACATATGATCCACAAAGGAATACAATTACATTTATACAATTCATCAACCTTGAAAGGATAATATTTTTTTTGGCTAAACTCTCACCACCTAAATATTAAAAATATAATCACTCAATTACAAATATTTAGTGTGAACCAAATAATGTCAGCTAATACATATCTTGGACCATTAAATCTATCCTCAAACACACTAAGCATCCAAAAATCATGCCTTGTACATCTACAATATGTTACAACACCAAGTTGGCCAAGAACATAAAGATTCTAAACTCATCAGTTCAAAAAATCTCCAAATGTGATCACCACAATCAATGCAAACTAGAAACACAATAGGAACATGATCTACAAACATCCACAAGCATCATGAATAATGTCAAGAACATCCACAACAAATCAAATCTCTAAAATCATTGGCATCACTAAACTAAACCTCAAGAATATAACAATAACCTCTACCAATCAATAAAATATCTTGCTACCATGTAAATCATGAACCAATTGAGTTGAGGACACACATCGATATCCTAAAAATGCTCCATAGAACCACATATCAAAATATTGCAATATTGAACCATAATGAACCAAATACTAAAACACGGTCACCTCTGAACATCTAAAAATACCAATCTCAACATAGAAACCAACAACTCACTAAAATCATCACATGAACCTTTGTAAGTTGAAATATATCAACTATAGACAACCCTCAACACAATGTACATATCCACAGATTTTGATCTTCCACACAGTGGCTATACCGAACCAAACATATCATTGAACATCACAGGAAAACATCTCAAAAAGAAAAAATATCTTGGCATCAATGACAAAACATCAATGTCAACACATATATGCACATTATTCTAATAATCTCCCCCTTTGGCATTGATTGAAACATATGATGTGAAAAATAATCAATACATAAAGAAATCAAATCAATAGTACTACCAACAATATTAATAACTCTTATACTGAATCTCTCCTCCTCAAATCTTGCATTATCTTTATGAGTCTCTCAACAATTAACTCTCCCTTAGCTAAATCTCTCCCAATACTGAAACGCTCACATCTTTTTGTTTTTCACATGAATATCTCTACCCCTTTGACATCAATAACAAAGGCACATGTATGCACTTAACCATAGAAGCTAAAAAAATCTCAACAAATATCTCTCCCTCAAATGTGAACAACTATCTCACTAAGATGACTACTCCCCCTGAGTAATAGCTACCAAAAACATCAATCTGTATTAGAAGATATATATGTAAAATGTCTCATACGTATGCACAAAAATGCACCTGAGTTCTGATAAGGAGGGGTAAGCACCCCTAACTTACCTTTGAGATACTCGAAAGTATCCTTAGGAAAGGGTTTCATGAAAATATTTGTAATTTGCTCCTTAGTAGGCACATACTCCAATCTGAATTCCTTATCATTAACCTTCTCTCTCAAGAAATGATACTTGATAGATATATTATTTTTCTTTGAATGTAATGCTAGATTCTTAGAAATATTAATTGCACTTGAATTATCGTAGTAAATAACAATAGGCTCATCAAACTCAACTCTGATATCCTTCAATATTTTCTTCATCCATATCACCTGTGTATAATTTATAGCAGCGACAACATATTCTTCCTCTACAGTAGATTGTGAAATGCAATTTTTCTTTTTTCTCTACCATGAAACCAATCTCTTTCCCAAGAAAAATGCACCACCACTTGTACTATTTATTTCATCCACATTACTTGTCCAATCAGCATTAGTAAAAGAAATCAATGTAAAATTATCATCTTTATGATACCATAAACCATAGTCAACTATCCCTTTCAAATATTTGAATATTATTTTAATATAAACAAAATGAGATTCCATACGATCTACTTGAAATCTAGCAATAATGAAAATAAAATTCAATATAATATTAGGTCTGGTCTGAGTCAAGTATAAAAATCCACCAATCATAGATCTCTATCTTGTCTAATTTTGATGCAAAGGCAGGGTCATGAGGGGCCAAATAATGGCACACCCTAATGATCCAGCCTGCTCAACAACATGTGGAAGCACACAAAACACAGTGAGAGAGAGAAAGTAGGATCTTTCATTAACTTTCATCAAATAGAGTCATACATGTCGAGTTGTAAGGCCTTCCCAGTTAGGGCCAGATATTACAATGAATTATAGAAGTCCTCCAACATGCGAGGATCTGCATACAATCTCTATGCTACTATCTTTTGTCTTCTACCAAAAATTGTCTCTCTAAACTCTAACCAAACAACTATACTTATAGAAGAGGCTACCGAACTGAGTCAGCCTTCAGATCCATAATCAAAAGAAGTAATGGTCAAATTTGGGACCACACACTTCCCAATGATGGATACCAGCATTAAATTCATGACCCATAATCAATGCACAAGTCGACCTCAAAAAGAACTCAAAATAAACCTGTCGGTAAACAAGGTTACTGAGCGCTAGACAAGCATCACCGAGTGCTAGGGAAATTCACTAAGTGCCAAAGAGATAATCAACCAACACCAGCGAACATAAGAAACCAAGCAACACCAAACCAACTTGGTCGAAGCAGGAACCAAGAAACATAGACAAACTTCAAAATCTTTTTGGTGACACAGGATTGCCAAGGACCCAAGATGCTCCTGCATCAGACACCTGGGGTTATTTAGAAATGATTCTCTGAATCATTCAGTATTTCTAGTCTGAGCTACATCCAACTCAGACTGTGAAATCCATGAACTGTCTTCAATCAGTCTATTATTCCACTTTACCAGATATTCCATATACTATTTACCTCTTGTACTCTTGCCAATTCTTTGTTCCAAAATCTGTTCAACTTCTTCATTCTACTTCTTAGGATATTCCATCAGTACTATCATCTCTTCATCAGATTCATGATACTCATACAAATCAGTGATATGTCCATGTCATCAAGTAACTCAATCTCATATGCATTTCCACTGTCAAATTTCTTCAAAATCTTGCAAGGTCCAAACTTCTTCATCTTTAGTTTTCCATATGTTCCAACAAGAAATTGACCTTTCTTCAAATGAACCATCACTTCATCACCACCATCAAAAGTTTTATGTCTCCTAGATCTATCATCTCTCTCTTTATATTTCTGATTACTCTCTTCCAGCTTGATTTTCACATCTTCATGCAATGTCCTCATATAATCAGCAAATTTCACTCCTTTATCACTTCTCTTACCTTCATCAGCAATGTCTCTCAAATCAGATATACCTCTCAGTTGTATGCCATTCACAATCTCAAATGGTGTTTTTCCAGTACTCCTATTCATTGAATTATTGTATGCAAACTCTTCTTGTGCCAACACAAAATCCTAATTACTTGGTGTGTCTCCAACTAAACATCTCAAAAGATTTCCCAAACTTCTATTTACAACTTTTGTCTATCCATCGGTTTGTGGATGAAATGTAGAACTATATTTCCATTAGAATAACTAAGAGGGGGGTGAATTAGTTATCCAATGTCCCAATTCCAAATGTATAATTCAAAACTTTTCTTTAATTTCTACTCGTCAGTAAACAATAAAACTTTTACTGTTTGTGCTTTTACCAATTACGAGTCTAATGCTAAAATAGTTACCGTTCAAATCTAACATGTAACATGTAAAGAATGATAACAAACAAATATCACAATCAACACATAACACAAAAGATTTAACATGGAAACCCTATTAAGGGAAAAACCACCTGGGATCGGCAACCCAAAAAATGTTCACTCTTCTGAAGTGAGGTCGGTTAAGACCCAACCCTGTTAAAGGTTACAAACACACTGTTAGGTGTGACCTTGTTAGAGGATTTTAGACTAGAATTTATCGTCCAACCAGCATTCACTATGGGGTTGACAGGATAACAATGTTCATTCTATGAATGATACATCATAAGACTTTTAGAGTCCACTCGGTTAAGAGATTTTGACTGTATACAATGGTTAAATATGTAACAGTAAATGATCTACCCTAATACAACTTCAATTGCATATTACAAATCAATATTTAGTCCATACAAATCCTTCTGATCAATATTTCACTCCAGATTCAATACTGTATCAACTTACTGTCCATCAGTAATTTCTCTTTGTAGCTCAGTAATTGCTTTGCAGCTTGGTTCTTACTAACCAGTATGATCAGAATACATGAAAACCTTGTTCATGTAATATTCCTGTAGCTTCTTCTTCTTTCAGTATCTTTCATAAAGAAAATCTATTCTCTTATATAGATGAGTAAATCATTTTCTTCTCCACCATTATATTTTGCCGCTTAACCTCATTCATAGATTTTGCCGCTTCAATCTTTCTCGGTACTTGTGTCAATAACACGTCTCAATCTTCTCCGTTAGATCTTCCTTGAATTTTTTCAGTCATTGATCTGTGTAACAAACATTATCTGTTACCTTGATGTTATACTCTTGCCAGCTCATCAATCTTATTGGCTAAACTAATCATTTAATACATTTTGTTTTGCTCGGTTAACAAAGAAATGCATCGGTGAACATTGCTCGGTTAATACTACGATCAATATACACTACACTTCGTCGGTGTATACTAGAAATGCTTCATTTACCAACAACACTTCTTTGTGTCTTTCAGCTCTATACTTCATCATAGATGAATACAACATAATAAAGTCAATATCATCAAGTCATAGACTCATCAACAAGTTACTCAATGTGTTCCTTATCCTCATCTATCATATACATCTTTCCTCAGATGTGTCGGTACAGTAACTTACACGATAAGTGTTGTCAAAATAGTTGACATCAATGACAACATAATACTGATTTAATCATATTACATATCTAATCAGCAACTCCTTAATGATCTTTAATCACAGATTCTTCAATCAGATTCCAAATCAGTTGTAGTCCAACAATCTCTCCCTTTGGCATTGATGGCAACTCAAGTAATATTAAATGTACCATACACATACCAAACATATATTCTACAACTTAGTGAACAAAATGTTGTAAGTTGAATAGACTTAATATGTTTAATCACTACATTATTAAGTAGCATTAAATAGTACAACTTTACCATTCTGCAGTTGTGATCTTTTTAGTTCTCCTATTCCTACTTTTGTTCTTTGTAACTGATCTTCAATACTCTATCTCATTCAGATTGTCTCTCCCTTAGATAATTCTCGTCAGTGCTTGTTCCTTTTCATATCTTCTTTATCTCTCCCCTTTTAATTTCATATTGTTTATCTCTCCCTTTGACAGCAATGCCAAAGAAATAATGAAACAAACAAGTATGTCTTCCTCTGTATCTCTGAATACTGATATTCCAATCGGTTCAAGTTCTCAAACTTAATCACAACCTTGAACATGATTCAAAGTGTGAACTATGTTGCATCAACATGAATGATCTTCTGATAAAAGTAGGTTGATGCGACAACTAGATCACCTTAGTGACAGATAGATAGGGGATGAACCCCAAGTCTAGTCCTCAAGTATTCAAATGTGTCCTTCGGTAGGGGTTTTGTAAAAATATCTGCAAGTTGTTCTTTAGATGTGACAAATTCTAACTTCACTTGCTTCTCTTTAACTTGTTCTCTTAAGTAATGATACTTAATAGATATATGCTTTGTCTTAGAGTGCATCACAAGATTTTTTGAAATATTAATAGCACTAGTGTTGTCACAATATATAATCACCAGGTCTGTGATTACCTCATTCATTCCTTCCAACACTTGTTTGATATATGCAATGTTTGAGCAGTTAGTAGCAGTAGCAACATATTCTGCTTCAGCTGTAGACTAAGAAATACAAGCCTGCTTTTTACTTGTCCATGTTACAAGTCTTTCACCAAAGAAAAATGCTCCTCCAGTGGTGCTTTTTCTATCATCCACATTTCCAACCCAATCAACATCGGTGTAAATTTTTAGTTCAAATTTCCCTTCCTTAGGATACCATAATCCAAAATTCTCTATTTTCTTCAAGTATCTTAAGATCCTTTTTGTAGCTATCATGTGTGATTCTCTAGGATTAGCAAAAAATCTTGCAACAATTCCCACAGCATGTGCTATATCTGGTCTACTGTGAACTATGTACATTAGCTTACCAATCATAGATCAATAGAGTGTCTGGTTTACCTCTGTAGTTTCATCCTCCTTTGTCAATTTTCATCCAGTAGTCATCAGTGTTCCTACAGGTTTAGCATCTTCCATACCAAATGTCTTCAATACTTCCTTTATGTATTTAGATTGTGTGATGAATATCCCATCACTCTGCTGAATCACTTGTAGTCCAAGAAAGAACTTAATCTCTCCGAACATAGACATTTCAAATTCCTTTTGCATTTCATCAGAAAATGCCTTGTAGACAAGATCTAAGCCTCCAAAGATAATGTCATCAACAAATATTTCAGCAATGATAATAGTATCATCAGTATCACCTTTCACATACAGATTGTTGTTTTCATTTATTCTAACAAATCTAATACTTAATAGGTAAGTATGTAGTCTTTCATACCATGCTCTCGGTGCTTGTTTCAAACCATATAAAGCTTTATGTAATCTACATATGATGTCTTTATGGTCAGGATCAACAAATCCTTCAGGTTGTTCAATGTAGACCTCTTCTTCAAGTATACCATTTAAAAATGTTGACTTCACATCCATTTGATAGACTTTGAATTTCTTATGTGCAGCATATGCAAGTAGCATTCTAACTCCTAATCTAGCAATAGGTGAAAATGTTTCACCATAGTCAATGCCTTCTTCCCCTGCATATCCCTTGCATACCAATCTAGCTTTATTTCTTGTGACTTCACCATTTTCATTCAATTTATTCCTGTATATCCACTTAGTACCGATAACATTTTTATCTTTTGGTCAGGGTACTAGGGACCAAGTTTTTTCTTCTCTATTTGCTCTATTTCTTCCTTCATTACATTAACCCATTCTTCATTCTCTAATGCAACTTTCATAGTTTTAGGTTCAAATTCACAAATTAAACATGTACCTTGTATTGTTTTGCTTCTAGTTTGTATTCCAACATGTCTGTCTCCAATGATTTGTGTCTCAAGATGATGTCTTCTGACAAAACTAGCCAAAACTTGGTTTCTCCTTTCTTGCTCATCCTGTTCAGGGTCATTATCTTGCTCGGTAGCTCCATCTTGTTCCTCGATTTATGTTGTCTGTTGTCCTGCATTATTTCCCTACTAACCTATTGACACAGTTTGTGGTGTCAATAGATACTCTAGATGTTCAATATAAGTGAATTTGTCATAGTCTTCCAGTTCCTTTGTACTTTCCTCTATGTACTTGTCATCAAAATCATCAACACAAACATTAGTACTTTCAACTATCTTATTTGTAGCCTTATTCAAACATTTATATGCTTTACTTGTAGTGGAATATCCTCTAAATATTCCTTCATCTCCTTTAGAATCAAATTTTCCATTTCTCTCATCTTTCAAAATAAAGAATTTACTTCCAAAAATTTTTAAATAACTTATAGTAGGTTTGTGTCCAAACCATAGTTCATAAGGTGTTCGATTGGAGTCCTTCTTCAATTGTACTCGGTTAAGAACATACACAGTTGTACTAACAGCTTCCCTCCAATATGTCTGAGCAACATTCTTCTATGTCATCACTGTTCTAGCACAGTCAATCATAGACCTATTCCTCCTTTTAGCAAAGCCATTTTGCTGAGGTGTCCTTGGTGCAGATACCTGTCTTTTGATTCCATGCTCATTACAAAAATTAGTAAATTCATCAGAGATAAATTCACCTCCTCTATCAAATCTTAAACATTTTATTTCCTTTCCGGTTTCTTTTTCTACCTTAGCTTTATACCACTTAAACATTTTGAAAGCTTCAATTTTCTCTTTCAGGAACATAACAGTCATCAGTCTAGTATAATCATCAACAAAAAGAATAAAATATCTATCACCGAAACAGCTCTGAGTTCTCATAGGACCACATAGGTTGGTATGAACCAACTCAAGTATCTTCTTTGTTGAATAGTCTTTGCTTTTAAAACTCGACTTAGTCATCTTACCTTTTTGACATTCATGGCACATGGCATGATCAGGTTTTGTCAAGTTGGGCAATCCTCTAACTCTTCTCCTTTTACTAATCTTGATCATGTTGTCAAAGTTCACATGGCATAACCTTCTATGCCACAACCAAGCGTCTTCATCCTTTATTAACAAACAAGAAGACTGATCCATATCAAGATAGAATAGATTACCTCTGGATTATGTGCCGTTTCTGACAAGTCTTCCTCCATCATCATAGATTTTCACCTTTTTGCTCTCAAAAGCTAGTCAGTGGCCTGAATTGCTTAGCTAAGCCACACTTAACAAATTATAATTTAATCCATCTACCCAATATGCATTTTCACATTGTAATCTATCATTGATCACCAGTGAGCCTTTACCTCTTACCATACAAGGTGCATCATTTCCCATTCTCACAGATCCTCCATTATATTCAACAAGATGATCAAACTTTTCTACATCACCAGTCATATGATGTGTACAGCCCCTGTCTATGATCCATGTATCATTTTTGCTTGCTTTAGAGATCAGTGATGTCTCTTCATGTTTCTCTTCTTCTTCTGAGTCATCTTTCATAGCCACAAATACAACTTCTATATCATCATCAGAATCAGATTTAGTTTCAATATCTTTGGCTATGTAACATACCTTTTTGCCTTTTTCATCTTGATTGTCTCTATTGTAGTGTCAGTAGCCTATATTGACTCTTCTCCCATAGCTTCCTTCAGATCGGTCTTTGGATCTATCATCATCTTTCTTCTGAGGACATCTAGCAGCGATATGACCAACTTCTTTGCAATTAAAGCATGCTAAAGGTAGCTTACCTCTATACCTTCCTTTTCCTTTGGGCAATCTTCTGGCCATAAGTGCTTTAAGCTCATCAAGTTCATCATCGGTATTGTCATCACTATCACAATTTTTACTATTCCTGCTAGACTTTCCAATCTTCAAAGAAGACATGAAAGTGGATTCAACAAAAGGAACAACACTGTTATCAAAATTGTTTAATTCAAAGGTTGTAAGTTTTCCAATCAGAGTGTCAAGAGTAAGGTTGGATGTAGCTCTTGATTCATGAATTGCAAAAATCCTAATTGCATAAACCGGTAGCAAAGTTCTGAGAATCTTGCTTATCATTGTTTCATCATCAATCACTCCATCAGATGCTCTAATAGCATGTACCACCTCTTTGAGTCTATTTGAATATTGGACAATGTTCTCACCTTCTTTCATTCTCATATCATCAAATCTACCTCTCAGATTTTTAGCTCGGGCTCTTTTGACATTCAGATCTCCACTGTATATTTGTGCTAATTTATCCTACATTCCTTTGGTAGTCGTGCATGTTTTGATATCTTCAAATTCAGTGTTGGTACAAGAAGTAGCTAGTTCCATCATAGTAACATTGTGTTCATGCTTTTCCTTCAATTGATCAAGAGTTAAGGGACCAGTGGGCGGTTGCATGTAGCCATTCTCCATCAGCTCTAGTGTAGAGTTCCCAATTCTAGATATGTGTAGCTTCATTCTGCTTTGCCATACTGTGAAGTTCTCTTTGTTCAATTTCGGTACTTCCCTCTTATACATCTTGAGACCTTTATGCTTAAGTCCTTAAAACTTTGTTCCAAGCAACCAGTGCTCTGATACCAATTGTTAGAATAACTGAGAGGGGGGTGAATCAGTTATCTAGTGTCCCAATTCCAAATGTATAATTCAAAACTTTTCTTCAATTTCTGCTTGTCGGTAAACAATAAAACTTTTACTTTTTATGCTTTTACCGATTACCAGTCTAATGCTAAGACAGTTACCATTTAAATCTAGCATGTAACATGTAAAGAATGATAACAAACAAATATCACAATCAACACATAACACAAAAGATTTAACATGGAAACCCTATAAAGGGAAAAACCACCTAGGACCGGTAACCCAAAAAATGTTCACTCTTCTGAAGTGAGGTAGGTTAAGACCCAACCTTGTTAAAGGTTACAAACACACTGTCAGGTGTGACCTTGTTAGAGGATTTTAGACTAGAAGTTATCATCCAACCAGCATTCACTATGGGGTTGACAGGACAACAATGTTCATTCTATGAATGATACATCATAAGACTTTTAGAGTCCACTCGGTTAAGAGATTTTGACTGTATACAATGGTTAAATATGTAACAGTAAATGACTTGTCCTAATACAACTTCAATTGTAGATTACAGATCAATATTTAATCCATACAAATCCTTCTGATCAATATTTCACTTCAGATTCAATACTGTATCAACTTACTGTCAGTTGGTAATTACTCTTTGTAGCTCAGTAATTGCTCTGCAGCTTAGTTCTTAATAACCAGTATGATCAGAATACATGAAAACCTTGTTCATGCAATATTCCTGCAGCTTCTTCTTCTTCTGGCATCTTTCATAAAGAAAATCTATTCTCTTATATAGATGAGTAAATCATTTTCTTCTCCACCATCAAATTTTTTCGCTTAACCTCATTCATATATTTTGCAACTTCAAACTTTCTTGATACTTATGTCAATAACATGTTTCAATCTTCTCCGTTAGATCTTCCCTAAATTTTTTTAGTCATCGATCTATGTAACAAAGATTATCTGTTACCTCGATGTTATACTCTTGCCATCTCATCAATCTTATCAACTAAACTAATCATTTAATACATTCTGTTATGCTTGGTTAACAAAGAAATGCATCGGTGAACACTGCTTGATTAATATTGTGATCGGTATACACTACACTCCATTGGTGTATACTAGAAATGCTTCATTTACCAACAACACTACTTTGTGTCTTTCAGCTCTATACTTCATCATAGATGAATACAACATAATAAAGTCAATATCATCAAGTCATAGACTTGTCAACAAGTTACCCAATGTGTTCCTTATCCTCATATGTCATGTACATCTTTCCTCATGTAGATTTCTCTGTTCTTCATCTCTTTCACCTTTCCTCAGATGTGTCGGTATAGTAACTTACACGATAAGTGTTTTCAAACTAGTTGACATCAATAACAACGTAATACTGATTTAATCATATTACATATCTAATCAGCAACTCCTTAATGATCTTTAATCACAGATTCTTCAATCAGATTCCAAATCAGTTGTAGTCCAACAATTTCAACTTAGTGCCAACCTTTCTCCAAAGAATCTTCCAAAAGTATCCAATATTGTCTCGATCAGAGATAACACTCCTCGGTAATCCATGCAATCTGACAATTTCCTTAAAGAAAAGATCTGCTACATGTACTGCATTTGATGTCTTTCTACAAGGTATAGAATGTGCCATCTTTGAAAATCTATCTACCACAACAAATATAGAATCGTTACCTCTTACTATCTTTGGTAAGCCAAGAACAAAATCCATACTGATGTCAGTCCAAGGTTTCTCATGTACAGCAATTAGTGTATACAATCCAGTATTCTGACTTACTCCTTTTGCAACTTGATAAATTCCACAACTTTTCACAAATTTATGAACATCCTTATACAATTGCGGCCAAAAGTATTTCTCCTTAAGAAAATTCAATGTTTTATCAATTCCAAAATGTCTAGCCAAACCACTACTATGCTTCTCCTTTATCAAATTAGTTCTCATTTTTCCTCTCGGTATACACAACTGAATACCTTTGAACAACATACCTTCTTAAATGAAATATTCTTCCCATTTTGTACTCGATTGATCTTGAATAGGTGCTCTACACTTTCTCCACAGCTCAGAAAAAGCAACATTAGTTTCATACAAATCTCTCATCTCATCAAAACCAAGAACTTCAATTTTCATCTTAGTCATCAAAGATCTTCTTCTACTCAATGCATCAATAACTCGGTTAGTTACTCCACTCTTATGCTTTATCACAAATGTATAACTCTGCAAGTACTCAACCCATTTCATATGTCTTTGATTCAACTTATTCTGACTACCCAAATATTGTAAAGCCTTATGGTCAGTATACAACACAAATTCACTCGGTATCAAATAATGTCTCCATTTCTTCAGTGCTTGAACAATAGCATAGAACTCTTGATCATACATAGAATATTTCCTTCTAGCATCATTCAACTTTTCACTAAAGAAAGCAACAAGTTTACCTTCTTTCTTGACTTAACACAACTCCAATTGCACTACCACTTGCATCACATTCCACTTGAAATACCTTATTGAAATTAAATAATGCCAAAATAGGCAATTCAACAACCTTCTGCTTCAGAATCTCAAAACTTTTATCAACTCCATGTGTCCACTTGAATTCTCTTTTATCTCCTCTCATGGTCTCACTCATAGCATTACAAATACAACTGAAACTCCTTATGAACTTTCGATAAAAACTTTCCAAACCATGAAATGATCTTACCTCACTAGCATTCACAGGTGTAGGCCAATTCAAAATAGCTTCAACCTTTTTAGGATCCATCGTCAAACCATCAGCTGAAATTACAAATCCCAAATACACAATCTCCTCTTTCATGAATGAACACTTTTTCAGATTTATCAATAACTTTTCTTCTTTCAATCTCTGCAAAACTTGTCTAACATGCAACAAATGTTCTTCTCTAATCTTACTGAATATCATCAAGATATACAATCATAAATTTACCCAAGAATTTCTTCAAAACTTCATTCATCAGCCTCATAAAAGTACTTAGTGCATTAGTTAAACCAAAAGGCATAACCAACCACTCATACAAACCTTCTTTTATCTTGAAAGAAATATTCCATTCATCACCTTCTCTAATTCTGATCTGATGATATCCACTTTTCAAATCAATCTTTGTGAAATACTTTTCTCTAGTCAAATTGTCCATTATATCATCCATTCTCGGTATAGGAAACCTATACTTCACTGTTATCTTGTTGATTGCTCTAGAATCAGTACACATTTTCCATTCTCCATTCTTTTTAGGTGCCAATACCGTAGGTACTACACAAGGACTCAAACTTTCTCTGATCAAACCTTTATCCAACAACTCTTGAATCTATCAGTTCAATTCCTTATTCTCGGTAGGTGTCAATCGATGAGGTGCCTTATTCGGTAAACTAGCTCTAGGGATTAGATCCATGCAATGATCAATGCTTATCTTCGATGATAAACCATCAGGTACATTATTAGAAATGATATCACTGTACTCGATGAGTAACTTTTCAATCTCCTCAGGGACATTATCCTCTATTTTCTTACTTGATTTGTTAGGAATTATAGCAAAACATTCATCATTCTTCTTCAAAGAGTTAACAAATTTTCTTCCTTCCATCAAGAAAACTTTCACAGATTTGCAAACATTACTAACATGTTCTTCCATCAAAGGTAACAAGATTCTTTTTCTTCCATCAGCTACAATAGTATACTTATGTAATCTCCCATCATATATAGTATGTTTTTCATATTGCCAAGGTCTACCCAACAAAATATGACAACAATCCATAGGCATGATATCACATAACACCTTATCATAGTACTTTCCAATCTTCAAATTCACATAACATTGTTCACTTACCAAGAGTGTATGCTCATCTTTGATCCATGAAATTTGATAGGGCTTCAGATGTGCCAACCTTTCCAACTACAACTTTGTGACCATCTCTTCAGATGCCAGATTCTCTGAGCTAACACTGTCAATGATTACCTTCCAAACTTTGTCAAAAAATCTACATCTTGTCTTGAATAAACTTTTCCTTATCGGATCTTCCTTTTTACTTTCATTCCATAGTGCTCTCCTTATCATCAAGTTATTTTCCTTCTCTGGTTCATTCAGTGATTCTTCTTGCACCAAAGCATTTTTATTGCTACCAGCCTTCTTACTAGCATGTGTACATTCAAAAGATCTATGTCCTTCTTCTCCATAATTGTAACAAGTTCCTCAGAAATTACCTTTTCTATAACCACCTCAGTAGTCACTACCTCTTCCTCTAGATGAACTTTCACCTTTCCACTTGGTCTTGCCTTTGTCCAGATTTGTCTTTTTAGGTTCAGATCTACTATTTTCACCATAGGATCTACCTCTTCCTCTAGGGAATCTACCACCTTGACCTCTTTGCCTCTGTTCATGTCTCTTGTTCAATTTCTCCTTAGCCTTCAATGCAAATTGATAAGCCTCTTCAATGTTCTCCAACTTGACCAAATTGATTTCCTCTTGGATGGAAACTCTCAAACCATTCAAGTATCTAGCAATTCTTTCCACATCATCCTCATCATGTCCAGATCTTATATCCAACCTATAAAATTCATCAATACACTCTTTTACTAAGCTATCTTTCTACTTCAGACTTTGCATTCACCTAGCTAGGTTAATCTGATAATCACAAGGTAAGAACTTTCCTTTCAACTTATTCACCATTTTATTCCATACCTTGATTTTGTCTTTACCTTTCTTCTTCTGATCCAATTGCAGATGCTCCCACCACAAGGATGCATGACCTTTCAACTTTGTGCCTACAATCTTCAACTTCTTTTCCTTAGATATATTTGTATATTCAAAATACTTTTCCATCTTGGTGATCTAGTCTATCAATTCATCAAAATCTAATTTCCCACTATATTCAGGATGATTGAAATGTGGTGTTGACTTCAAGATTTTCAATGCCTTCAAGAATCTTTCCTCACCCTGATCCATCATAGGTTTAGGTTCTACTTCACCTTGTTCCACTTCAACTTCATCATCACTAACATCTTCAAGATGTTTGCCTCTTCTCTAGGCTGTTTCCACAGCTTCTAAGCTAGCAGCAAGTTGTCTCAACATGCCTGCCAATCCTAGATCCGCTTCTCACCTCCCATGAACTATCTTGGAACCCTCTACAATTGTAGGTCAGATCACAATCTGCTACCCCACAACAATTCAACTAGGGATTCTAAAGAAGGAATCTACAAACCTAGATCTGCAAACCTAGATCCAAATCTCACCTCACTTTGATACCACCTAACACAAAGGTAGGGTCATGAGGGGCCAAAAAATGGCACAACCTAATGATCTAGCCTACTCAACAACACATGGAAGCACACAAAACACAGTGAGAGAGAGAAAGTGGGATCTTTCATTAACTTTCATCAAATAGAATCATACATGTCGCATTGTAATGCCTTCTCGGTTAGGGCTAGATATTACAATGAATTATAGAAGTCCTCCAACATGTGAGGATCTGCACACAATCTCTATACTACTATATTTTGTCTTCTACCAAAAATTGCCTCTCTAAACTCTAACCATATAACTATACTTATACAAGAGGCTACCGAACTGAGTCGGCCTTCAAATCTATAATCAACAAAAGTAACAGTCAAATTTGGGACCACACACTTCCTAATGATGGATACCAACATTAAATCTATGACCCATAATCGATGCACAAGTCGGCCTCAACAAGAACTCAAAATAAACCCATCGGTAAACAAGGTTACCAAGTGCTAGACAAGCATCAGTGAGCACTAGGGAAATTCACTAAGCACCAAAGAGATAACTGACCAACATCGATGAACACAGGAAATGGAGCAACACTGAACCAACTCAGTCAAAGCAGGAACTGAGCAACACAGACAAACTTCAAAATCTTTTTGGTGACACAGGATTGCCAAGGACCCGAGATGCTCCTGCATCAAATTTTATTATGATAATCATCATCCTTTGTCAACTTTCAATTTGTCACCATAGGTGTACCAACTAGCTTAGAACCTTCCATACCAAATTTACTCAAAAAATCTCTCACATACTTGGACTGAGATATAAAGATTCATTTTTCTAATTGAGTAATTTATAGACCAATAAATAATTTCATCTCACCAATCATAGACATCTCAAACTCTTTTTCATCTCATTAGAAAACTCTTTACTCAACTTATCATTCCCACCAAAAATGATATCATCAAAAAATACTTCAATCATCATAATGTTAGCATGATCAATCTTGAAGTATAAGTTACCATTAGTAGTACCTTTGTTAAAACCAAGTTTCAACAAATACTTATCCAATCTTGCATACCAATTTCTAGGGGCTTGCTTCAATCCATAAAAAGCATTCTTCAATCACTAAACCATATTTCTCTAATCAATCAATGAAAATCCATTAGGCTTCTCAATGTACACTTCTTCCAACTCATCATTCAAGAATGCAAACTTGAAATCAATCTAATATGCCTTGAAATCCTTGTAAGAAGCATAGGCAATAAATAATCTAAAAGCTTTCAATCTAGAAACAAGAGCAAAATTCTCCTCAAAATCAATACCTTCCATCTATGAATAACCTTTACAAATAATTATTGCTTTATTCTAAACCACTTAACCATCTTCATTCAAATTGCTTCTGAAAACCCATTTAGTACCTATCACATTCTTGTCCTCAGATATAGGAACAAAAATACAAGTTTTATTCTTCTTAGTCTAATCCAATTCTTCTTTTATAACTTTCATCCAATTTTCAAATTTACAAGCTTCATGTACATCTTTAGGTTCAATCTTTGATATTAAACAATATTTAACTCTATTCTCTACATCTTTTTGTTGGAAAGATGGAAAGAGACACTAAAGATATGAATGAGTGTTATCATTGATGGAAAAAAACATTATTGTTTGAAATTGACATGTTGGATGCATTTTCATTGATGTCAACATATTAGAGGAATTAGAGGGATGTCAAAATCTAAGAAGAAGTAAGAGGAATTGAATAGAAAATCTATTTGTTGGATGCTAACTGAACTATTGTAGGTTAGCCAATGGAATAGGATGTTCATAGGTCCGATGAGGTCTAGTCTTCTAGATATTGAAGATATCAAGTCATGCATGTGGTATATCTTTTATGAATTTCAATACTCTTTTCACTCAAAGTTTTAGAGGATAACTGGTGTAGGAGCACCCTTCTTAGGGCTCCCACCATTCAATTTTGTTGTGTGAAGCACTTCTTGAATGAAGCATGTAATTACAATAAGAGCTTAGCTTCAGTTTGAGTGTCTAGGCCTAGGCTAAGTCCTAGAGGTTCAGTTGGTTTTTTATGTGAATGGCACAATGACTCAAAGCATGATGTCATCATGAGGTCATTGATCTGCCATGTTGTTAGGATTCAAAGGTCAAGTGTTTGGTTGAGGTATGAGCACAAGTGTGCCTTAGGAGGTCCTAGAAATGGTCTCTTGAAGGGTGTGAGCAAAAGTTGCTAGCAACTTTTCTTTTTGTATTACCTAACCATGCTAAGTGGCTAAAAATCCCTAATCAAACACTCACCTCAAGGTAAAGACTATAAAGGACTTGTGAAACCCTAATGCAAGGGTTGGTAATGATTTTGTATGGTTCCTTTATGGAAAGACCAGTTTGAACTGAGAATTATGTGCAACAATCAAAGCTTTATGGCTTGATTGGATGTGAATAGAGTGGAGTTGTGTGAATCTTTGCAAGGAACTTTGTTATTTGTGTTTGATCTTTCATGTGTGTGTTTTTAGATTAATTCTTTCAAGTTTTGTAATTTATTTTATTCATTTCTCTATTTTAGACAATCCTCTGCCAGTTTGGAGAGGTTGTAAGATGTAGGGATGATACTCCTATTCCCACCATGGTACCATGGAATCTGGTAGTATAGTCCCTACCTTTGGTAAATATGTCAGCAGGGCCCTGGAGTGTGAGTGCAACTATTTGTTTGACCAAGCCCTAGGCGAGCTAAGGCAATGCTCAGCTAGGTAAGGTTAGCATTAAAAGTGCTCTAGGACATGAGTGAAGACTATATTTTGTGGAGGAGAGAGCTTGAGAAATCCAAGGGTGTTGAAGAAAGCCAAACAGTTCAGTGACTCAGTGAGGCCCAAAAAGCCCTTAAAACCCTCAAACTTGGTGGAGGCATTGTATGACCTGTTGGTGACCTAAAACCCCAAAAATCCTTGAGGGATATGAAAATGAGTGGGGGTTACCTAAGAACTCTAGCCTTGGTACTATGAAGGGAAGGTGTCAAAAACCTTATAAACCTAGAAGGAGGCCTAATTGGGGCTCTTCCTTGTAGCCCTGATTTATGAAGGAAGTATGCAATTGTGTGGTAACCTAACCTCACAAGTAACTTGGAGATGATTAAAATGTCCCAAAAACACCCTGAAACTCATCAATTTCTCTGTCAGAGCTTGGATATGTATATGAACCCTAAAAGACCCTTATAAGCCTATGTAAGGGATGGTGCTAGGAAGAAGTGATTGAAAAGTTGCAAGAAGGTGAAGCTATACTTGGTGGTCAAGTTAGGCTAGGTTAGGGGATCCTTTAGGAAAGGGAAATCCTATAGACTTTAGTAGGTGTCAGGAGAACACTAGGATCCTAGTTGAGGATCAGAGGCATATACTAGCTAGTCTATCCTAACCTCCCCATCAGATTGGTATCAGAGCCTCCTAAGGCTTGGGAAGTGGAAAGTGGATGTTTCAACATTTAGAGGAGTCAGTTGGATCATCTCACAAGCATAAAATGGTGACTAATGCAGAGCTTGCTAAGAAGGTGGAAGATCAGGAGGAAGCTAATAGACTCATGCAAGAAAGATTGATGCAAATGGAACAACTCTTGGATGATGTCCAAGCAAAGGTAGATAAGGTGAAAGATAGGATGGAGGAGTAGGATACTGAAGAGAAAGAGAAGACCATTGATGATGATGTGCCTACACCTAATCCTCCAACCCAAGATGAGCAATCTCTTAAAGCTTTGAAGGCTATCACTGGCAAGACACTTGTGTCCCATTACTTACCAACAGGATGGATATCGAGCTTGTAATGCAATGGATTGAAGACATGGAGAATCACTTCAAATGTGAAGAGATCTCAGAGGCACAAGAGGTCAAATTGGCCAAATCTAGGTTGAGAGGTCAAGCTCTAAACTGGTGGAACTACCTGCAAGAGGAAAGGGAGAAAGAGGGAAAGAACCCAATCTCCAATTGGAAAGTAATGGTCAAAAAAGTGAGGGAAACATACCTACCTATAGATTATGAGATCTAGTAGAATAGGAGGAGTTTGAATCTTAGATAGAAGGAGATGGATGTAGCCACCTACACTGAAGAGTTTCACAAGTTGAGCTTGAGATCTAAAGTTAAGGAGGAGGAGAGCATCAAGGTGGAAAGGTACCTAAATGGTCTGAAATGGAGCATAGCAGAAGAGATGAGTTTTTTCACTCCCACTACAGTCCTTGAGTGTCAACATATGGCACAAAATCTTGAAGATAAGAAAATAAGGAAGAAGGAACCTAACTCAAAGAATAGAGGCAAAGGTAGAGACTCTAGAGGGGGTGAAAGAGGAGGTTCTAGTGGTAGAGGTGGTGACTCAAGAAGCCAAGGGGAGAGAAGACTTTTGGAACAAATTTTAGGGGTCAGTACAAGAGGATCTTTTGGTAGAGGAAGAGGTTCTCAAGGAAATAGAGGAAGAGGTGTAGGAAGAGGTAGCTCCTACTTTGCCACAATGAAATATTATCAATGTGGACAGCTTGGGCACCCTGCTTATAGGTGTCCTGATAAGCCATCAAACTCAAGTAGTGAAAAGAGGGTAGCCTATACCCAAGAAGATGGCAGCAGCTCATGTACCAATGAGGTCAGCAAACTAGAATCCGAAATGGGTGAAAACTTAATGTTTAGAAGAGTACTCATAAGGCAACCTAATCAAGGTGAACCCAAGCAGAGGAGGGCTCTTTTTAGAGTTAGATGCAAGACACAAGGCAAAGTTTGCAAAGTTATAGTGGATTTAGGGTCCACTGATAACATAATAATAGAGGAAGCAACAAAGAAGCTCAAACTCACAAAGGTTCCCCATGCAAACCCCTACAAGGTGACTTGGTTGAATCAGGAGTAGAGTGTGCTAGTGAATGAGCAGACATGGGTGGATTTTTCAATTGGAGGCTATAAGGACAAGGTTCTTTGTGATGTCCTACCCATGGATGCATGCCATCTCTTATTGGGAAGACCCTGGCAATTTGATAGGAAGGTGATCTATGATGGAGAGGAGAACTCCATTTCTTTCAAGAAAGATGGAAGAACATTCAAGATTCAATCCATAATAGAGAATGAAGAAGGCACTTCTAAAACACCTATTATGTTGCTTAGTAGTGGTAAAGAGTTCCTACATGCACTACATGATTAGGAGACAATAGGATGTGCTATCATGGTGAAGCCAAAGGAGGATGACAAGAAGTTGCAGGCAGAAACACCATTAGAAGTGCAGCAAATGTTGGAAGAATTTAGAGACATTGTGAGTGATGGAACCCCTGCAACACTACCTCTAACAAGGGCCATAAGTCACCAAATAGACTTAGTACTTGGTGCATCTCTGCGTAACAAAGCAGCCTACAAGCTTACCCCTGACCAGAATAAGGAAGTGGCAAGACAAGTGCAAGAATTATTGGATCAAGGGTTGATCAAGAAGAGCATTAGTCCATGTGTAGTCCCAGTGGTCTTGGCATCTAAGAAGGGAGGAAAATGGAGACTTTGCATAGATTCAAGGGCCATCAATGGGATCACTATCAGGTATAGGTTCCCAATTCCAAGAATAGAAGATTTGATGGATTGCTTAGGAGGTGCTATGTATTTCACTAATTTGGATCTAAAAAGTGGTTATCACCAAATTAGAATCAAGGAGGGTGATGAGTGGAAGACCGCTTTTAAAACCACATATGGATTCTATGAATGGCTTGTAATTCCATTTGAGCTTACCAATGCTCCAAGCACCTTCATGAGGTTGATGAATGAGGTCTTGAAGGACTTCACAGGTAGATTTGTAGTGGTGTATCTAGATGATATACTTATCTATAGAAAAACAAAAGCAGAGCATTTTGAGCACTTAAGGTTGGTCTTGAAGAGACTACATGAGGAACACTTGGCTATCAACCTAGAGAAGTGTGAGTTCATGTAGCAGGAGCTAGTTTACTTGGGATTTGTGGTGTCCGAGGGTACTTTGAAAATGGACCCAAGCAAGGTGGAGGCAATCTTGAATTGGCCTGTCCCTAAAACAAGGACTAAAGTTAGAAGTTTTCATGGGTTAGCCCAATTCTATAAAAAGTTTATGAGAAACTTTAGTGGGATTTGTGCACCAGTGCTAGACACCATCAAAGGAGGACTCAAGACCAATTTTAAATGGACTGAGGGAGCTGCGAAAGCATTTCAAACATTGAAGCAAGAGGTAGCCACAAAACCTATCTTACTCTTACCTACTTTTGACAAGTTGTTCACTATTGAATGTGATGCAAGTGGTGTAGCAGTAGGAGCTGTATTGAGTCAAGAAGGAAGGCCTATGGCATTCTTTAGTGAGAAACTCAATCAAGAAAAGAAGAAGTATTTAGCTTATGATCTGGAGTTGTATGTTTTGGTAAACATATTGTCCTTCTTCTTGTCCTCCTTTTATTTGCCCAATTTTATAATGAAGAACAACTTTACACAACAGTTGGGAAACCGTTTCTAAGAATATCTAGTTTCCCTCTGAATTAAGGTACAGCTCCCTATGCAAATGATATTCAATGAATTATGTTTTATCTCTAATTCCTACTACAGGGTATGTTCTTAACTAGAGAACAACATAGGAAAAACCAAGCTAATCCCATCTAGGACTAACTCAAGTAGATTTAGATTCTAATTCTAGCCAACTTCAGGAACTCACACATCCTATGACTTCCCAATGTTGGTAATGCAAGAATGTTGTTATTTTTGTAAATGCAATGTTATGAGAAGATTAAACATTCAAATCTTTGCAACAGTATCAAATTACAGTACTCTGATCTACAATCCAATCACCATTTGACTAAGAATACAAGATAGTGCTCAAAACTGATCATAACAATACTCCGATTGAAAATAATCAGAAAAGTGTTGCCCAAATACTCTGATTCATAACAAAAATTTCCTTGTTTTAAACACACAAAAACAATACTCTGATCATATTTTCTTGCAAACTATAGCCAAATCTATTACAAAAACTGAACATTAATCTCAATGCTTGAATGAAAATACAGAAATTAAACATGCTCTCTCCTCCACTCCAGCTCTCTGACTGTATGCAGAAAAAGGAAGCACATGGATAGTAAAGAATTGACACCAAGTATGATTGTCTCTGCAACCTCTCTTCATGCCAAAAATTTTCCAACCCTTACATTGATTTCCTTTACAGTATTTATAGAACTTACAATGCTTGTTGGAAATGATTCAACTTCCAGAATACAAAAAGACAAGGCACAAAGAGAGAACATCTCGATGCTAGAATTTGAAAAGCCAATCACTGACATGGGAATAAGAAAAGACATCATGACCATGACACTTCATTTCAAGACTTTAATCTTCTTCATGATCAACATCTGTCAAGCCAAATCCATTAGGTTTCTGGAGTCACAAATAATCGCCAACAACCAAGTCTTCAAACAGCATGATTCTTCATCCTTGAAACATGACTTTATCTAATAATCTGTATGTTTTAAACATTCTTCATAACACTTATGATAACAGAATCACCCATCGAGTATTCGGTTAGCCTTCATAACCCAAATTCTATGAGAAATACACCTGTGAAGTGCAATTTATATCTTCTCAAGTACCTGAACTCCAAATTTCTGCTCCAAGAATTTCATGCACTTTTGAGCCATACTTCCCAAAGAGAAAAGATTCTTTGGATCATTTTATGAAGACCCACGTGATCAGATTTGAAAAAGAATTCAAATCCTACAAGATATTAGACTGCGGGTTTTGGCACTATCAAGTGCGGAAAATTTCTTCATTGCGGAAAATGCACATAGTAGATGTGATTTCCACATAACAGAGAAGCCCCTGCCCATTTTTCTACACGTCATTTTTAAGTGCCAAGTGCCTTTTAACTTAAGGCTCATGCCTTTTAAAACTTTTAAAATAATCACCTTATCGAGCTCGGTGGGACACGTGGAACCATCCCGCTAAGCCGCAAAGCATATTCCACACCTTAGCGAAAAAATAGGAACCATTGATTCAGCATCTCAAAAAGTTAACACCATAGACAATTCTTCTCGGACCCACAGAGACACGTGGAACCATCTCGCATGATCGCAAGACCAAGAAAACTGCCTTGTGATCATGCGACAAGGCATAACGCAAAGCAGGTAGGTGCGGAGGAAGTGCGGAAAAGGACAAGGAAGATTAGAAAGGTGCCCAGCTAGCATCCATGTCCTCCAACATTAAGCATCACAAAAATTTCAAATGCGGTTATGTGCCAAATTTCCATCCATCTGGCATTAACTATTTACCTTTTCGCATGATCGCATAGCAATATTTTAATCCATGCGATCATGCAACCACTCCATGATTGGTCAACTCTACAAGCATCTTCGGTCCCACCTAGACATGTGGAAGGATCCCACTTTACCCGCTAAGCATCTCCTGCAACATCTCAGTAAAGCAGAAGTTGTTGATGAAGGATCTATCTTCGTGCTTGCATCATATGATAACCAGCGGACATGGAAGACCTTTACACGTGTCATAATCCTGCTTTCCCGCAAAGAATCTTTCACAACATTGAGGGAAAGTGGGAGCCGTTGATTTTACCAATCATAACTTCAAAATTAAAGCTTTAAACTTGCAAAAAAAGCATTGAGTGAGTGAGAAACCCGTAGTGGAGTAGCCAAAATCAGAAAACCCACCGAGCCATAACTTTCTTGATTTAGCACCAAATTGAGTGTTGTTTCTCCACTAGGATCATTGAGAATTGGAGAATCAGTTTATGCTTTCAAATAGAAAAAATTTCCAACCTTTTATAGACTGTGTAAAATACATTGGGTGAGTATGCGTTCGGTTCTATTGCATATAAAAAGCACACCCGAACTTAGAAGAACCTCAACCTGTTATATATTCACCATTTCCAATTACTTTCAAACACCATCCTTAAGTTCTCTATAACCAATGTTCATGTTTCATAGCTCAATCTGCTCATTCTGTCAATCACCACACTGAGATCCAATGCCATTTGAAAGACTTCAAGAATAACTTATCACATTAGTTCTGCCAATGCATCATCCATATGTAGAATCTTCTCTGACTTTTATGAATGCCTAGTAATTATAATTCCCAATCCTCCTTCTACTAAAAAAGATCATCAATAAGAGCACATCATCCTTGCCAGGTTGGAGTCTATAACCTACCCATTGAGAAGAGACTCAAAGAACAACCCACCCAGCTTAGAGAAGAAAAAGGCAATGGCAGGGAAACCTGACAAGGATAGCCTACCTAAGGAAGACTTAGACCTAGACACAACCATGACCAAACCTGACTTGACATCAAATACTTCCACTTTTAACAGCATGGTTATGGGGTGAAAAGTGGGGCAACAGTATGCATTGGTACAATCTCTCAAGAAATGGAGGCATTACCTCATGCCCAAGGAATTTGTTGTGTTTACTGATAATCAAGCTTTAAGCTATATAAACACTCAAGAGAAGCTTGGCAATAGGCATTTGAAGTGGATGGAGTATCTCCAATCCTTTACCTTCATAATTAAACATAAGAAACGACATCTTAACAAGGTGGTAGATGCCTTGAGTAGAAAGCTTTTGACTGTCCAAGAAGTATAGCTGCAAAGCATTGGAATAGCAGGTTTCAAACACTTATATGAAGAGGATGAAGACTTCTCACAAGCCTACAAGGTGTGCCAAGAGTTTGAGAACCATTTCCATGGTGAGTTTGCAGATTATACCCTTCAAAATGGATTGTTTTTCAAAGGCAATCAGCTATGTGTACCTAGAGGATCCATGAGGGAAAATCTGATTCAAGAGAAGCATAATGGCAGTCTAAGTGGACATTTTGGTATAAATAAAACATTGGAGTTGGTACAAAGATACTACTTTTGGCCTAAGCTAGCAAGGTATGTGAGAAGATATGTGGAGCAATGTGGAGTATGTCAAAGAGCTAAAGGAGGTTCAAGCAATGCAGGACTCTATCAACCTTTGCCAATTCCAAATAGGCCTTGGGAGTGTGTGAGAATGGACTTTGTGGTTGGACTCCCTAAAATCAAATTAGGTATGGATAGCATCTATGTTGTAGTAGACAGGTTTTCTAAAATGAGTCATTTCATTCCATGTAGAACTACTCATGATGCAAGCTATAAAGCACACCTCTTCTTCAAAGAGATAGTTAGGATTCATGGACTCCCTTTGAGTATTGTATCAGATAGGGATAGCAAGTTCATGGGCCATTTTTGGCAAACCTTATGGAAAATGTTGGGAACTAATCTCTCTTTCAGTTCAGCATACCATCCTCAAACTGATGGTCAAACTAAAGTCATAAACAGGGTGCTTGGCAACTTGCTAAGATGTTTGACAAAGGAGTATGGGAAAACTTGGGATCTTGTCATTTCTCAAGCAGAGTATGCTTACAATTATAGTGTGAATAGGACTGCAAGAAGGAGTCCATTTGAGATTGTCTATGGAAGACACCCTAGAGGAGTGTGTGAGTTAAGAGACTTAGGTTCTATGGAGTTGAAGAGTGGACAAGCTGAAGATTTCACTCAAACAATCAAGGAGGTCCAAGAGCAAGTGAAGAAGACCATCATGGATTCCACTCATAAAATCAAAGCTAAAGTGGATGAAAGAAGGAAAGAAGTGCAATTTTATATTGGGGACTATGTCATGGTCCATCTTAACAAAGCAAGGATGCAAAAGGGCATGCCCACCAAGCTACAAATGAGAAGAGTAGGACCTTGTCAAATTCTAGCCAAATATGGAGAGAATGCCTACAAGGTGGACTTGCCATCAGAATTAGCCATCTCACCAGTGTTTAATGTTGTAGACCTGGTCATGTTTAAAGGAGATATCAAATAACAAGGTATGGATCCACCAAAGGTGCTGCAAGACATAGACACCAACGCAATGCCCAAGAAGAAGCCAGCCAAAGTAGAGAAGCTATTAGAATCTAGGGTGAAGAAGACTATAAGACATCAAGTCTATGGAGCATCTTGTCAAGTGGGTAGATCGGCCTAAATCTGAAGCCACTTGTATTGAGGAAGCATAATTCAAGAAGTTTGGTGTGGACCTAGTTCTTCTTGACCCCAAAGTGCCTTAGTTTTTGCTGAGGGGGAGTATGGTGTAGGAGCACCCTTCTTAGGGTTCCCACCATTCAATTTTGTTGTGTGAAGCACTTCTTAAATGAAGCATGTAATTACAATAAGAGCTTAGCTCAGTTTGAGTGTCTAGGCCTAGGCTAGGTCCTAGAGGTTCAATTGGTTTTTGATGTAAATGGCACAATGACTCAGAGCATGATGTCATCCTAAGGTCATTGATCTACCATGTTGTTAGGAGTCAAAGGTCAGGTGTTTGGTTGAGGTATGTGCACAAGTGTGCCTTAGGAGGTCCTAGAAATGGTCTCTTGAAGGGTGTGAGAAAAAGTTGCTCAAGCAGCAAAAAGTTGCTAGCAACTTTTCTTTTTGTATTACCTAACCATGCTAAGTGGCTAAAAAGCCCTAACCAGACACTCACCTTAAGGTAAAGACTATAAAGGACTTGTGAAACCCTAATGCAAGGGTTGGCAATGATTTTGTACGGTTCATGTATGGAAAGACCAATCTGAACTAAGAATTGTGTGCAACAGTCAAAGCTTTATGGCTTGATTGGATGTGAATAGAGTGGAGTTGTGTGAATCTTTGTAGGGAATTTTATTATTTGTGTTTGATCTTTCATGTGTGTTTTTTTAGATTAATTCTTTCAAGTCTTGTAAGTTGTTTTGTTCATTTCTCTATTTCAGACAGTCCTGTACCAGTTTGGAGAGGTTGTAAGATGTAGGGCTGATACTCCTATTCCCACCGTGGCCACACCATGGTACTTTGGAATCTGGTAGTATAGTCCCTACCTTTTGTAAATATGTCAACAGGGCCCTGGAGTGTGAGTGCAACTATTTGTTTGACCAAGCCCTAGGCGAGCTAAGGCAATGCCTGACTAGGTAAGGTCAACATTAAAAATGCTCTAGGAGACAGGGGAATGAGTTTCAAAGGAATCCCTTTGGAGGGAGCCAAGGTGCATGAGTGAAGACTATATTCTATGGAGAAGAGAGCTTGAGCAATCCAAGAAGGGTACTGAAGAAAGCCAAACAGTTCAATGACTCAGTGAGGCCTAAAAAGCCCTTAAAACCCTCAAACTTGGTTGAGGCATTGTACGGCCTGTTGGTGACCTAAAACCACAAAAATCCTTGAGGGATATGCAAATGAGTGGGGGTTACCTAAGAACTCTAGCCTTGGTACTATGAAGGGAAGGTGTCAAAAACCCTATAACCCTAGAAGGAGGCCTAATTGGGGCTCTTCCTTGTAGCCCTAATTTGTGAAGGAAGTATGCAATCAGGTGGTAACCCAACCTCACAAGTAACTTGGAGATGATTCAAATGTCCCAAAAACACCTTGAAACTCATCAATTTCTCTATCAGAGCTTGGTTATGTATCTGAACCCTAAAAGACCCTTATAAGCCTATGTAAGAGATGGTGCTAGGAAGAAGTGCTTGAAAAGTTGCAAGAAGGTGAAGCTATACTTGGTGGTCAGGTTAGGATAGGTCAAGGGATCCTTGAAGAGAGGTAAATCCTATAGACCTTAGTAGGTGTCAAGAGAACATAAGGATCCTAGTTGAGGATCATAGGCATAGACTAGCTAGTCTATCCTAACCTCCCCATCAATAACATGAACATTTGAGTATGATTCAAGGTTAGAATTGGTGACTAATATATAGAGTGAGTGACATTTTTTATGTTAGAATAACTGAGAGGGGGGTGAATCAGTTAGATCAGTTATCCTATAGTCCCAAACAATCAAATGTACCTTACAAAACAATTTCAACAAATTTTGTAGCTCCGTAACATAAAATATCAATCTATCTGTCCACTTTACCAATTACCAGTAATTATCCAAACTGTGATTATTGACTAAATCAACTATACAATATTTAAAGTATGATAGCAAAAAAATCATAACAAATAGCACATAACACAATGATTTAACATGGAAACCCTGCTAAGCGAAAACCACCTGGGACCGGTAACCCAAAATAATTCACTCTTCTAAAGTGAGTTTGGTAAAGAGCTAACCATGTTAAAGGTTACAATGCACATTGTTAGGTGTGACCTGGTTAGAGGATTTATCACTAACAGTTAAATTTTGACCAGCATTCACTATGGGGTCAACAAGATAACACTTTACATTCAATGAATGTCATAGGGTAGTACAATAAGACTGTTAAGTCCACTCGGTTAAGATATTTTCTGAATCAATGGTTAAATTGATACAATACTAATCTGATTCAAATACAACTCAATTGAAAATATTCATATCTATACTAATCTCATAAAATCCTCTGATCATTAATCAACTCACTTCCTCAATATTTCTCAGCTTACTTTCACTTGGTAAATAGTTCTCTGATGCTCGGTAATGTTTGTAGCTCAGTTCTTTCAACAACCAATTTGATCAGGAATGCATGAATACAATATTCATGTGAAATCTCTGAAGTCTCCTTTTATCCAGCATGTTTCAATAATGAAACTCATATCTCTTATATAGACAAGTAACCATTTTCATATTAGTCATTAGATTTTGCCTCTTAATTTCCTTTGTCCATTTTTCCGCTTAAACCTTCTTCGAACAAATGTGTCATTAACACATTTCAATCTCATCCTTTAGATCATCTCTAAATTTTTTTAGCCATGGATCTCATAAATAACTTCATCCTTAACCTTGAAATCATAACAATTTCCAGCTCGTCAAATTCAGTCAGTTGTTCTTAGCATTTAATGTTTTCATCCATACTTGGTTAATATAGAAATGCATCGGTGATAACTAGCTCAGTTATTATTATCACTTGGTATACACTGCACTGGCTCGGTGTATACAAAAATCTTCAATTACCGACCACATTAACTTGTTCAATTTCAAATCTCTTCTTCATAATAGATTAATGTAATATTCTCAACTCAACAATATAAAGTCATAGACTCATCAATAAGTTACCCAATGTTTACCTTATCCTTATCTATCATATCCATCTTTTCCTTATGTAGATATCTTAGTTCTTCATCTTTTCTTCCTTCAACAGATGTTTAGATGTTTGTAACTAACATGATAAGTACTGTCAAAACTAGTTGACATCAATGACAACATATTTACTGATTTAATCATCTTAAATATCACTTTAGTAGCTCGGTGATCTCTAATCATTGTTTCTTCAATTCATTCATATATTCAATCAGTTGTAGTTCATCAATCTCTCCCTTTGGCATTGATGGCAACACAAGCAATATGAAAATATGCCATACACATACCAAATATGTATTCTACAACTATGTAAGTAAATGTTGTAGCTTGGTAAGCTCTCCCTAGCTTGATATTTAATATGTTTAATCACTACAAAACAAAAAACCATTACATGAAGACTCTCCCTGTGGATTTGATCTTTTCAGTTCTCAAATTATTTTTGTTCTCAGTAATAGATATTTCAATATGAAGTCTCTCTCCTTGTTTGTGTTCTCAGTAACTAATTTTCCATATTCATTCTCTCCCTTTGACAACAATGCCAAAGAAAATATACAAACATCTCTTTAGCAGCCAAGTAATTCTCTGATGTTCGGTTCATATCAGGTACCTTCAGTGTATTGATAAAAAAAAATTATGTTCTAGTTTCTACAATCTTTCACAACCTTAGAAAAACTAAAGTGTGAGCTATGTGCATCAACATGAATGATCTTCTGATAAAGTGTAGGTTGATGCAACATCCTGATCACCTTTGTGATTGATAGACAGGGGACAGACCCCAAGTCTAGTCCTCAAATATTTAAATGTGTTCTTCAATAAGGGTTTGGTAAATATTTCAACAAGTTGTTCTTTAGATGTTACAAATTCCAGTTTCACCTGCTTCTCTTGAACTTGTTCCCTTAAGTAGTGATACTTAATAGATATATGCTTTGTTTTTTAATGCATCACAAGATTCTTGAAAATATTTATAGCACTAGTGTTGTCACAATATATAATCATTGGGTCAATGATTACCTCATTCATTCCTTCCAACACTTATTTAATCCAAGCAATATTTGAATAATTTTCAATAGCAACAACATACTCTGCTTCATCAGTAGGCTGAGAAATGCATGCTTGTTTCTTTCTTATCCAAGTCACAAGCCTTTCCCCTAAAAATAATGCTCCATCAGTTGTGCTCTTCTGGTCATCTATGTTTCCAACCCAATTTGCATTGGTGTAAACTTGGAGTTCAAATTTTCCTTCCATTATGTACCATAAACCATAGTTTTATGTCTTCTTCAAGTATCTCAAAATTCTTTTAACTACAACCATATGTGAATCTTTAGGATTGGTAGAAAATCTTGCCACAATCCCAACTGCATGTACAATATCAGGCCTATTGTGTACCACATACATCAGTTTAGCAATCATAGATCGGTATTGAGTCTGATTTACTTCTATAGATTCATCATCCTTTGTCAACTTACATCTAGTTACCATCGGTGTTCCTACTAGTTTTGCATTTTCCATGCCAAAAAATTTTAACACTTCTTTAATGTATTTTGATTGAGTGATGAAAATCCCATCATCCTGTTGTATAATCTACAAACTTAGAAAGAATTTAATCTCTCCAAACATAGACATCTCAAATTCCTTTCTCATTTCATCAGCAAAATATTTGCAAATCAGATCTTGTCCACCAAAGATTATATCATCAACAAATAAGATAAAATATTTATCACCATAGTAGCTTTGAGTTCTCATAAGACCACAGAAGTCAATGTGTACCAACTCCAAAATACCTTTAAATGAAATTCTAAGATCTTAATTGCTCTCAAAATGCTTCATACTTATAGTAAATTCCCAAGTGTAGGGGGTGGAGTGAAGTAATCATGATTTACCTTAGGCTGAGTCAAATACTTTTCTTTGTTCATAAATGGGGGGACAATTTAAAGGTTTGTCTCAAAGCTTTGGACAAAAGGACAAGATTGAGTGGTTGAGATTGAAACTTTCAAATGAGTGATTGAGATTCATCCTTTTTGAGTGATTTATGTCTTTTTGTCCTCAATTTTCATTGGTTGCTCAACTTTGTTGAAAGAAATTAGGAATTATTAAATTTAATTAATTAATTAAATTTAGCCATGTAAGGGTAATAGGTTCCTTCTGATTTTTGATTTAAACAACTATACAATTAATTGATTAAAATCAATTATGTATTTTTTTTCGCCCCTTTAAGCTTTGATTTAATCATTCAAGCTCATTATTTGATTTTTCATTTGCTTTAATTGATTTTTGTCCACTTTTATTTAATTATGTCCACTTTAATTGATTTGATCCCTTTTTTAATTGAATTAATGCATTTTGATGATTTTGAGCCATTTATTAATTTTTGCCATTTCAAAAGCACTTTGTCCATTTTTACGTGTCTACAAATGCCCCTCTTTGAATTGATGTACAAAGAACATTGATTCAAAGATTCTTGAAGTCCTGATCGCTTTTAGGTCCTGATTGCTGATTCACTGATATGCCTCTACTATGAGATTGATTACTGCCTCTTATATGATATGATTGCTGCCTCTTATATGATATGATTGCTGCCTCTAATATGATATGATTGCTGCCTCTAATATGATATGATTGTTGCCTCTGATATTGATAAAATGATATGCTTCTGATAATGATTCCAAAAAATTTGATGCCCTAGATTCCTTTAATGTTTTGATGCCACTTTGATACTCTGATGCCCCCTCAGAAATAAAACATATTGATTGCTTGATTTAAAAGATTTGGTGATATTGATTTATTGATCCAATATGCTTTTATTTTTGAAAAACATTGATGATATGTTGATTTCAAATAAATTGCCCCGGTTTGATTGATATGCTGATATAGAAATACTATGATTAATAAAATGTTGTTGATGTCTCTGGATGAATGATTGAACATCCAAGATAGCTAGGTCTGTTGTAGTTAAGCAAACAAGTGATTAGGATATTAGGATAATAGTACCAATGAATGTGATTTGTCAATTTGATATGATAGTAAAACTGATAGGATAAATCAATCAGTGTGAAAACCGATATGATTTGATACTACTACTTCATTCTCAGGACACAAAGACATGAACAAATGGTACTGGGTGTGATTGCTTGATACTTTGGTTCTGATTGGTTGATTGATTGATGTAAAATGATTAGTTGATATAAAATACTGATATGATTCCCTTGATTTGCAAAATAGGCACATTTTCGTAAGTTATATATACGGTCCCTAGCTTCTTGGATATTAGATTTATGGAGCTTCCTTGTTGTTGATTGTGTATCAGGTTGATGTTTTATTGATCAGGACTTGGATGTATCATTTTGGTCTTGATATTGTATCTTGATATACTGATTGTTGGATCTTTGATGTTATGAACATTGATATGATGATATGGACTTTTCCTTGATTTCCCCCTTTTGATTGATCAAGATTGATAACAGAACCCCCTTTTCCCTTGGAAAAATAACTACAAACCAATGCACTTAATCTAACATGAAAATGCAATGCAATGCAACTAAGTGTCACTAGATTTTGGCAAAGAAATGCCATAGAGATATGTTTTCATCATTGAGCATTGTGGGACTGGAAAGCAAGTACAACCATCACTGACCACATCATGATGATATGAATACAACTTTATTTCACTTTTTGGTAACCTCTTTTGCAACTAGTACAACCCTCACTAGTTGGATGACCAAACTATGGGAGTATGAATACCCTTTTCCATGGATTCAATGTTACAAACAAACAAAGGTTAACCCTCCACCTTATATGAGAGTCCTTGATGGTTCTTTGATGACCATGTCGTTAGATGATTTCACATAAGTTGTTGGATCTCCCTCAAGATAGTTACTCAAAGGAAAGAAAAATATCATGTCTCCATCATGGCCAATCTAGTCGAAACATCATCGATTAGCTAAAAAGATGTGATAAAAGTCAATTCAATAAAGATTATCAAAAAGCTTCAAGTGTTTTGCAATGTTTCATGATTTTCAAAAGGTATTTCCAAGTATTATGATCTTTAAAGTGTTGTCAATTTTTTTAATCCTGAATAATAAATTCAATGAAGGCTCAAGGATTAAGTTGTAGGATCAAATACTTGGGTATGAACAATGATATCCATCAAAGGTTCATGAAAATATTTCTCTTCTGAAGCTCTGATAAATCTCTCTCTGATGTGACTGAATGTAGCACCATTGAATCCGTTTGAGTTTAATGCATTGTTGTCATGTGAATTGATGCATGTTGAAATCCGCTGATTAAGATCCAATGCCCCTAGTTGGATAGGAAAATGTTGGACTTGGGAAAACTTCCCAAAATATTACAAAGGCTTGGTTTATGCAACATGCAGCTCAAAGCACTTTATGGAAGAAATTACCAACTCTTGAACAAGATCACATTGGTTTGCCCCCAATATCTAGCAAGATATAGGACATGAATGATGGATTTTCAAGCTGATGGATTAGAGATGGAAAGGCCATGATGGATGAAGCATGCGAATGTGACCCATAGGACCATCTCCTCAAGAGTACCCAAGCTTAGGAAAAATGATATAGCCATGTGAAGCATGTTTTTGGATAAGCTATGGAAGCTGATGATGCAGTGCTAGATAGCCTATAGGATAACAATCTACTGTCATGAAAATGAGGGATCCAAAAGAAGTGGACATGCCAAGAAGTTCTTGATAACAATTTTGTACTTTAAGTTCTTCATTTTGATCAAGACCAAGGGGTCAATTTGGGTAAGATGTGGATAAGATAACACGATTCGGGTAACAGGGTGATAGAGTCTATGAAGGGATGTTTTGGGATTATGGAAAGACTGTCAAGGAATAATGAAGGTGAATTTGGCATAAGCAAAATCATGATAGGGTAACATGGATGCAATAAGTACATAAGCTGATGGAAAGGATAACGGATGTCAAGATACTTAATGCTCATGGATGTGTTAAATCTTGTCAAGATGAAGATGAAAGAGGAAATATGGAGGAAACTTGCCCCCAAGTGTGGAGTGCAAGAAGGAGGAATTACGCATGACACCTTTTAACCAGGTTTTCATCATGGTATTTTTTTCTCTTTACTTTTGCTACCCGGGTGCCTATTGCTAGGTTTTCACCAAGGCACTTTTTTCTCTTTTTTTTTTCTCTATTTTGTTTTCTCTTTTTTTGTATTTTTCAATATTTTCCCAACATCGGAATCTTTGGACAATGCTCCTTTGAAAGATATGCTGTAATAAACCATGGGTATGACCAGGATGCTCAAAGATATTGATAAGAGGGATGGAAGTACGGAAAGTATGCATTAGAAAATGAATGTGAGGATAAGAAAAAGGTATGTTGTAAATGGAAATGTTGGCAAGATCAACTTTGACACACACTTTGAAGAGTGGTGGAATGATGGAGGAACAATAGATGTAGGAGGTAGGGATCTTCTTGAGGTAGTGGATTTTGGGATATAGGAACCCAAATCAGACTTGGATAGTGGAAGATGTTTGGAAGGAGATGGAATGGAAGCCTTTGGAAGCTTGAATGTCAATTTTTATTTTTATTTTGTGTGCAAGTCTTTCAAAAGTGACTTGGGAATCCACATATTCTTTGATTTTCCTTTCTTTTGTGATGCTTTTGAATGCACTTCTCCAATGAGGGATTTAGGAACCCACATTTTATTTGATTTTTCTTTTTGCTTTGTGGACCTTTGCGGCCTTTTGGATATTTCATTTTTCTTTTCATTCACATGTCGATTAGATGGGACATTGTGATTTTTATACACACATGGATTCTTGGATTTATGATTTTTATGTTGCACATCAAAATTGCTTCCAAAAGACTTAGGAATTGTGGATGAATAGGAATAATATGGAGGGTTCATATGGATTGGTGTTTGGACATCTTCAAGTATGTGTGCCTTCGTTGATCTTGATACATGGTAGGGTAAGTGAATGGAGAACTAGGATGATAGGAATGGAGGATGGAGGAATATATGGACCTAATATGGATGGAAGGAATGAAGACTTTTGTTTTGGGACATAGGAACCCAAAATGGATTTGGAGGATAATGAAGGCATATGGTTGTGTTTGAATGGAGGGATATAAGGTGTCAAAGGGATATCAATATCTTTGGAAAGAGTTGCATTGATCAGGTTCTCATCTTTAAGATTTATCTTTATACCAATAGGCTCATGAGTCACTTTGATAGGAACACATTTGATAGAATCAACTAAAGCTTGAAGAGATTTATTATCATGTGAGGCATTTGGAAGAATGGTGGTTTCTTGAGGTGAACATGGAGGAATATGACAAGGAAATGATGAGATACTTCTATCTTGACAAGGATCTTCGAATTATGTACAGAGGGTATTTTGCTCTTGATTTTCAATATGCTCATTGGAAATTGTGGAAGGGATATCTTGATCTTGCTTGGGAAGTGGAGAAAATATGGAACTTGGAAGGGTACTTTGTTCTTGGAATGGAAGGATATCATCTTGGAAGACATGAAAGGATGCAAGGGGATCATCATGGGGCTCTATAGATATGGGACCTTCATCAAATATGGGAGGGGACTGTATATAATCTTGATCTTGATCTTTATCAACATTTGTTTCTTTTCTCTTTCGATTATCCTCTTGACATGGAGCCACTTCTAAGGAAAAGGTAGATGTTTGGATATGTGTGGGGGATGTTTGGAGAAATAATGCAGGATCCTTTTGAATGGGTATAATAGGTACTGAAGCACATGAAGCTTTGGGGTCCCAGATATTTGAAGCATGGAAATGATCTGCAGAAAGATGTAAATTAGCTTGGGTTTCTTTTAGAGGTATCCCTTTAGGGTAGACATAGTCAATGTGCAAAGTGTCATCATTAGGCTCATCCTTTGATGGAGGAATTTGTGAAGCTTTCTAAGATGGACGAAGGATGAAAGGATTACTCTTGCTATATAGAGGTTGTGCATTAGATCTTTCTTGTGAGTGATATCTTTCTCTTTATACTCTGTATTATCTTGATTACAAATAGAATTATCATGAGATTTCCCTTGATCCAAGATAGGTTTGGTTCTCTCAAAAACTTCTTTTTGTGAGGAGGATGAAGACACAGCTGGCCCATCATCATAAAGAAATGGCCAAATTGATCTTAATGATGGCTCTTTAGATGATGTATCTTTTTTACTTTCCTCATTCTTCTCCAAGGTTGATGTGTCAAAATTATGAGGAAGCTTAGCTCCTGATTGAGCTAAATAAAGGGAATATGCTTCATTATACCTCTTCAAAGTTAATTCCATTGTTTCCATAAATACGAGATCTTTGGATGCTTCTAAAATTTGATCTTCGGATACTCCATCATTTTGATAATTATGGAGATCTTGGTCTTGATTTTGGTAATTATGCTCCATAATAGGATTGATTTGTTTCCCAAATAGACTCATCATTATAAATGATTTTTAGGAATATGATCTATTTTCTACACTGATAAAGAATATCTCCACAAAGGGTATCCAAAAATGATTTCAAAATTTCCCAAAATCTTCTAGAAATGTCCATTATTTTCCCTTCTTTGTTTATGGGCATCACTTGCCAGAGTGTGGGCATGACTGAAACATTTATACGCATGAACTGGTGTTGACTTAGGTGGCACACTGCAGGTGTGCAAGTGGCACTTTGCTATTGATAAGCGGTTTTCTAGTTTTGGTAAGCATGATTCAATATTTGCTAGGCATGACTTCATTGTTGATATGCATTTTCATAAAATTCACAGGCATGACTTTGCCTCTGATAGGTGGTATTGCTCTATGCACAGGTGGAACTTCACTGACCAGGTTATAAAATTTTGAATTTTTAAATGTTTAAGATCGGGTCTTTTGAAATTTTCTTGTTTGAAAATAGAAAATAATCGCAACACACACACATCAATTTTGCATCATGTCCCTAAAACACTCTAGTGTGTATATTCTCAATCATTTCCACAAGTATGACACAAGAAAGAATACCAAGCAACCTACCTAAAGTCAAATTTGGCTTTTATCATTTTGGCACTATAAGGTGGTCTTGCTATTTTACCAAGGATTTATTTTGGATTCCGTTCAAATAGATCTTAAGCTTTCATCCCCCAAGTATGTTAAGGGGTTTCCCACATGCACCAAGGTATGATTTTGCGTAATCCGTGAGGACTACTAGAGGAAATTTGAAAAATTTAAAACCCGTTTGTCACACACCCCATTAAGGATGCATGTGTTTCGTATTATAGTGGGTTGGATTCCCACAGCAAAAGTGAGCGTATCCCACTTTGGGTTGTCCCTCTCACCGGCCTCATTAAGGAAAAACTTGAGAGGCGAGCCCAACTAAAGATCTAGGATGGTATTCTCTGTAGGAAATTATTTTTTGTTATAAAAAAAAAATTAGCACTTTTTAACAAACAGAGTTAACAAGGTTCAATTTCCTAACCCACTAACTAATGAGAATCGAGTATTGCTACTCTTTTCTACAAACAAGGGGTTTTTATTAAGTGTTTGGTTTATTCCTTTAAGCTATCCAAATTACTAGATTTTGAAAGGACAAAGCCACAATTTAAGCACACAAATCACCAAGTTTTAAGGCTTACCTTTCCTTGTAGCTAACAAAAGTTAGGGGCATTTTTTAGTTATTTCCATGATTTTATGCTTACCTTGGCTATAGTTCCTTTCCAATGTGCTTTTCCACCAGCAAGTTAGTCAACAAAAATAGCCACAATGAAGGAAACCAAAGATACATTTGAAGAAACAAAGACAAACTAAATTTTAAGCCTTACTAGTCAAAGCTTTGCCTTCTTTGTTTAATCCGCTCTCTAGATTTTATTTTATTTTTTGTGCCTACTCATTTATAGTAAAAACATACAGTCGAAGAGTAAGATAACTGAATTTCTCAATCTGATAGCAAATTCAAAGAAAAGCCAGCAGGCGATATTGTCTAGCTAATACGCGTGAATAAACTGCTGACAAGCGTAACTTTAATAATAGTGAGCATCACTCTGCAGTGGCTCAAGTATTATCAAAAGTTACACAGGCATGAATAGTTTATTGTTAAGCACAAGTAGTATTTGAAACTGTGACAAATGATTAATTCAAAGTGACAATTTATTAATGCTAAGCGTGAATCAAAAGATCGTAGGCGTGACTGAATCTATCAATTGCGGACCAAAGCTTACATATCCTCTAACTTTTCTCTTTCTACTGATCTTAATTATGTTATCAAAGTTTACATGACATGGTCTCTTATACCATAACCATGCATCTTCATTCTTCACTAGTAAACAAGAAGTTTCAACATTGTCAAGATAGAATAAATTACCTTTTGATTTTCCTCCAATACCAACAAGCTTTCCATTTTCATCATAGATTTGCACCTTCTTTCTTTCAAATGCAACTTGGTGACCTGAGTTATTCAAATGTGATACACTCAACAAATTGTAGTTAAGTCCTTTTACCCAGTATGCATTATCACATCTAATTTTATCATTCAATAAGATAGACCCTTTTCCTTTTACCATACAAGGTGTATCATTTCCCATTTTCATTGATCCTCCATTATAATGCTCAATATGATCAAACTTATCTTCATCACCAGTCATGTAATGTGTATAGCCACTATCAATGATCCAAGTATCATTCTTACTAACTTTAGAAATAAGGGTTGTTTCTACATACCTTTCCTCCTCTTCTGAATCATCTTTCATTGCGACAAATACTACTTCAATTTCATCATCAGTGTCGGTGTCAGTGTCATCTTCTCCAACAAGGTAACATGCCTTCTTGCCTTTATCTTTTTAATCTCAATTGTCTCTGTTGTAGTGTCAGTTTCCTCTGTTATTCCTTCTACCAAACTTTCCATCACCAGATTGGTCATTATCTTCATCTTTCCTATTAGGACATCTAGCAGCAATATGGCCAACCTCTTTGCAGTTAAAACAAGCTAAAGGTAACTTTCCCTTATACCTTCCTTTACCTTTTTGTAGTCTTCAGGCCATAAGTGCTTCAAGCTCATCAACCTTATCTTCAGTATTACTGTCACTTTCATTTTTTATATTTTTGTGATGATGAATATCATCTTCATGAAATTAAGATCCAATAGCAACAATTGAGAGTAAATACAATGCAAATCTAATTAGAATTGAAACTAAGATCTATAGCATCTCATGGCTCTCTAGAAAGAGGTGGTAAGTGAAGCTCTCAGCTCAAATCCTCACTAGTGACACTTCTAAAATGAGAAATTATGCTTCTACAATGATAGTTCCAGCTCAAATTGACAAAATTACAATGATAATTACTCTAAATGCTCTTAATTACTCTTAGAATGCTCTCAATTGCCTATTGCCTATAGTAACAATGATTTGCAAATGAAATTCTAAGATCTTAATTGCTCTCCAAATGCTTCATATTTATAGTAAATTCCCAAGGGTAGGGGGTGGAGTGAAGTAATCATGATTTAACTTTGGTTGAGTCAAATACTTTTCTTTGTTCATAAATGGGGGGGACAATTTAAAGGTTTGTCTCAAAGCTTTGGACAAAAGGACAAGATTGAGTGGTTGAGATTGAAACTTTCAAATGAGTGATTGAGATTCATCCTTTTTGAGTGATTTATGTCTTTTTGTCCTCAATTTTCATTGGTTGCTCAACTTTGTTGAAAGAAATTAGGAATTATTAATTTTAATTAATTAATTAAATTTATCCATGTAAGGGTAATAGGTTCCTTTTGATTTTTGATTTAAACAACTATACAATTAATTGATTAAAATCAATTATGTATTGTTTTTCACCCCTTTAAGCTTTGATTTAATCATTTAACCTCATTATTTGATTTTTCCTTTTCTTTAATTGATTTTTGTCCACTTTTATTTAATTATGTCCACTTTAATTGATTTGATCCCTTTTTTAATTGAATTAATGCATTTTGATGATTTTGAGCCATTTATTAATTTTTGCCATTTTAAAAGCACTTTGTCCATTTTTACGTGTCTTCAATATTATGCTTACTACTAGATTTACCAATCTTAAGAGATGACATAAAAGAAGACTTAACACTCGGTACAACACTATTCTTAAAATTATTCAGCTCAAAAGTTGTTAACTTTCCAATAAGACTATTAAGAGTAAGAGTTCTATTAGGTGCAGACCTCATTTCATGAATAGAAGATATTCTAATTGCATAGACAGGAAACAAGGTTCTTAGTATGTTACTTACACAATATCTTCATAAATAATGCCTCCTGCTCCTCAGATAGCATTGACTACCTCTTTGATTTGGTTTGAATATTGTGTGATTTTCTCTCCTTTCATCTTCATGTCATCAAATCTACCTCTCAATCTTTCGGCTCTGGCTCTCATCACATTCACATCACCACCATGAACTAGAGAAATTTTATCCCACATTTTATTTGTTGTAGTGCAATCCTTGACATCCGCAAATTTAGCATCAGATATAGCAGCAACAATCTCTATCATAGTAATATTGTGTTCATGTTTGTCTCTCAACTAATCAATAGTTAAAGGTCCAACATTCAGTTGTATGTAGCCATTACCAATTAAATTTATAGCAGATTCTCCGATTCTAGATATGTGAAGCCTCATCTGGCTTTTCCATATAGTAAAGTTATCTTTATTTATCTCTGGTACTTCCCTCTTATACATCTTGTGATCTTTCTACTCAAGTCCTTAAAACTTTCTTCCAAGCAACCAATATTGTTGTGATACCAATTGTTAGAATAACTGAGAGGGGGGTGAATTAGTTAGATCAATTATCCTATAGTCCCAAACAATCAGATGTACCTTACAAAAAAAATTCAACAAATTATGCAGCTTGGTAACATAAAATATCAATCTGTCTGTCCACTTTACCAATTACCAATAATTATCCAAACTATGATTACCGACTAAATTAACTATGCAATATGTAAATTATGATAGAAAAAAAATCATACCAAATAGCACATAACATAATGATTTAACGTGGAAACCCTGCTAAGGGAAAAACCACCTGGGACTAGTAACCCAAAATAATTCACTCTTCTGAAGTGAGCTTGGTAAAGAACCAACCCTGTTAAAGGTTACAATGCACACTGTTAGGTGTGACCTGGTTAGAGGATTTATCATTAACAGTTAACTTTTGACCACCATTCACTATGGGGTCAACAAGATAATACTTTGCTTTCAATGAATGTCATAGGGTAGTACAATAAGACTGTTAAGTCCACTCAGTTAAGAGATTTTCTATATCAATGGTTAAACTGATACAATACTGATCTAATTTAAATACAACTTAATTGCAAACATTTAGATCTATGCTAAGCTCATAAAATCCTCTAATCATTAATCAATTCACTTCCTCAATATTTCTCAACTTACTTTCACTCGGTAAATAGTTCTCTGACGCTCGGTAATGTCTGCAGCTTGGTTCTTTCAATAACCAATTTGATTAGGAATGCATGAATACAATCTTCACGCAAAATCTCTACAGTCTCCTTTTGTCTGGCATGTTTCAATAATGAAACTCATATCTCTTATATAGACAAGTAAACCATTTTCATATCAGCCATTATATTTTTCCTCTTAATTTCCTTCGTCCATTTTTCCACTTAAACCTTCCTTGGCAGGTGTATCACTAACACGTTTCAATCTCATCCTTTAGATCATCTCTAAATTTTGTCAGCCATGGATCTCATAACTAACTTCATCCTTAACCTTGAAATCATAACAATTTCCAGCTCATCAAATTCAATCGGCTATTCTTTGTTTTCATACATACTCAGTTAATATAGAAATGCATTGGTGATAACTAGCTCGGTTATTACCGTCACTCGATATACACTGCATTGGCTCGATGTATACAGAAATCTTCAATTACCGACCACATTGACTTGTTCAATTTCAAATCTCTTCTTTATAATAAATTAATGTAACATGCTCAAGTCAACAATATAAATCCATAGACTCATCAATAAGTTACCCAATGTTTACCTTATCCTTATCTATCATATCCATCTTTTCCTTATGTAGATATCTCAGCTCTTCATCTTTTCTTCCTTCAACAGATGTTCAAATGTTTATAACTAACATGAGTATTGTCAAAACTAGTTGACATCAATGAAAACATATTGACTAATTTAATCATCTTACATATCACTTCAGTAGCTCAGTGATCTCTAATCATTTTTTCTTCAATTCATTCAGATATTCAATCAGTTGTAGTTCATCAATTAACAGGTAGACAGAAAAGGATATGGTGTATTGAATCAAGTTGGAATCTAGTGGATAGAATTTAGGAGTATGTTTGGGACATACTCAAGTGTCCTCAAATCAAAGGGATGATACTTCAGAGGTCTGCATGGAATAATTATTGTCTTAGAGGTTTGTGTTAGTGTACTTGAGGAACAAGTGAAAAAGGGTTGGAAAATCTAATGAGTGCGGTGGATTTGTGTAGATGAGTGTTTCTCATGATGCTACAAGATGTTATTGAAGCATGTTCTTGATGAGTTGGTGATATTCATGGATCATAAGGATAATATTGCTGGAATTTTTGGTCAATAATAATATTTTTATTTTTATTATTATTCTTGGTCGACTAGGTTGGTAAATCATGTTGCGCAAGTAGTAAACCATGAAATCTGAGAGATTTATGACCTTTAGGTGGTTGTTATGAGTTGTGAGTTGGATTTAACGGTCAAAGATAGATTTGACATGATATTTGGCACAAGGATTTGAAAGGAATATTAATTGGGGTTTGGAGACCTAGTTCTTGATATAAGAAGATGAATTAGGGTAGATTTAGTTGTGGATCTCAGATGCAGATGCTAGATGGTGCTAGAAAAGTGATGGGGAGCTCACCTTATAGATCCCTCTTGCTCCAACCAAGACCTCTCCTTGGGTATTCCTAGGGTACTCTTCTATACCCTATCAAGGGAATTCCTCTCTGATTCCCTCCCTCACTCTGAGCTTCCCACCAATTTCAAATTGTCATCAATATCTCACTCCACCATGTGTGCTCTACTAGTTTCATGGAATCCACAAACTCTCCCAATCCTCTATAGGTTATTAGGATGGGTCCTAGACCTCTTTAATTTAATATTCAATTACTCTCCAACTCACTTGATTGGATTCTTTTAGGGTTTTCTAATTGGGTTCAAGATTTCCTTGTTTGAGGCCTTGTAGCCTTTTTGCCCAATTAGGCCTCCTAAAAACTAGGGCTTCTAGTTTTTCTCACAATTTATCTTAAAAACCCCCCAAAACAATTATGGATTCTATAAATATATATCCTAAGCTCTAGGATTTTTAGGTTTTTAGACCCTCACTCCATCCGTACACTGGATTTTCAAGAAACCCCTATTTTCAAGGGTTTTGGGAACATCTTGACTAGTCTGACTTCTTGGTTTGAACTAGGAGCTCTACTCAACTACTATGAAATTCTCCTTGCTTGTATCCATCAAGGAAACTCCCCCTTATATGTTCCCACTCCTTATCAGTCTCCACTAATCCTCCTAGCAAGTCCTCTTGTCATTGTATCTTCCAGACTCCTAGCCAGAGTACACTGTCACTCGCCTAGGGCCTGGTGTAAAAATTACTTCCCTTGCAAAAAATGACCACATAGTCCATATATAGACTGTACAAGGAGTCCCCTACTTGATTCCAAGATTCCATGAAGTTTTGACATGGGATTTCAATTGGGGCTCATATTTACAAGCCTAGGTCTAAACCAGACAACGAACCAGGAAACAAGAAAGATTTTGAAAACACTTCACCAATGACACAAAATAACACAACCAAAACTATGAAAAGTATTTACATGCAAAAAAAATTTCTCAATCCATTGATTCACACTTTCAATCCATTTCACAATTAGATTCAAGCTCTATTACAGGAATCAGTGAAAAACTTCACTACTCTCAATGCTCAGTCCATACACTCTGATTGCCAATTGTCTAATTTAGGGCTTTCCTAACCTTAAATTCCTATTCCCTCATGATTAGACCCTAAGGTTAGGATTTTGGCACCATTAAAGCCCTTTCCTATATTTGAGGAAATGTTTTCCTGACAACTTTTCAAAATTGAAAAGTTGTCATGAGCAACTTTTGCATTTTTGTCAATTTTGATAATCCACTAACCTCAATGTTTCAACTTGGTTTCAAACCATGAATTAGAATCTAAAAACCCTTAAAAACATCAAAACTTCAAAAATAACTCCTTTTTGGAGTCTTGGTCAGGATTTGACCCTTGGTTGACTCTCTAGGAACTAAACACCTAGTTTCTCCTTTTCTTACTCAAAACACCTAACTCTTCACACAACACACTTGGGACTTTATATCATAGTCCTTATTATTGGTGGTTGGCTAAACCAACCTACAAGCCAAAAAAATTTCAAGATCTCTAAATTCCTTAGGGTGCTCCTGCACCAAAAAGGAAGAGTACGATTAAGGGATGATCATAAGTGGTTCAACAAGAGGTTGAAAATAGATCTTCATTATGATATATTAGATTTGTATTAGGCATGAGGTAGATTCCATTTTCATAGTTCAAAAAATCTCAAATCATTGTAGTGATTAGTTTGTAAGGCAGTGAGCCTTCCTCAGGGTTGTAGCCCAAGGATTATCATTTGAGTGGTGAGCTCTAGTTGATGAACCTGAATTAAAGTGCATTCCCCATTTAGTATAATAGGTTTATACTTCTAAAAAGGTATTTACTTATTGTTGGAAATCATCCCCACCATAGTTTTTCCCCTAATAGGGTTTCCACGATAAAAATCTTGTGTCAACTTGTGTAGATGTGTTTTTTATTTGTATATGCATGCATTCTTTATACTCTATTTATTCAGATCAGATTTAAGGGTACATAAGGTTAAGGATTTTAGGGTTTAAGGTATTAGGAATAACTAATCCCCCCTCCCCTCCCACTCCTATTTTTTCAATGCCATATTATCAACAATTGGTATCAGAGCATTGGTCCATTTGAAGGAAGCTTAATAGATTAATGGAGATCTAATATGGCAGCTTATGAGAAGGAAAATCCTAGGTTTTAAGGAAAAAATTACCCCATATGGAGAGGATGAATTATCACCCATTTAAGATGCATTGGAGAGGACTTTTGGACCATCACAAATAAATCCTACAGTCATCCTATAAATCTATCTATGACTACACTAGATGAGAAGAAGTAGTTTGAGTACAATATCAAAGCAAAAGAAGCATTTCTATGTGCCCTATCAGATACATAGTATACAAATGTGATGGAGCTAGAGACTACACATGAGATCTGGTCAAAGCTAGAAACCCTTCATAAGGGGGATGCATGTGTCAAGCAAGCCAAGATGCAAAGCCTAAAATAAAGGTATGAATCTTTGAGAATGTCTGAGGATGAGAACATAAACTCTTATATATTGAAGATAAATGAATTAGTGTATAGTATCAAATATGTTGGTGGTGTATTGGATGAAGGAGAGATCATCTGAAAAGTGTTGAGCTCTTTTCCCCATGCTTACAAGAGAAAATTTGTTGCTATTGAGGAAATCAGAATTGCTGCCAATGTGACAAGAGACACACTAGTTGGTAAGTTATCTTCTTTTGAAATAAGTGATTTTGGTGATTCTTTACCTAAATTTGAATCATCTCTCAAGGCTACAATATCAAGCAGAGACATGCATAGATTGGATCAAGATGAAGGTTCTTCAAGAAGAATATCAAAGTATGAACAAGAGTTAAGAAAACTTGAAGAAGAAGAAAGATAGATTTAAGAGTTGGAAGTAATGGTGTTAAGAAGGCTATCAAAAGGATTTGGTAATTTTAAATAAACCATGTATATTAAATACTTTTTTTTAATAAATTATGACATTATGCCTTTGGATGTTTGAAAATATTTCCTAAGTATGAGTATGATAAATCTAAAGTTGAGAAAATATGTTAGTATGCTTCTGAATATGAATATGCCCCTTTTTTGTGAATATGTATCACTTATATTTTTTAATAAAAATGGGACTATTCATAAAAAAAAATATGTTAGTATGCTTATGATGATGAAGGAGACACTGAAGTTGAATTTAACAATGGGAAAGATGAAGCAGTGTATTTTGTTGTTAAAGATGATGATTCCAAATTAGTAGATTCTATGACTAACAATTCTGCTAGGAGTGTTTCCACTAGTACAAAAATAACAATATATGACTAAATGAACTACTAAAAATTGCATATAAATGACTAAACTTAGTCATGTGACTATTATTAGTTAATTGCAAGTCATTTATTTAGTCACATGATTTGACTAGACTATTTTAGTCATTGATTTGGTCATCAATTTGGTCATTTGTTTAGTTATTAATTTATTCATATATTTAGTCATATTAAGGTACAATTGAATCGAACCACCATCCTTCTTCTTGTGATGAATATAACCCTTTATAGAATAATCATCACAGCCTATTCAACTGAGTCTTGATAGCAATATCACAATTTGACTTGATCTAGAAAATATCTCTGGCTACTTATCAAAATGTGTTAATTCTATAAGGAATTGAGAGGGGCTGAATCATTGCAACCATAGATCTATATAAAATTTTACTTAACTTGCAGATTATCCAAAATGCAAAAGTAAATATCGCATAGAAACATAACACATAAAACATCCATACAATCATCAACACAATAACACCAATATTTTTCATGGAAACCCTTGTTAGAGGGGAAAACCACAGTGATAATTTTCACCCACTAATCTCACTAGTACACCAAATAAGATATGCCCTTTTAGGAGAAATTACAACACATTACTACGGGTATACCCAATTAAGTGTATCTATAGTCTAGTTAAAAGCTATTACAAAGTCATGTTAGCAACTACCCTATTAGGGGATTTATAACTCCTTCTGAGAGTCACCTGGGTAGAGGGAGTCAGACCTTTAGGATCTTGCATACCTTGTTAGGAGTAACATGGCTAAAGGATTTTAACTGCAAGCCTATTAGAACTTTCCTTGAGAAAGACCTCAATAAAATGGATATGATTGTAGCACACTCTACCTTACATATCCACTTTATCTCTACTCAAATTATTGATCTGATCATACACACATCACATTCAATGATCATAACCATCACAACATCTAACCATCATGTTTTCCCTTCAATTTCATCTCTTATACACACTTTTTGTTAGCTAATTGAGAGGGGGGGTGAATCAGTTAATTCCAATTATCCTATAATCCCAAATCTCCAAGATGTATCTAATAAAACTTTTCAATCAAATAATCAACTTGGTAAGCTATCAACTGTGTCTTTCTCTTTAACTACTGATTGACACTAAATTCAATAGTGTGTTTAATGATCTATCTAGTTATGAAATGTGTAAAGTAAAATAACAATTCAACACATCAAATACACAAAACACATAGATTTTTAACATGGAAACCCTGTTAAGGTAAAAATCACCTGGGACCGCTAACCCAAAATAATTCACTCTTCTAAAGTGAGCTCGATTAGGATCCAACCCTGTTAAAGGTTACAAAGCACACTATAAGGTGTGACTTGGTTAGAGGATTTATCACTAATAGTTCTCTCTTGACCAACATTCACTATGGGGTCAACAAGAAAATAAACAACATTCATTGAATGTCATATTGAAATACAAAAAGACTATTAAGTCTCACTCGGTTAAGAGATTTTGTTGTAACAATGGTTAAACTGATATAGCAATGATCTGATTCAAATACAACTAAGGTTTGCAGATTTTCAGATCTATGCTAAGCTCAAAATACCTCCTCCAGTCAATAAACAATTCAATCCTTTATATCCTCCAACTTTATTCCACTTGGTGAATACTTCTTTGATGCTTGGTAATGTCTGTAGTTCAACTCGGTTCTATCTTCAACCAATTTGATCAGTGATGCATGAAACAATCATTTTCACGTGAATTCTCCTGCAGTATCAATAATCCCATACTCAATAATGAATCTCATGTCTCTTTAAATAGACAACATAAACCTTTTTATTTTCATCTGTTGATTTTGCCTCTTAATATTCATCATTTATTTTATCACTTTAACATTCCTTGGCAGTTGTATCAATAACACATTTCATTATCCTTCATCCAATCAATCTTGAATTTTGTCAGTCATTAGATCATCATAACAAACTTTATCTTCTACCTCAGAATCATAAGCAATTATCCAGCTCATCAATTCAGTCAGTTGTTATAAAATTTATTTGTTTCTTTCCCTCGGTCAATACTAGAATGTGTTGGTGAATACCTTCTCAGTTAATACTATACTCGGTATACAGTACACTAGCTCAGTGTATAAATAAATCTTCAATTACCGACCACATAAACTTGTTTAGTTCTGATCTTCAATACATAACAAAATCATGTAATACAATCAAGTCAACAACATGATGCCATAAACTCATCAATAAGTTACCCAATGTGCACCATATCCATATCTTTCATATCCATCTCATCTTCATGTAGATATCTCATTCCTTTACCATTTTTCTTCTTCAAATGTTTATTACCATCATGATAAGTACATTCAAAACTAGTTGACATCAATGACAATACATTGACTGATTTAATTGCCTTACATATCACTTTAGTAGCTCGGTGACCTTCAATCACTATCTTTCACTTGTTTATTTATTTCATCAAGATATTCAATCAGTTGTAGGTTATCAATCTCTCCCTCTGGCATTGATGGAAACAAAATATGAAATATGCCATAGAATACCAAACATCTATTCTACAACTCTGTAAGTAAATGTTGTAGCTCGGTAAGCTCTCCCTAGCTTGTTCATTTAATATTTTTAATCACTCCACAACATTCTATGCAAACTCTCCCTATAGATTTGATCTTCTTCATCTCCATGTGTTTCTCTCCCTTTGCTTCTCTCCCTTTGGATAAATATTTCATTGATTCTTCTCTCCCTTTGATAGCAACGCCAAAAATAATAAACATCTCTACAATAGCCAAAATATTATTCATGGTGTTTAGTTCAAATCAAGTACCTTCATGTACCGATATGCAGTGTCATTTTTTCTTCAGTTTCTAGCTTTCACAACCTTAGGAGACCTAAAGTGTGAATACTATGCATCAACATCATTTGATATTATGATAAAGTAGAGGTTGATGCAACCTCCTGATCACCTTAGTGACCGATAGATAGGGGATGGACCCCTAGTCTAGTCCTCAAGTACTCAAATGTATCCTTTGGTAAGGGTTTGGTAAATATATCTACAAGTTGTTCTTTTGATTTCACAAACTCTAGTTTCACGTGCTTTTCTTGTACTTGTTCCCTTAAGTAGTGATAATTTATGGATATATGCTTTGTCTTTGCATGCATCACTATATTCTTAGAAATGTTTATAGCACTTGTGTTGTCACAATATATTATCACTGGATCAGTTATCTCTTCATTCATCCATTTCAATAGTTGTTTTTTCCATGCAATGTTTGAACAATTAGCAGCAACAACAACATATTCTACTTCGGTAGTGGAATGAGAAATGCATCCTTGTTTCTTGTTTAACCAAGCAACTAATCTTTCTCCCAAAAATAATGCTCCACTGGTAGTGCTCTTTTGGTCATCAATGTTTCCAACCCAATCTACATCTATATAAACATTCAATTCAAAATTGCCCTCTTTCTTGTACCATAAGCCATAGTTCTCTGTGTTTTTCAAGTATCTCAAAATTCTTTTAATAGAAGTCATATGTGATTCTTTAGGATTAGCATTAAATATTGCTACAATCCCAACTGCATATGCAATATCTGGTCTACTATGCACAACATACATCAGTTTTTCAATCATTAATTTTTATAGTGTATGATTCACCTCTGTTGACTAATTATCCTTTGTTAATTTTCATCCTGTGATCATCGGTGTAGCAAATAGTTTTGAATCTTCCATTCCAAATGTCTTCAACACTTCTTTTATGTACTTTGATTGTGTAATGAATATACCTTCACTTTGTTGTAGAATTTGTAAACCAAGAAAGAATTTAATCTCTCCAGACATTGATTTTTCAAAAAAAATTCTCATTTCATCAACAAATGATTTGCATAGATTATCATGTCCTCCAAATATGATATCATCAACACAAATTTCAGCAATAAGAATCTTATCATCAGTTTCACCTTTTGAGTATAAATTGTTGTTGCCACTTGTTCTAACAAATCCAATACTAATAAGATATGAATGCAGTCTTTCATACAATTCTCTTGGTGCTTGTTTCAGTCCATATAGTGCTTTGTGAAACTTACATACCTCTTCCTCAAGTATTCCATTCAAGAATGTAGATTTGACATCCATTTTATATACTCTGAATCCTTTGTAGGCAGCATATGCAAGAAATATTCTAACTCCTTCAAGTCTTGCAACTGGTGCAAAAGTCTCACCATAATCAATACCTTCTTCTTGTGCATATCCTTTGCATACAAGTCTTGCCTTATTCCTAGTGACTTCACCATTTTCCTTCAACTTGTTTCTGAATATCCATTTGGTTCCAATTACATTCTTATCATTTGGTCTCAGTACCAATATCCATATTTTTTTCTTCAATATTTTCTCAATTTCCTCATTCATGGCTTTAATCCATTCATCATTTTCAAGTGCATCCCTAACATTTTTAGGTTCAAATTCACAAACTAAACATGTGGTGTTTCTCAACTTACTTCATGGCATCATGCCATCTTGCTTGTCATAGATAATCTAATTTTGTGGATGGTGTCTCCTCACAAATTTTGTTATCACTTTCTCTCTTCTTTTCTCATCAATCGGTGTAGAGTCAAGATCTTCCTCGATAACTATTTCTTGATTCTCGGTCTCTATAGGTTGATGCTTGGTATCATTATCTTGTTGTTCAGTAATTTCAACCTATTGCTCAGGTAGAGTGTCAGGTTTCTCAATGTATGTGAATCTATCGTAGTCTTCTAGTTCCTTTTTTATTTCTTCATCATTTTTCTCAGCAAACTCATCAACCCTCACATTTGCACTTTCAATCATTTTATTAGAAACCTTATTAAAACATTTATAAGCTTTTCTCTTAGTAGAATGTCCTTAGAATATTCCTTCATCACATTTTGAATCAAATTTCCCATTTCTATCATCTTTTAGAATGTAACATCTACTTCCAAATGAAATAAATTACATTCGGTGTGTACCCATACCATAACTCATAGGGTGTCTTGTTTGAATCTTTCTTTAGTTGTACTCAGTTCAATGTTTATACAATGGTACTAACAACTTCTCTCCTATACATTTGTGCAACATCTTTTTCAATCATCAGTGTTCTAGCACAATCAACAATAGATCTATTCCTCATTTTAGCAATTCCATTCTGCTGTGGTGTTCTCAATACAAAAACCTATCTTTTAATTCCATTCTCATTACAAAAGTTAGTGAACTCATTAGAAATAAACTCACCACCTCTATCTGATCTCAAGCATTTTAACTCTTTTCTACTTTCTCTTTCCACTTTAGCTTTATACCATTTAAATATCTTGAAAGCTTCAAATTTTTCTTTCAAAAACATAACAATCATCATCCTAGAGTAGTCATCAACAAACAAGATAAAATATATGTCACCATAATAACTCTGAGTTCTCATAGGACCACACAAGTTGGTATGAACCAACTCCAAAATAGCTTTAGATGAATAGTTCTTGCTCTTGAAACTAGATTTTGATATTTTTCCCATTTGACATTGTTTACACATGACATGGTCAGGTTTAGATAAGCTCTGTAAGCCTCTAACTTTTATTTTCTTACTGATTTTAACCATGTTGTCAAAATTCACATGACATAACCTTTTGTGTCATAACCACACATCTTCAGTTCTAGCTAATAAACAAGAAGTTTTAGCATTGTCAAGATAGAATATATTACCTTTTGATTGTTTACCAATACCAACCAACTTTCCAGTCTCATCATAGATTCTCACCTTTCTATTTTCAAATGCAACTCGATGACCTAATTTATTCAATTGTGCTACACTCAACAGATTATAGTTAAGTCCCTTCACCCAATATGCATTCTCACATCTGATCTTATTGTTCAACAAGATAGATCATTTTCCTTTTACTAGACAAGGTGTATCATTTCTCATTTTAACAGATCCACCATTATAATGTTCAAGGTATTCAAATTTGTCTTCATCATCAATCATATGATGCATACAACCACTATCAATAATCCATGGATCATTCTTGCTAACTTTATAAATAAGTGTTGTTTCAACATACATTTATTCTTCTTATGAATCTTCTTTCAAAGCTACGAATACCACCTCAATGCCTTCATCAGTGTCGGTGTCGGTGTCATCATCATCTTCAAAAAGGTAACATTCTTTCTTGCCTTTATCTTTGTAGTCTCGATTGCTTCTTCTGTCATACTATCGGTTGCCTCTATGATCTCAGTTATCTCTTCTGTCAAACTTTCTTTCACGAGATTTTTCATTGTCTTTGTCATCTTCTCTCTAGTTAGGACATCTAGCTGCAATGTGACCAATCTCTTTATAGATAAAATATACCAAAGGTAATTTCCCTTTGTATCTTCCTTTACCTTTCTGTAGCCTTCTAGCCATTAATGCTTCAAGTTCATCCTCATCATTGTCACTATCACTCTCATTTCTTTTCATGTGTTTAGCGCTTGATTTACCAATTTTCAAGGATGACATAAATACAAACTCAACATTTGGAACAATAATATTATCATAGTTATTCAACTCAAAAGTAGTCAATTTATCGATTAGGCTATCAAGTGTAAGTTGATTACCCGGAGCTGATCTCATTTCATGGATTGTAGAGATTCTAATAGCATAAATAGACAACAAGGTTCTAAGAATTTTACTCACAACACTGTCTTCATCAATAACACCTCCTACTCCTTGGATAGCATTGATAATCTCCTTTATTTGGTTGTTGTATTGTGAAATTTTTTCTCCTTCTTTCATCTTCATGTCATCAAACTTTCCTCTAAGACTCTCCACTCTTTTCCTCGGCACATTCTCATCTCCTATGTGAACTAGTGCAAGTTTTTCCCACATTCATTTCGCAGTAGTACATGTATTGATATCTTCAAATTCAGCATCTGATAAGAAAGCAACAATCTCTATCATTGTGATATTATGTTCATGTCTATCTCTCAACTGATCAATAGTCAAAGGTCCATTCAGTTGGATGTAGTCATTGTCTAAGTAGTATATATTAGATTATCCAATTCCAGATATATGCAATCTCATTCTACTTTTCTATGTCAAGAAGTTGTCTTTATTCAGCTTTGGCACCTCTCTCTTATACATCTTGTGATCTTTAGCTTAAGTCCTTTAAACTTTCCTTTTAAGGACTCTAAAATCTTATACCAATTGTTAGATAACTAAGAGGGGGGTGAATCAGTTAATTCCAATTATCCTACAGTCCCAAATCTTCTAGATTTATATAATAAAACTTTTCAATCAAATAATCAACTCGTTAAGCTATCAACTGTGTCTTTCTCTTTAACTATCGATTGACAGTAAATTCAATATTGTGTTTACCAATCTGTCCAGTTATGAAATGTGTAAAGTAAAATAACAATTCAACACATCAAATACACATAACACAGATTTTTAACATGGAAACCATGTTAAGGGAAAAACCATTTGGGACTAGTAACCCAAAATAATTCACTCTTCTGAAGTGACCTCGGTTAGGAGCCAACCTTGTTAAAGGTTACAAATCATACTATATGGTGTGACCTGGTTAGAGGAATTATCACTAACAATTCTCCCTTTACCAACATTCACTATGGGGTCAACAAGAAGACAATCAACATTCATTGAATGTCATATTGAAATACAAAAAGACCGTTAAGTCCCACTCGATTAAGAGATTTTGTTGTAACAATGGTTAAACTGATACAGTGATGATGTGATTCAAATACAACTAAGATTTGTATATTTGCATATCTATGCTAAGCTCAAAATACCTCCTCTAATCAATAAACAATTCAATCCTTCATATCCTCCAAGTTTATTCCACTCGGTCAATACTTATCTGATGATCGGTAATGTCTGCAGTTCAACTTGATTCTGTCTTCAACCAGTTTGATCAGTGGTGCATGAAATAATCCTTTTCACGTGAATTCTCCTACAGTATCAATAATTCCAGACTCAATAATGAATCTTGTGTCTCTTTAAATAGACAACATAAACTATTTTATTTTCATCTATTGATTTTGCCTCTTAATCTTCATCGTTCATTTTGTCACTTTAACCTTCCTTGGCAACTGTGTCAATAACACGTTTCATTCTCCTTCATCTGATTAATCTTGAATTTTGTTAGTTGTTAGATCATCATAAAAAAACTTTATCTTCTACCTCGGAATCATAAGAAATTGTCCAACTCATCAATTTAGTCAGTTGTTATAAACTTTAATTTTTTATTTCACTCGTTCAATACCAAAATGTGTTGGTGAATACCTGCTCGGTTAATACTATACTCGGTATACACTACACTAGCTCGGTGTATACAAAAATCTTCAATTATCGACCACATAAACTTGTTCAATTATGATCCTCAATACATAATAAAATCATGTAATGTAATCAAGTCAACAACATGATGCCATAGACTCATCAATAAGTTACTCAATGTGTACCATATCCATATCTTTCATATCCATCTCATCTTCATGTATATATCTCATTCCTTCACCATTTTTCTTCTTCAAATGTTTGTAACCATCATGATAAGTACAGTCAAAACTAGTTGACATCAATGACAATACTTTGATTGATTTAATTTTCTTACATATCACTTTAGTAGCTCGATGACCTTCAATCATTGTCTTTCACTTGTTCATTCATTTCATCAAGATATTCAATCAGTTGTAGGTTATCACTTTTAGGTTAGTGGAATAACCCTAAAATGTGTTACTAATATCAGCCTCCAAAATCCATACAAATTCATAAGAGATCACACAAACATAGGAAATTGTGATCCACAATGTTGACTCTCAATAATACAATTCAAAAATAGAACAAATATAAACATTAATCCAACCGCCACCTTGATTTCATCACCTTGACAAACCAATTGGATGTTCTAGCTGATATGACTGGTGTTTCCTCTAAATCTTTAACCATGCTTTGAGTCATCTTACATGATCATAGAAGTAGGCTAATGTGAATTTGTAGATTCTACCTTTCCAATCGCACCACCAAATCTATTCATATCATCACCGCACACCTCATTCACCATGACTGACTATGTTATCAATACACTCTGTATACTTAGAGAAATCCTTGTGCAATCAATCATCTTCACCATTGGTATATTGGATTAATTCATCCTAAAATACTTTTTTTCTAGAAATGAAAACACTCCAACATGTATCCCATGAAAATAATCTCTCCAACACCTTCATCAAATGCCAATAATCTCCCCCTTTGACATTGATGGAAACACTTGGAGAAAAATTTGCTAAGTGTCAAAAAATGTAATCCACATTTAGCATAAAAAATTTAGAGCATAAACAAACATAACTCTAACTCTCATAACTATACTACTCCCCTTCCAAATACTTAGCCAATTTTTATCCTATAGTACTCCCCCTTTGACAACGATAACCAAGGTATACAAATAATATGTAAAAAGTAAAATTTTATTGAGTATGGAGTAGCATATAAAGGTTACAATCTATTAAATATATCAATGAATTTTTCATTCAAAACCTGTAGATCATTAAACCAAATTTATTGTAAGTTATTCGTGATCAAGATTTTTCCATGCAACTAATGGGCAAGTTCTTCCAATCTATCCACAGTGCACATATCTGGGGTAGCCAAAACATCTTCTACCTCTTTCATTCCTTGTTATAGAATATCCACTTTAGGAATCAATAATTTATTTATTTCCAACAAGTTATCTATCCTCTTTTCATGTTCATCTCTATAAGTCTTAAGGTTATGGTTTATTGCATTAACTTGTTCTCCAAATCAGGTTACAGAACCATTAATAGGATAAAAAATTGAAGTTAATAACCTTAGCTCATGTTGAGATTCACATCTCTTCCTATCAACATCTTTCAAAAATTGTGAAAAATCAGATGTAGAGGTGAGGTGAGAGTTTTACCTCCTTCAATCAAAGATTATTTCACTTTGTTTACTGCAGCTATCAAGTTTACCTTTCCACATGCAATAGACTGAACTAGATTCTTAGTCCTCTTCTTCTCATAATCATTCTCTTCTTTCAAATTAAATGCATCCTCTAAAATTTTCATTTTTTCATGTTGGTTTATATAACCAACTTACCCAATTGTTCAATTGGTGTAGCCTTATCATCAAAATCTACATCAGGCACTAAGTCAGATAAAATATCTCTAACATTTAGGATTATTTGTGCCTCTTGCTTCAATTTATTTTTCTTAGCTTTTGACTTAATTTCATTTGTAATATCCATCATTTATTTTGGGCTCATGGAACTCAATTAAATTTTCCCTTTAATAACAGGAATATCTTCATCCATTTCAATGAAACTTGAAGACATACACTGAATAGTGGCTACCTTTTTAGTCTCCATGTCTATAGTCTTCTCCTTATCTACATTTTCTTCTTCTTCATTTCTACCCATTGTATTCATTTTTATTGGTTCCTATTGTTGCTCAACTGATGTATCTTTTGTTAAATCTTGACTAGGTTTCTCTTATGTGTCCTTTGGAGCTTCCATCGATTCCTTTGTTATTTCCTTTTTTTCCTCATGAATCTCCATGACCAGAACATCACCTGTAGTATCCATTTCATCCTCGGGCTCATGTAGGAGAGTGTTATCACATGTGACCTTCACACCATTAATTGGCCATCCATCATCAGTGAGAGAAATCACATCTTCTTCATCACTCTCTTCTCCTTTTTTCACTTCATCCTTCTTCTCCTCTATAAATCCAAAATGTTTCTTCAAAATGTTTTTTGTTTCATATTGTACTGATTGAGAGTCACCAATCAGTGGTCTTGTAACTCTTGTTTTTGTCTTAAAATTTGGTCTAACTTTATCTCAAATTTCTTTTATCTCTTCCACATTTAGCTCAGGCTTAAAAATACATCAAGACATATTCAAACAGTTCTTTATCTTGCTTCTAATATCCCTTCCATCTAACTTCAATTTTGTTGTATAGGGAAGTAGGAATTTGTCCTTGCAACTGCATAAGAACCTAACTAAACTTATTCATGATTTCTACAACATCTTCAATTTTCCTTTGATCTTCTTCATTAAAAATTTTATAATACTTGTTCACACCAGCATGTATACCCCATTTCTTGACTTCATTAACAATTTTATCAATAGGGATAAACTTACTAAGATCAGGCTTAACAATTTTAGTGGTAGGATCACCAACCACTTTGGACTTCTTACCTTGTGCCTTAAGCTCTCTCTATTATTGTTTAGACTCTATTCCTTCTCTTTCCTCTTGTTCTTCCTTGTACCCTTTTTCTTTCTCCTTCTTCCTTTTACCACCAACCTTTGCAATAGTAGCTTATTTTGCCTTAGATCACTCAGGTTGTGTCTTCTTTATAGTTTTCTTTACTAGAGTCTTGGAAGGAGGAGAGGGTTTCTCCTTCTTGACTGTTGTGTTTCTTTTTTTTCTTTTGGTTAAGACTTTACCACTTGTACAATAAACTAATTCTACATCTTATTGTGTAGTAGCAGTAGCTAAGGAGATAGCTTTATATTTTTCTCTTTCTTTATCAATATCTTCCTTAGTGAAGCATTTTTGTAGAAAGAATTGCTCTACCTCTTTTCTTACTTTCTTTTCAATGACAAGTACATTCAAAGTATCGGCAACTTCAAGATACTTCTCCCTATAAGTTCCAAATCTCTTAGCATTAGGATCAATGAGGTTTTTTAATATCTCATATGCATAAGCAATAGCTAAATCAACTTCTAGCTTATAACCCATAGGTAAGGCCCATGAAGTTCTAGGGACTACTGCCTCCATTTGACATGTATCAAAATCAACCAAAATATATATATCATCCTTATACTTCTCAAAAAAATGTGATGGAATCCTTTATCTCTCATGCATTCTCTTTTGAAAATCCATAAAGTATCCCCATACTTTCTCTGTAAACTGATTTCCAAGCATCCTAGCATAATTCTCCATTTGAACTACCACCAGTGTACCTTCTACCCAATTAACTAGTTCAAAATGAGAAAATAAATTATGAAATAGAAAAACAAAAATACAAGCAATTTGTTGTACTTAAACACTTTCCTTTTTTCTTTCTTTATCTTCTCCATGTTTAGAAAGAACCGATATCTCATCATGCCACACAAATCATACTCTGCATTCTCTTTTACCATCTTGTATGCACTATGAATTTTTGTGGTAGGCACACTGTTTATTTTTCTTGAATATAATACTTTGTATCCAACCACCATAGATGAAAACCTCACTACTTCATCTATAATATCATTAATGGTCATCACTCACTTGTCCTATTTAGATTTTTTAGTTCTATGAGCACATCTTGTAGAATGGATCTAAGATGTGGTATCTCTTCGGTAGCATAAAATCTTATTACTGCATGCATGGCTTCTTTTGTAATCTTGTATGGTCAAGCCAACCACATAAACTTATAATGCACCATCCTCAGCACATATCTAATTTTTCCTTCTTCAAATTCTAAAGGAAAGTGAACCACCTTCTCAAAACCTTTATCTACGATCACCTTGTATTCATCTTTCAACACACAATCATTGCAAAAATATTTGTATAGTGATCGTATATGAATTTCTCCTAGGTCTTCAATCTTACAATGAATATAGGATCTAACATCCTCCATATGTATTACACCATAGGGATCGCTAGTTAGGGCACCCTTTGGATCATTTTCCATTGATCTATTAGGATTTCTCTTGAATACTGGCCTAGGTTTCTTTGTGATCTTGACAATAATGGGAGTAGCCATTCTGACAATAACAAATTATAAGCTCAGAGATCCAATAAATTAATACCTTTTAAGTTACTACATAATGACTTATGCAAATCCTCACAAGTTTCTTGACCTAAATCACTTCAACACTTTATGCAGTCACTTCAATCGCTAAAAATCTCATCTTACTTCACTTCTTTCACTCTTGTCTTAAGCTCTTGAATGTGCGAGTGCAAAATAAGACTTAAAAGAACCTTTTATCTTCCACCACACTCAAACATTAAATGCATCACTGGTTGATTGAAAAAATAACATGTCTCCACAAATCTTGTTAGTGGTCAACTAAAACTTAATGAATTTCACCATAACTTTATACAACACTTCAAGATAACCAAATGCATCCAAATATGCAAATAGAACTTATCACACATGCATCTAGGGGATCTCCAATGGATTCAATAATGTTTTCTCCCCCTAAGTCAAAGATGACTTTGTTTGATGATGAATTCTCCACACCTGATGGAGATGTAGATCCTTCAAATGATTTATCATCGCTCTTTTTCATCCAGACTTAATTCATTTGCCTTCTAGTCTCTTCCACATTCACAGTCTGCCTTCCCTTTTTCTTGTTAGACTGATTAACGAGTTGGTTAACCTTATTTTTCTTTTCTCTACAAAACCTTGCAATGTGTCCTATCTTGCGACAATGATAACATGCCATATCATTTGATCTCAAGGTCCTACATTACCTCTATTGGTCCTCAATCTGCAATTGATCACCATGTGACGATAGTTATGACAAGTTGAGTGTGTAACATCCCACCAATTCTCATTTTGATAGGGACTTTGTCAATTGACATATAGCCTATGATTGTTCACTTGTATCCTTGTGATGTCCCCATTCCGATATAGAGTTTAATAATAAATAATTTTTAAGAGTAGGATTTTATTAAATAAATAACAATCACAAAAGAAAGATGTAATAGCTCCCTATTTGTAATAAGTATTTAATAAATTAATTAATTAAGTAATTGATATAAAGAAGCATATCGATTAAATGTATATTGATCAAGCATCAATGTATTATTAAATAAATAATTAAATAAGTTAATTGAACATATATTGATCATCAAATAAATAATTGTTAAATTAATAAACAAATAAATTTATATATTGAATGATTGAATCATATATCATTCATAACAATAATAATTATTAACTAAAAATAAATAATTATTATTAATAAAGAAATAATCATATACGAGAGCATTGGCTCCCGTCAACGAAATAGATAAGTCCTGCCAACGAATCACCCTGCCACGTTGAAGGAGTTGCGCTTGCCAACACACAAAAAAATACCTTTCAATAGAAAACACGAGTATTATAATGCAGGTTAGAACGAGATTAATGCATCTGAGAAATACGAAGGAAACATATCCTCAGGCATCGCACCTCATCACTAATGAGAGATATAAAGATAACATCCATGAACACTTCCAGGAATCACCACGAGAGAATTATAAGTTGATAACAAGCTTTCACGGTATGTGGAAGATAGTTAACAGAGTTAACGTGACTCAACATTCAAATAAGAATAGTTAAATACATTCCTGTGGTATCACCTCATTGATTACATGCATTGTAATCTATCGATGGAGGTCCCTGTGAAAATTATAGACTCTATGCTATCGACAGTCCAACATATAAGTTTAACACCACTGCACATATATGTATAGATAACATACAAACATTACCATTAAAGTCTATGGGGACAAAGATTGCAATACGATTATCACAGTTGGATGTTGTGAAAGTATGTTCTAGGTTACCCATATACACATCAACGGTTGACACTTGGTCTCCAGTCCAAGTACCAAGCAAACAACGATGGGTATTGGGGGAGTAGTAAGTAATACAGTCAGTGAATAGGAGGAAAGGAGAAAAAGGGTCTTAAAAGGATATAACATCAGAACTAGAGGATATTGATCATATTTTACGACAACAAAGGCATTAAATGTATAATGGCATCAAGAAGGCCACAATATTTATGAATTCTAAATAATGAATAGCTACCATAAATAAGTAGTATAAACATATGAAATATAAACAATTACTTAGAGATGTGTATAAAAGAAAAACATACTCAGACTTATTACTATCTAGTACTAGAGGAAGGAATACAAATTATAAAAGAATATGGATTATAAAATATAAGTGTCACTCTTCACAAGAAAGAGATATACTCTAAATAAATCAGCAACTAGGCTAAGTGGGATCACAAAATAAGCTATAACATAGCTATAAGGTATTACAGAATACTATATATGAATTCTATATAGTATGATAATATCAGAGTTATTTATATTGTATTAAATATATATAATACCAAGCATATATACGATACCAAGGATTAGCATATCTGAATTAGATATGTATATATGCCATCACATGATCAAACTATTGAATTCATTCAATACTATATCATGTAAATGTTGAAGCTTGAAACTATGATTTAATATGCAAGGAAGTATTTATAATTATATATTGAGACCTTATTTAATCCTATATACTTTTTGACTCGAGGAAGGAAGTTGTAATGTTACCAAGGAGGGGCTTGTGTAAATCCAAGCAATGGCTATCTATCCCAAAATAAGGTGGGGTTCAACGTCCCAATAGTTTGGGCTTGGACCTATAAACTTTGAGGGATCCCATTGTAGTTGGTCTCTAGGCACCTTGGATAACATATGTGCTTCCCTTCATGGAGTTAAAATAGTAATAAGATTGGATATGAGTGTTAAAGATAACTAAATCTAATAAGATAGATGACTAATCCTATCATGGACATTACAATCCAAACCCTTATTGATAAATTTAGGATAAATTAAGAAAGGTCCCAACGGGGGACATTACAAGTGGTATCAGAGCTATGATCCTGCCATCCTGTTGGGTAAATACAAATTAATGAATCATTTTAGTCAATAAAAGGGATCAAACTATTATATACAGGTAATGTTGAAGCCTGAAAACATGATAGACTAAGTGATGAATCTATATTCATATATATATATATATATATATATATATATATATATATATATATATATATTATAAAAGCATGGCTAAGATCTTCATATTGCCTTAGTAATTAATAAGGAAGGATAAAGAAATTCAAGGAATGGCGGTCTAAATCCAAAAAGGATAGTTCCTGAAATAGGGTGGGGATGAGCGACCCTCTAATCCTTGAGGGAAAAAGTCCCAAGGGAGGGCTTGGATCTATAAACTTTGAGGGAATCTATCAAGTGGTCTCTAAGTGCCTTGGATTATATTCAAACCTCATCTTTCCTTAGGGAAAAGTAATATCGGATCAAGATGTAGCAACAAGAAATATAGATAGCATATGAAATTAAATTATATAATATGAAATATGGGATTGAAGAATTGAAGTCAATTTAATAGTTGAACTTAAAGGGGATGTATATATTATGTGTATATAATGTGTATGTTGTGTGTCTTCCTGCATCAATGTGTATACTTTGTGTCTTCAATGTGTATTCTTTATGTGCTCCTCTATGACTTAAGTTAATTCATATGGTTGCTTCATGCTTTATGAGTATGTATTTGTATACTTGTTGACTTGGATAAATTATGCATGTGTATGTTTCATGCTTTAAGTACATGTATCTTGTGTGTAATTCATATGTATTCAAATGTGTGATTTGTGCCTTAAGTGTGTGATCCTTCCTAAGCATAATCTATGACTTATGTGTATGTGTACTAGTGTGTATGATTCATGTCTTATGGGTATTTAGATGAATGCTTCATACTTTACATGTCTTATTCATGACTATTGTGTTTTGAGAATAGTTACTTCATGGTTGTGTGTGCCTTCCTTATGTATGCACTTCGTGTTTGACATATCTCAAAACAAACTTATACCATGAGTGTTTTGTAAGTGTTTCAATAACTACATTCTTTCACTCCAAGGTAGAAGGTGCATGTTTAACTTCTATTTGCGAATGTGATTTATAAGACATTAGTACAAGGATTGTTGAGCATAACCATGATGTATGATAGGGAGGTAGATAACTGATAGATCTCTTTAATCATTCTATCATTGCTTAAGGACAACCAATTTTGGGGACGGTAGGACTGTGATGTCCCCGTTCTGATATAGAGTTTAATAATAAATAATTTTTACAAGTGGGATTTTATTAAATAAATAACAATCACAAAAGAAAGATGTAATAGCTCCCTATCTGTAATAAGTATTTAATAAATTAAATAATTAAATAATTGATATAAAGAAGCATATCAATTAAATGTATATTGATCAAGCATCAATGTATTATTAAATAATTAATTAAATAAGTTAATTGAACATATATTGATCATCAAATAAATAATTGTTAAATTAATAAAAAAGTAATAAAATAAATTTATATATTGAATGATTGAATCATATATCATTCATAAAAGTAATAATTATTAACTAACAATAAATTATTATTATTAATAAAGAAATAATCATATACGAGAGCATTGGCTCCCGTCAACAAAGCAAATAAGTCATGCCAACGAATCAACCCACCATGTTTGAGGAGTTGTTCTTGCCAATACACAGACTATTGGGATTATGGAAAGATAAGTACTGAGAGGGGAGGGGTGAATTAGTACCCTCAAAAAAACTTAACACTTAAACTTTGCGATAGTAGATATCTATTAACCGACTAATTCCATGTTTGAAACATACATTCATATAACTAAAAATGTAAAGTGCATGTAAACAAAAAAATAAATCATCCATGAGAATAATACTCATGACATAGATATTTTGGTTATACAGAAACCCTTGGTAGAAGGTAAAAACTATGGTGGGGATGACACCCACAAATCTTCACTACTGCAGCAATAAAGTATGTTGGTTAAGGCTTACAATTGTGATCACTTCTAATGAGCTTACCTTATTAGGAGTAACAAAAAGATCGACTGGATCTACCTGGTTAGAGGATTTTAACAACACAAAGTATGTGTGTACTCGGTTAAGAGATTTAAACAAGAACTGTTAAGTCCACTCTATTAAGAGATTTTGATCTGCTACAATGGTTAAATTGGTAACAATAAAGTATCTGTAAATAACAACTTATACTTGTCTGATTCAAATATGCGAAGTATCAAATAAATATCACCTTAATGTGATGTATATGCTCTTTTGTTCTTCTCAATAGCCTTGTATGTTGTTCTAAAAAACTTATTGCCTCTATCATAAACCTTCTGTCATAAACCCTTGTTTAATCTTCTAATGTTTTTAGTGTGGCTACTGCTTCATGATACATGATCATAATGACATCTTTACAATTATATATCAAACTAATTTGATCTAATTAGGGTTTACATCATCTTAGAAAACCTAAGATCAATGATGTACAAAAATAACCTTGATCGATGTACAAAAATAACCTAGATCTACCATTACATATGAATCATCACAAAATTGAATGATTACATCCATATTAAATATGTCTCGATCTTGGTAAACCATTTGTTGATCCGTATAAACCATTTTCATAGATATATGTCTCATTCCTAATTACTATATCATTTCATGTTTTTACTCGGTAATCATTGCATTCGTTGTTCGGTAAATTACTGATGCTCGGTGTGTATAAATGCTCGGTGATCACTAGCTTGGTACTCGGTAATTGCTTGATGCTCGGTGAGTGTACTCAGTCAAACCTATATTCAGTTAGATTGAAGTTATTCCTTGTCTTTTCTCAGTGTATAGGCTTTGTATGCTTGATCGACTGACATGTTTGTCTCCTTATTCCAACCTTTATCAACTGAATAACTGATTGATACTAATGAAAATCCATTAATGCTCAAGTAGAGATAACAGTCTCCCCCTTTGGAATTAGTATCAAAACCTTATGTATATGTACTGATTAACTCAAAAATATATGAACTCCATATATGTATAGACTATATACATAGACTCTTTTCTTTACAAACTCCCCATTTGTGCATGCTCTTGGTGGTGTGAAGTACATAGTGGCATATACATGATTTTCCCCCTTTTTATAATTAATGCCAATAGAAATAATGTACTTACAACTTATCAAAAATGTTCTGATGGGTTTTATTTAGTGATGCTAAGAGGTTTTCCCATTCCTCTTTCAAGTTGTCAAGAGAAATGTGCTCAAGACCGACTTATGCATGCATATCAAAAATGTTTTCTAGTACAGAGATTTCAGGGGTGGTAACTAAATCTTTTTCCTTCTGCACATGTCTCTCCATGATTTTTAAATGTGGAAGAAGCTCAGATTGTAGCTTGGTGACTTGGTCACTTATGGTATCTTCCTACTTCTTCAAATCTGATCTCAACCACCTAAGTTCTTGAACATTTGATATATGCTTGTGAAAAGCATTTGGCTCGGTTAGAGAGTTGTTTTCACTGACCTTGATTTCGTCATCCAATTTCTTTATCTTTTCACTGACCGCGATAGTGAATTGGTCAACAGTGCACAATTTAAACAAAAATTTGAACTATTCTCCGAATAATAGTTTCTAGCTTGGTTATTACCTCAGATAGCTTAACCTTATTTACTGCCACTTCTTGGTTTATTATTTCTGCAAGTTTCAATTGAATCTTTGCTTCTGCCCTTTCCTCTATTCTCTTTTCTCATCAATATTTGGGGCATTTATGTGACTTTTTAGATTTTCAAGTTGATCAAGGATGGGAGTATCCTCATCAACATTGATCTCAAGAACCACTTGTAGCAAGATATCTCTAACATTCTCTAGAATTTGTTTACTTTTTCTCTCCTTCTTTATCTTTTCTTGTGTAGCCTTCCTTGTGCACAATTCCCCATATTTTCTAAGTGCCTTGGTGTCTAAAGTTCTAGGGTCACATTCTGGTATCTCAATTATTTCATCTAGTGTAACTGATCCTTTACTGTATTTATTTTTCTTCTTCTTCTCTGATGTTGATATTTTAATAAATGGAACAAGAGCTTTAGTCTCCATATTTACCTTTTCAGTATCGGTAGACACATTTTCTTCCTTAGGTTGCTCGATGACTGGTGTCTCAGTGGTTTTTCCTTGGGCATCGGTGGTGGTGTCTGTTGTAGATTCTACCGGTTTAGATTCTTTTGGTGCTTGTGATACTACCTCTGTTTGCTCAAGCTAATTGGAAGTATTATGCTTTGTTGTTCCCTATTCAGTTGTCCCCTATTCCTTGGTTGTATCTTTTTGTTACTCAGGGGTCAAGCCTTCGGGTTCCTTATGTGATATGATATCAACAGCTTGTACCAAAATTGGTAACTCGCCCGGTATCTCACTTGTTGTTGTCTCGGTGGGTGCATTTTCTTCAGTAGTATTTGTAATCCCCTAAAAATGGATGAGTGAGCAACCAAGGCAAAATCAAAGCAATAAAATCAAATCAAATAAAAATTGCAATCAAGCCATAATTTAATTGAAAATCAAAAGCCATTAAATCAATTTAAAACAAACAAATCAAGTTAAATCAATAAATTGTGCAATTAATCTAATTAATTGTATAGTTCAATTTAAATCAAATCAACCCATTTAAGGGGTACACATGGCTAAACAAATTAAATAATTTCAATTAATAAATCCTAATTTTCCCTCAACACCACATGGGAGGAAAATGCCTCAACCAATAAGATTTAAGGATCAAGCTCACATGGATCAAGCTCAAAATGAATCTCAATCACACATAAGGTGAGAGCATCTCAGCCATCCATTTTGTCTCTTTGTCCCAAGCTTTGAGGACAATCCATTTAAATTGTCTCCAAAGGTGGAACCATAGACTTAACCCTAATCCAACCATGATCAACTCAACTCAACCCTCTACCCTTGCCAAAATCTATAAAAGTAAGGCTTAAATCAATCAATTATCATCCACAAATCTGAGAATAGCATCAAACCTCTTGCAATTTTGAGCTAGAAAGCTAAATTTAGTACTAATTAAGGCTTAACTCACTTTGGAATTGAAATTTTAGTTTGTTTATCATTCAATTCTCATTTTAGAGATGTCACTAATGGAAGCTTGCTGAGAGGGTTGCATTAGAAAATCTAAATAGAGGTCCATAGAATGCTTAATTGTCATTTATTTGTTAAAAAACTTACTCTTTGTGGTAATTTAGTTATTATTTTCATTTATTTGCAATACTAACCCTATGAAGGTGATTTTCATAGCACACAAAATGGCACCCACCATGGGGCACTAGGCCTCATTATTTTTAAAATTTGGAGAAATCACATTTTCTTGCATATTCTTGTATTTTTCTCTATTTTACAGGTTCTACAATGCATTTGAGACTTTCTATAGCACATACATAGTTTTAAGCAGTGCATCCAATGCCTGAAACAATGCTTCCATGACAAAGTTGTGCACCTTTGCGTAGCCAAACAACACATTTGATCTTTCTAATATCATGTCTTTAATTCTTTCAGCACATATACCCTGACTATGGAGTGCTTCTAAAGGATTCTATTGTGCGTTTAATATTTTCTTTAAGCACATTTTCTTAATAAAATAATGCTTTTAAATTATGTTTCAGCACTTTCAATTCTTTCTTCTATGCTTTTAATATTTTTAACAGTACTACTAATTGGTTCTATGGCACTTTTGACTGAATTTACATTTTGCAAAATTTAACTCTCGAGAAATGAATTTTTTGTGTTTTCAGGATGGCGTGTCACAAAAAAATTAAAAATCCAAAGACCAGATATAACAAAGAAGATAAATCTTTGGCAAAACAAATTAAAATTGAGAACATAGCCAGCATCAAGCTCATTTTGGAGAATTCACAGCAAGAAGGTGAGGTATACAAACGATATTTGAAAGTTGTAGAAGCTTACAAATTGAAATTTGTCTCTTTAAATTGGATTTACATGCCTTAATCAATTTGTGTCAAATTTGATAAATAAGGCTTAGATTTCAATTTCTTCTTGTTTTCTTCATTTTGCTTGTTTGTGTTGACTAACTTTTCAAAGAGGAGGTAAAGAAAAGGGAACGATCGCCACTAGGTGAGTCAAAATCATGAGAAAATCCATTAAAAATGCCCCTAGCCTTTGCTAGCTTCAAATCATGTAAGCCTAACCTTGGTAAATTTTTACTTAAATTGTGGCCTTTTGATTTTTGTTGAAATCTAGTAATTAAACTAGCATAAAGGATAAATCAAGAATTTAATCAATAACCTCTTGATTGTGGAGGAGAGTAGAAATACTCAATTCCCATTAGTTAGTGGGTTAGGATAATCGAGCATTGTTAATTGTTCTCGGGAGTCAAGAATAGATAGGGATATGCTCTTCACCTTTTGGTGAATCAAACTCCTAAAACCTATCTCTTAAATCTATTTTATTGCTTTCCAAATGAACATGCTATATCTTTAGTGGGCTCTCCTCCCAAGATTTTCCTTAACGAGGCCGATGAGAGGGACAGCCCAAAGTGGGATACAATTTCCTTTGCCACAATAATCTGACCCACTATAAAAAGAAATGCATTCATCCTTAATGGGGTGGATGATAAAAGAATATTAAGCTTCAAACTTCCTCGAGTAGCCCTTGATGAACTACAACTGATTTGAATACATTGTATAACTTGAAGATCTGTGATTTAAGATCACTGAGTTGCTGATTAGATATGTAAGATGGTTAAATCAGTAATATGTTGTCATTGATGTCAACTAGTTTTGACAGTACTTATCTTGTAAGTTACTATACCCAAACATCTATAGAAGAAGAAGAAAAGAGATGAAGAATAGAATATATCTACATGAGGAAGATGGATATGATAGATAAGGATAAGGAATATATTGGGTAACTTATGGATGAGTCTATGACCTTATGTTATTGACTTGATTATGTTGCATTCATCTATGATGAAGGATGGAGAAAAATGCACAAGGTAGTGTTTTCGGTTAAAGAACCATTTTAGTATACACCGACGTAGTGTAGTGTATACCGATCATAGTACAAATCGAGCTTGTGTTCATCGACACATTTATTTGTTAACTGAGCAGAAGAAAATAACTAAATGACTAGTTTAGCCGATGAAGTTGATGAGTTGTAAAGTACCTCGAAATCAGAGATGAAGATAATGTTTGTTATGAAGATCGACGGCTAACATAATTTGAAGAAGATCTAATGGATTGAAACAAAACATGTTACTAACAAATTAGTCGAGGAAGGTTTAAGTGGAAAAATCAACAAAGGAGATTAAGCGGCAAAATTTTATGGATGGAATTAAAATGGTTTACTCGTCTATTTAAGAGACTGGGATTTCACGATGAAATCATGCCAAAAGAAAGAAGACTGCAGAAGATATCACATGAACAAGCTTCATGCATGCCCGATCAGACTAGTTAAGGAGAACCAAACTGCAGAGATTATCGAGCGTCTGAAAGCTATTACCAAGCGACAGTAAGTTACTAAATATTGATTGAAATAGAATTGATAAATTGATTAGAGGATTTGAATGAGCTTAACATAGATCTGATAATCTGCAATTGAAGTTGTGTTGTAATCAGATCAACTTATGTTACATTTTAACCATTGTAAACAGAGAAATCTCTTAACAGAGTGGACTAAGAAAGTCTTGTAATGTCATTCATAGAGTGTACATTTGTTATCCTGTCAACCCCATGGTGAATGTTGGTTGGACGATAATGATTAGTGTTAAATCCTCTAACAAGGTCACACCTCACAGTGTGTTTGTAACCTTTAACAGGGTTGGGTCTTTACCGAACTCACTTCAGAAGAGTGAACAATTTTTGGGTTGCCAGTCCTAGGTGGTTTTTCCCTTCACAGGGTTTCCACGTTAAATCTCTTGTGTTATGTGTCGATTGTGATGATTGTTTGTTATCAAACTTTTCATGTTACATATTGGATTTGATCGGTAATCATTACATGTTATTAACTGGTAATCGATAAAAGCACAGACATAATACTATTTTAGTTTACCGAGCTGTAGAAGTTTTAGTAAAAAAATTTTGGATATACATTTTGATGCAGGAGCATCTTGGGTCTTTGAGCAATCTTGCATCAACCAAAAATATTTCCTGATTTATGTACCTATTTTTCTATTTTTTTCATTATAATTGTTGCATTTTTTGGTTTCATGTTATGAAAATCTTACATGATGTTGAGGACCTATTTGGGAACCTTCTCCTATGGTCGCATAAGGATTGGATAGACTGTTTCAAAGTTACAATTGTTTTCCTTGTCATTGGAACTATATTTTCCTACAATTTTGGTGCTAGTTGCAGGTCATGGAGATGATGATCCTTAATGATTCAGCCTATTTTCCCTTATGTAATTCAAGAGGACCTAAATTACTATCTTTTCCCAAAGGCGCAAGTCCTAATTCATTATGAGTCAAAAGTTATGACCATTTTTCTCAAGGACCTATTTTCTACTAGTTTTCACGTGAAACATGGAGTGTTTCTTCTTGCACGGTTCCGTCTAATCAAATGTGACCTTGCATCCTTAAAGGAATGTTCTTAGGTCATGTGAGGACCTAAATCCTAAGGCGCATCAAATGTTGATTACTCTTTCATTAGTTTTGATTTAAATCTTCCAAACTGGACCTATAATGTAATTAAATGCCTGACTGGCTGACTTGTGGCTTAGCTGGATATATAAGGAGTCTAGATTGATGTAGTAGGAATCATGAGGTATAAATAGGAAGAATTATCATGATACAACATTGGAGACAAAGATAAGATGCAAGCTATAATTTTGATTTCATAATTCTCATTGTATAAGGCCGAAACCCAAAAGGCCTCACAGTCGAGCATGTTGAAAGAAATAATATAATTTCTCTATTGTTGCTGCTAGTTGATTGTCTCATATCCATTGTGATTTCATTTCTTTCATTTGATATTATATTGCTTCCATTGTGTAACTCTGAGCAGGGCTTGTTTGTGGATTCAAGTGGACTCAATTCTGCTCGTATCTACCCTGCCCCTGCGTCAAGTGGTATCAGAGCAAGTTCTTTCTTGTGGATTAGATTGTGGAGAACCTTATTAGATTGGTTATAGGGTGGTAGATCTGAGATCTAACCAATAACTTGAAGAAGGTTACAATATTACTAGAACTTGATTGTCAAGATGGTTCGTGGTAGAGGGAATGATAATGCTATCATGGATATGTTGAGGCATATTGCAATTAGGCTTGAAGTTGTAGAGACAGCCCAGAGAAGAGGTGCACATCTTGAAGATGTTAGTGATGAAGAAGAAGCAACACCTAATGCTGAACCTAAAATTGAACAAGATGAGGAAAGACTTTTGAGAGTTTTTTATAAGCCTAACTCCAGACCTGCAGTTGAAGTTTCTTGCTATGATGGAAGACTTGAGACCAATGCACTTTTGGATTGGATCTCTGAGATGGATAAATACTTTGAGTATGAAGGTGCTCCTAATAATAAGACGGTTAAGATAGAAGTTACAAATTTGAAAGGTCATGCATCTCTTTGGTGGGATCATTTGCAAACTGAGAGACAAAAGAGAGGAAAAGAAAAGATCAGGACATGGATGAAGATGCTTGGAAAGATGAAGAAGAACTTTCTTCCAGCTGACTAGCAAGTTAGTCTGATGAGAAAAATACAAAATCTGAGACAAAAAGACATGAGTGTGAAAGAATATACTGAGGAATTTTACAAACTGGATATCAAATCTGGACATGTGGATGATGAAGTTGAGAAGGTGGCTAGATATCTGAATGGCCTGAGGATATCTATTCAAGATGAGATTAGTTATGTGAAAATAGATAGTGTAGAAGAAGCATACCAATTTTCTTTGAAGGTTGAAGAGAGATTGACAAAGAGACATGAACAAAGACAAAGAGGAAGAAGTGGAAGATTTCAAAGAAGTAGAGGTAGATCTTATGGAGAAAGTAGTGGATCTGACAATGCAGTGAAAGATAAAGGATGGGAAGATGACCCTACTGGTAAAAGAGGTAACTACTCTAGAGGTAGCTATACTGGTTACTCTAAGAATAACAATAATGGGAAAAGAGAAGAGAAATTTTGGTTTAAAGGTACTTTTTACAAATGTGGTGAAGAAGGACATAGAGCTTTTGAATGTACTAACTCTGGAAAGAAGACTAGAAGTAATGGCAGAAATAATTTGGCTTGTGAAGAAGTTGAGGAAATGTCTAATGAACCTGAACATGGTGAGAACTTGATGTTAAGAAGGATCTTGTGGAATGAAGAAGCTGATGAGGAACCTATTTTAAGGAAAAGTTTGTTCAGAACTAGATGTAAGATTGTTGACAAATGTTGCAAGGTAATCATTGATAGTGGAAGTTCCGATAATTTGGCATCCGAAGAGCTAGTTAACAAGTTGTAGTTGTAGAGATTGAAACATCTTAAGCCTTACCATATTGCTTGGATCTAGAAGGAGCATAAACTACTTGTAAGTGAACAATGCCTTGTTAAATTCAAAATTGGGAATTATCATGATGAAGTCTTGTGTGATATTATGCCTATGGATTGTTGTCATATTCTTTTGGGTAGACCTTAGCAGTATGATAGGAAAGCTTTGCATGATGATAGATTGAATCAATATACTATTTGGATGGATGGAAAGAAACAAGTATTATTGCCTTTAGTAGAGAAGTTTGATGAAGGTCACTATACTACAGTCAGAGTATGCTTGTTTGATGGTAAAACATTTACAAGAGAAATGAAAGAATAGAATATTTTCTTTTCATTGAAGCATAAAAGTGGATAGTCAAATAAGGTCGTTGATGCCTTGACTCGAAGAAGAAGTTTTCTGACAGAGATGAGAGTTGAGGTACTTGGTTTTGATGATTTGAAGTGTTTGTATGAGACTGACATTGATTTTGCAGAACCTTGGAAAGCTTGTAAGGAACACACAGTGAGTGATAAGTGGACTGATTATTTCATTCAAGAAGACATGTTTAAAGGAATTTAGTTGTGCATACCTAGAGGATCTATGAGAGAGAACATAATGAAGGAGAAACATAGTGGTGGACTTGCTGGACATTTTGGGATTGATAAGACTATGAATTTAATTTTAGAAAGATACTTTTGGCCATAGATTTATAGAGATGTACAAAGAATGGTTAAAGGTTGCAGAATTTGTCAAGTAACAAAAGGAAGTAGTTAGAATTTGGGATTGTATACACCTTTGTCTATACTTGATAAACCTTGGGAAGATGTGAGTATGGACTTTGTTCTTGGATTGCCTAGAAATTAGAGAGGTAATGATTCTATTTTGGTAGTGGTTGACAGATTTTCAAAGATGGCTCATTTCATGCCTTGTAAGAAGACATCTGATGCATTACATGTAGCTGAATTATTCTTCAAGGAAGTAGTAAGATTGCATGGTTTTCCTAAATCTATTGTTTCAGACAGAGATACTAAGTTTACTGGTTACTTTTGGAGAACACTTTGGAAAAAGATGAATATAGAATTGAAGTTTAGTTCTACATTTCACCCTTAGACAGATGGATAGACTAAAGTTGTGAATAGAAGTTTGGGAAACTTGTTGAGATGTTTAGTTGGAGAGAAACTTTCTAATTGGGATTTGATTTTGGCACAAGCAGAGTTTGCATATAATAATTTAGTGAATAGAAGCACTAAGAGGACACCATTGGAGATTGTTACTGGATTTCATCCTAATGGAACCACAAAGCTGAGAGATTTACCTACTAAGACAAGAAGAAGTGTTGAAGCTAAGGATTTTGCATTATACATGAGAACTTTACATGATGAAGTTAAAAAGAATTTGGAGGACAGTAATATGAAATATAAATAGAGAGTAGACAAGAAAAGGAGACATAAATATTTTGAAGTTGGAGATGAGGTTATGATTCATTTGAAAAAGAATAGATTTCCAGTTGGTACCTACAACAAGCTGAAAATGAAGAAGTTTGGACCTTGTAAGATTCTGAAGAAGTTTGACAGTGGAAATGCTTATGAAGTGGAATTACCAGAGGACATGGATATATCACCTATATTCAATATTGCTGATATATTTGAGTACTTTGAATCAAATGATGAGATTGAAGATGATCTAGACTATCCTAAGAAGAATAGAGACAGCATTGAGAAGATCTTGAATCAAAGAGTGAGCAAAAGTACAAGAGGAAAAGACTACATGGAATATCTAGTTCAGTGGAAAGACAAGCTAGTTGAAGATAGTTCATGGAGTACACAAGTTGAGTTGGATATTTATGATTTAGGTTAGAATATGAGTAGTGCCTAATGTGGACATCAGTTCTTTATTTACCCCAGGTGTCTGATGCAAGAGCATCTTGGGTCTTTGAGCAATCTTGCATCAACCAAAAACATTTCTTGATTTTTGTACCTATTTTTCTATTATTGTCCTTATAACTATTGCATTTGTTGGTTTCATGTTATGAAAAGATTACATGATGTTGAGGACCTATTTGGGAACCTTCTCCTATGGTCACATAAGGATTTGATAGACTATTTCAAAGTTACAGTTGTTTTCCTTGCCGTCGGAACTATATTTTCCTGCAGTTTTGGTGCTGGTTGCGGGTCATGGGGCCAATGATCCTTAATGATTCAGCCTATGTGCCCTTAGTTAATTTAAGAGGACCTAAATTAATATATTTTCCCAAAGGCACAAGTCCTAATTAATTATGAGTCAAAATTTATGACCATTTTTCTCAGGGACCTATTTTTTGCCAGTTTTCACGTGAAACGTGGAGTGTTTCTTCTTGCACAGTTCTATATGATCAAATGGGGCCTTGCATCCTTAAAGGAATTTTCTTGGGTAATTTGAGGACCTAAATCCTAAGGTGCATCAAGTGGTGATTACTCTTTCATTAGTTTTGATTTAAATCTTCTAGACTGGACCTATAATGTAATCAAATGCCTGATTGGCCGACTTGTGGCTTAGATGGGTATATAAGGAATCTAGATTGATGTAGTAGGAATCATGAGGTAGAAATAGGAAGGATTATCATGATACAACATTGGAGAAAAAGATAGGATGAAAGCTATAATTCTCATTATATAAGGTGGAAACCCGGAAGGCCTCACATCCGGGCATGTTGAAAGAAATAATATAATTTCTCTGTTGTTGCTGCCAGTTGATTGTCTCATATCCATTATGATTTAATTTCTTTCATTTGATATTATATTTCTTCCATTGTTTAACTCTAAGTAGGGCTTGTTTGTGGATTCAAGTGGACTCAATTCTATTTGATTCTGCTTGTATCTACCCTGCCCCTACGTCACATTTTGTGATTGGGATTGTGGATAACTGATTCACCCCCCCTCTCAGTTATTCTAACAATTGGTATCAGAGTGTTGGTTGCTTGGAATAGAGTTTTAAGGACTTCAGCATAAAGATCTCAAAATGTATAAGAGGTAAGTGCCAAAGCTAAACAAAGATAACTTCATAGTATGGCAAAGCCAAATGAACCTGCATGTATCTGGAATTGGGAATTCTGCCCTGACACTAATGGAGAATGGCTACATTGCACTGCCCACTAGTCCCTTGACCCTTGATCAACTAAGAGATAGGCATGAACATAATGTTACTATGATGGATATTGTTGCTACCTATACTAATGCCAAATTTTAAGATATTAAAAATTGCACTACTGCGAAAGGTATGTGGGATAAACTTGCTCAAGTTTATAGTGATGATGTGAATGTCAAAAGAGTTAGAGCTGAAAGATTAAGGGGTAGATTTGATGATATGAAGATGAAGGAAGATGAAAATATTGTGCAGTATACAAATAGATTGAAAGAGGTAGTACATGCTATTAGAGCATCTGATGGTGTTATTGATGAGGAGACAGTGGTAAGAAAAGTTCTCAGAACCTTATTGCCAGTTTATGCAATCAAAATATCTGCAATTCATGAAACAAGGTCTACATCTAGTAACAGCCTTACTCTTGATAATCTGATTGGTAAGCTTACAATCTTTGAACTGAATAACTTTGACAATAGTGTTGTACCGTCTGTTGAATCTTCTTTTATGTCTTTCTGAAGATTAGTAAGTCTAGTAGCAAAAATAAGAATGATGATAGTGATAGCAATATTGATGATGAACTTGATGAACTTGAAGCTCTTATGGCTAGAAGGTTACCTAAAGGTAAAGGAAGGTATAGAGGTAAATTACCTTTAGCATGCTTTAATTGTAAAGAGGTTGGTCATATTGTTGCTAGATGTCCACACAGGAAATATGATGACATAAACAAAGACTGATCTGGTGAAGGAAGCTATGGGAGAAGAGGCAATAGAAGTTATCGACACTACAACAGAGACAATTGAGACAATAATGATAAAGGAAAGAAGGTGTGCTACATTGCAGAAGAAGATGTCACCAATACCGACATTGATGAAGATGTGGAGGTAGTATTTGTTGCACTGAAGGATGACTCAGAGGAAGATGAGAGGTATGTAGAGACAGCACTTATCTCTAAGGTTAATAAGAATGATACATGCATCATAGATAGTGGTTGTACACATCACATGACTGGTGATGAAGAGAAATTTGATCATCTTGAAGAACACAATGGAGGATCTATTAGAATGGGTAATGATGTACCATGTATGGTTAGAGGAAAAGGATCCCTGATAATAAATGATAAACTTAGATGTGATAATGCTTATTGGTTAAAAGGTCTAAACTATAATTTGCTAAGTGTGGCACAACTGAACAATTTAGGCCACTGGGTTTCTTTTGAGAGCAAGAAAGTGAAGATATATGATGATGGAGGAAGACTTATTGGAATTGGAACACAATCGAGAGGTAATTTATCTTATCTTGATCAGTCTTCTTGTTTAATGATGAAAGATGAAGATGCATGGTTGTGGCATGAGAGGTTATGTCATGTAAATTTTGATAACATACTTAAGATCAGTAAAAAGAAAAAGGTTAGAGGTCTTCCTAACTTATCTAAGCCTGATCATGTTATGTGTCATGAATGTCAGAAAGGTAAAATGACAAAATCTACTTTGAAAAGAAAATATTATTCAACAAAGAAATTGCTTGAGTTAGTGCATACCAACCTATGTGGTCCTATGAGAACTCAAAGTTACTATGGAGACAGATATTTTATTCTTTTTGTTGATGATTATACTAGATTAATAATAGTCATGTTCTTCAAGGAAAAATTAGAGGCATTTAAGATGTACAAGTGGTATAAAGAAAAAGTTGAGAAAGAGATTGGTAAAGAATTAAAATGCTTAAGATCTACCGAGGTGGTGAATTTATTTCTGATGAATTTACTAAATTTTGTAATGAGCGTGGTATTAAAAGATAGGTCTCTACACCGAGGACACCACAACAAAATGGAATAGTTGAAAGGAGGAATAGGTCAACAGTTGACTGTGCAAGGACATTGATGTTACGAAAGAATGTTGCTCAAACATACTAGAGGGAAGCTATTAGCACAGATGTTTATGTTCTGAACCGAGTACAACTAAAGAAGGACACTAATAAGACACCCTATGTGTTATGGTTTGGTCACAAACCCACTGTAAGTTATTTTAAGATTTTTGGAAGTAAATATTTTATTCTAAAAGATGAAAGAAATGGGAAGTTTGACTCAAAAGGTGATGAAGGGATATTTCTGGGATATTCCACTAAAATTAAAGCATACAAGTGTCTTAACAAGGTAACTAATAAACTGATTGAAAGTACTAATGTTCGAGTTAATGATTTTGATGATAAGAATGCAGAGAAAAGCACAAAGGAACCAAAAGACTATGATAGATTCAATTACATTAAACAACCAGAGCACCTACCGACATAGTAGACAGTGACAACCGGTCCACAGGAAAACAATATCGAGGAACAAGAAAAAGAAATCGGCGAGCAGGAAGTACCCATCGAGAAAGCAAATGAACCTGCATAGGATGAACAAGAAAGAAGAGATTAGATACTGGCAAAATTTGTCAGAAGACATCATCTTGAGACACAAATCATTGGAAACAGACAAGCTTGCATGCAAACAAGCAGTAAAGCAAGACAAGGTACATGTCTAGTTTGTGAGTATGAACCAAAGAATGTAAAATTTGCATTAGAAAATGATGAATGGGTTAATGCAATGAAAGAGGAAATAGAACAAATAGAGAACAAAACTTGGAGTTTAGTACCCAGACCTAAGGACAAGAATGTTATCGGTACTAAGTGGATATTCAAAAACAAACTTAATGAGAATGGAGAGGTAACAAGGAACAAAGCTAGGTTAGTATGCAAGGGATATGTGCAGGAGGAAGGAATAGATTATGGTGAAACATTTGCACCTGTTGCTAGATTGGAAGGAGTTAGAATGTTACTTGCATATGTTGCACACAAAAAGTTTAAAGTTTACCAAATGGATGTCAAATCAGCTTTTTTGAATGGGATACTTGAAGAAGAAGTCTACATAGAACAACCTGAAGGGTTCGTTGATCCAGAAAACAAAGATATGGTATGTAGATTACATAAAGCTTTATATGGTTTGAAGAAAGCACTGAGAGCCTGGTATGAGAGTCTGCATAACTATTTGTTGACTATTGGATTTGTTAGAACAAGTGAGAACAATAATCTGTACATGAAAGGAAATTTTGATGATACTATCTTGATTGCTAAGATATTTGTGGATGACATAATATTTGGAGGACAAGATCAAATTTGTAAGTCATTTGCTGATGAAATGAAAAGTGAATTTGAAATGTCTATGTTTGGAGAGATTAAGTTCTTTCTAGGCTTACAAGTGATTCAGCAAAATGATGGTTTATTCATCACACAATCTAAATATATAAAGGAAGTCTTGAAGACATTTGGCATGGAAGATGCTAAACCTGTGGGAACATCGATGGCTACTAGATGTAAACTAACTAAAGAAGATGGAACTACTAAGGTAAATCAGACACTGTATCGATCCATGATTGGTAAGTTAATATATGTAGTTCACGGTAGACCTGATATAGCACATGTTGTTAGAATAGTTGCTAGATTTTTTGCAAACCCTAGAGAGTCACACATGGTTGCTACAAGGAGAATCTTAAGATACCTAAAGAAAACTGAATATTATGGACTGTGGTATCCTAAGAAAGGCAAGTTTGAACTGAAGGTGTATACCGATGTTGATTGGGCTAAAAATGTGGATGATAGAAAGAGTGCCACCGGAGTAGCATTCTTCTTTGGTGAAAGACTTGTTACTTGGACAAGTAAGAAATAGGCTTGCATTTCTTAGTCTACAACTGAAGCAGAGTATGTTGTTGTTGCAACTAACTGTTCAAATATTGCATATATCAAGCAAGTGTTAGAAGGTATGAATGAGGTAATCACTGAACCGGTGATTATATATTGTGATAACACTAGTGTTATTAATATTTCAAAGAATCCGATGATGCACTCTAAAACAAAGCATATATCAATTAAGTATCACTACTTAAGGGAACAAGTACAGGAGAAGCAAGTTAAGCTAGAGTTTATTACATCAAAAGAATAACTTGCTGACATATTTACAAAGCCTCTACCAAAGGATACATATGAATACTTGAGGACTAGACTTGGAGTCCGTCCCCTGTCTATCGGTCACTAAGGTGATTTGGAGGTTGCATCAGCCTAATCTTATCAGAAGATCATACATGTTGATGCAGCAGAGTTCACACTTTGAACTTCTATCTAAGGTTGTGAAAAGTTGAAGTACTGGAACTGATTTGCATAACAATATACTGAGATACAGAGAATGCACTGAACAACAGAGAGTTACATGGCTACTATAGAGTTGTATATTTGTATTGTTTTTTGGCATTGCTGTCAAAGGGAGAGAGATCAATATGAAGAATATGAGGCCAAAGACAAAGGGAGAGAGATATAGTAAAGGGAGCTAAAAAAATCATATCTATAGAACTTAGTCTGCACTTGCAAATGCTTTTATGTAACATAGTTATTAAACATATTAAGCTAGGAAGAACTTGTACCATTACATCATTTGTTGATAGAGTTGTAGAATACATGTTTGGTATGTGTATGGCATATTTCATATTCCTTGTGTTGCCATCAATGCCAAAGGGAGAGATTGATGAACTACAATTGATTTGAATACATTATATAACTTGAAGATCTATGATTTAAGAGTACTGAGTTTCTAATTAGATATGTAAGATGGTTAAATCAGTAATATGTTGTCTTGATGTCAACTAGTTTTGACAGTACTTATCTTGTAAGTTACTATACCCAAACATCTATAGAAGAAGAAGAAAAGAGATGAAGAATAGAATATATCTAGATGAGGAAGATGGATATGACAGATAAGGATAAGGAATATATTGGGTAACTTATGGATGAGTCTATGACCTTATGTTATTGACTTGATTATGTTGCATTCATCTATGATGAAGGATAGAGAAAAATGCACAAGGCAGTGTTGTCGATTAAAGAACCATTTTAGTATACACCAATGGAATGTAGTGTATACCGATCACAATACAAACTGAGCTTGTGTTCACTGACATATTTCTTTGTTAACCGAGAAGAAGAAAAGAACTAAATGACTAGTTTAGCTAATGAAGTTGATGAGCTGTAAAGTACCTCAAAATCAGAGATGAAGATAATGTGTGTTACAAAGATTGACAAGCTAACATAATTTGAAGAAGATCTAATGGATTGAAACAAAATGTGTTACTGACACATCAGCCGAGGAAGGTTTAAGTGGCAAAATCAACAAAGGAGATTAGCAAAATCTGATGGATGGAATTAAAACGGTTTACTCGTCTATTTAAGAGACTGGGATTTCACAATGTAATCATGCCGGAAGAAAGGAGATTGTAGAAGATATCGCGTGAACAAGTTTCATGCATGCCTAATCAGACTAGTTAAGGAGAACTAAACTATAGAGATTACTGAGCATCTGAAAGCTATTACTGAGCGACAGTAAGTTACTGAATATTGATTGAAACAGAATTTATAAATTGATCAGAGGATTTGAATGAGCTTAACATAGATCTGATAGTCTACAATTGAAGTTGTGTTGTAATCAGATCAATTGTTGTTACATTTTAACCATTGTAAATAGAGAAATCTCTTAACAAAGTGGACTAAGAAAGTCTTGTAATGTCATTCATAGAGTTTACATTTTTTATCCTGTCAACCCCATAGTGAATGCTAGTTGGACGATAACGGTTAGTGTTAAATCCTCTAATAAGTTCACACCTCACAGTTTGTTTGTAACCTTTAATAGGGTTGGGTCTTCACCGACCTCACTTCAGAAGAGTGAACAATTTTTGGGTTTCTGATCCCAGGTGGTTTTTCCCTTCACAGGGTTTCCACGTTAAATCCCTTATGTTATGTGTTGATTGTGATGATTGTTTGTTATCATACTTTTCATGTTGCATATTGGATTTGATCGGTAATCATTACATGTTATTAACTGGTAATCGATAAAAGCACAGATAGAATACTAGTTTAGTTTACCGAGCTGCAGAAATTTTAGTAAATTGTTTTTGGATATACATTTTGTGATTGGGACTGTGGATAACAGATTCACCCCCCCCCCTCTAAATTATTCTAACAATTTGGGATTGTGCAAAACTCTAATATACCAATGGTGAGAAGCCTCCTAATTTTGGGGGGATGAAACTTAACGTCCATTTTGAACAGAATCTTGATTAAATGCCTTGTTAACTTAGAAAGCCTACCTTGTAAAGCCATGCTTACGAACCAACTTGACAACTAGGTAGATTTCTTGGAGTTACTTTTCGTGAAAAATCTATGATAACATTCTTACATATTCAAACACTTTTTGTGTAGAGGGCTTGAAAAGAACAAGTTTATTTGTGGTTGCTTTGTTTGAAGATACATAGAACAAGTGAGAGATATCCATTTTGCAAAATTATCTTTACTTTTAATAACTTCATAAAAAGAACAATCACCAAGTTTGGGAAAAGTAATTTCAAATCAAACCTTTGTTGATGTCAATTTCTACATGATCTCAGACTTAAAATATCTTTACATGAAGATGACACTTGCATAGCAAGAGAGATTCCCAAATTTGAATCTCAAACTTCTTTCATAAATCACAACCTAGGGGATAGTCTCCCAAACCTTTTTGAAAAGAGAGTTGACCAAATGGATAGAGACGCTGCAAATCACGATTACCTTCATGGGGGATACCATGAAGAGAAAGGAACAAACAATCATGAAAAAGTTAACCGAGAAAACCATGAGCCTAAAGAAACAATCAAAGACAAAGCCAATAGGGCAGCTCAAGATCTCAAGTTCCTTGAAGTTATGGATAAACTTATAGAGAGAAATAGGGAAAGATATTTCCTTAATTTAGCCCAAGCAGGGGTGAAACTTCCTCATGACTATGATGTTTCCGCACTTAAGAAATATGAGGAAGAGGATAATCCTATAGGTGCTATGAATAAACAATTGAAAATGTTTCAAGCACAAATCGATACAATGAAGAAAGTAGTCGAACCTAAGCCATTTTCCATCGAGGCTTTGTGTTCATTTCCCTTTGATAAGAGCTTGGTTATGGCACCTTTCCCACTAAATGTGGTCTTCCCCAAAGACAAAAAATACATGGGTAAGTCAAACCCACAAGACTATCTTAGAGAATTTTTTGCTCTAAGTATCGAATTCATGCACACCACAACCTATTTAATGAGGCTTTTTCCAAGAAGTTTAGGAGGCCAAGCCATGGAATGGTTCTCAAGACTTCTATAAGGGATTAAAAAATTTGAGGAATTAGCTTCAAAATTTGTGACTCATTATTCCTATAACATCGAGCACAAATTCACCATGCTTAATCTATGTGATACTAAACAATGAGATGGTGAATCTTTTATAGGGTTTCTCCAAAGGTGGAGAACAGTCTTCGCACGATATCCACGAAGCATAACCAAAAAAGAAAAGATGGAAATATTTATGAATAATCTAAATATGGAGATGAACTATTGGCTCCAACTTCAATGTTCCCCTACATTTGAAAAGATCATAAAAAATGGGATCAAAATTGAAGAAGTGTTGGTTAAAAGAGGGGAAATTAAGTTATTCAAAGATAATAAACCCTATACCAACACCAATAACAATCATAACTTATCTAATTATAACAATAAAAAAGGATCGAACAATCACAATGATAATCCAAGACTATGGTTGAAAAACACCAATAAAAATCTTTTGAACGATGGAGTTGTGGAAGCACACAACTTGAAGGCTACTCCCTTTAATTTATCAAGTGGGTCAAATCCAATGTATACTGTGAACAAAATGTCCAAATCTCCTTCTAATAACAACACTAACAACAATTCTAACAACAACAACAACAACAATTCCTTCAATAACTCCAATATTAATAAGCCTAAACCATTATTTTCCACATATCAGAAAAGGAAATTCACATTTATAGGTGAACCTTTGGAAAATGCATTAAGGACTTTAGTGGCCAAAAAAATCATTATTCTACCTGAATCAAGGCCATACAAACCACAAGTCAAACCAACATGGTGGAATGATTCTCATCATTTTGAATATCATTACAACAAAGGACATAAAATGAATGAATGTATGAAATTAAAATACCTTGTCCAAGATCTAATCAATGATGGAACCATAAAAGTGGAAGGGCCTCAAAATAATGAGGACCATACGGCTTTCAAAAATCCTTTCTTAAACAATGAAAAGGGAGAATCATCAAATACCAATCACAACAACAAAAGGGGTAATGAAAAGGTTAAGTTTTCCCACACTTATGATAACACTATTAATGGCTTAAGTGGTGATGAAAACATAATAAATGTGATTGTGGTAAAAGAAAAGCCAAGGGAAGCAACATCTAATGTTGTAACTAGGGGGAAAGCATCAAAGATCACTCTATCATGAGGTGCCCCAACAATTATCCTACCTAATCTTACATCTTCATCTTCAAAGCAATACAATTTGGTGGACCAATTGCAAAGAACCCCTGCTCACATTTCTATGCTAGAATTGCTCAAACTTTCACCAAATCATAATGAAATTTTGGAAAAAGACATTGTAGAGTCTAATGTGCCTTTGAATTTGGATGTGGATAAGTTCCAAAACATGGTAGGTCATCTTATTGCACCCCATTGTCTATCCTTCTCAGAACAAGATGATATGTCCTTGAATCACCCGCAAAATATGCCTTTGCATATAGAGGTTTTGATCCACAAGCATATAGTGAAGAGGGTCCTCATTGATGGGGGAGCAAACCTAAATATTTGTACCTTAAACTTGGTTAAAGCCTTAGGATTTTCTGAGGAAGCTATTGACCCAAAGAATAAAATAACTATTAAAGCTTATGATGATGAAGAAAGAGCCTCTAAAGGTGTCATAGCACTCCCCATTAGAGTTGGCCCAATGCAAAAAGAGACCATTTTCCAATTCCTAGACCTCAAATTGACTTACAATATCCTACTAGGAAGGCCATGGATCCACAAAATGTAGGCATTGCCTTCGACATATCATCAATGCCTCAAATTTTCATACATGGGATAAGAAGTCATGGTAAGTGGGGATTCAAATCCTTTCCAATATTGTAATAACATGAAACCTATAAATGACTCCTTAGTCCCACATAATTTAGAAGGATCTATTTCCCAAAGAATAGAACAAGGATAAAGTTCAAAGGATTTTCCATCCTTGAAAGGCAAAGAGAAGGAAGAAAAAGAAGATGTTGTTGAAAATCACCAAGTTTCCACTAACTTAACTACATCGACTAAAGGAAAGGAGAAAGTTAGTGAGGAAAGTACCCATGATGAACAAAAAGAAGATCAAGCTAGATCTATTCAAATCTACACCAAGGAATCCCATTATCAAAAGATGGATCACATGATGAAGGATTTTGAAAAGTAATGCCAAATCAAACAGAAAGGTGTACATGAATACTTATTATCTATGATGGATCTACCCTTATCTCCCAAATCCCATGGAAAACCATCTAGCCTACATGTACCCCATAAATACAATGACCAATTTGTGAGGGAAAGTACTTCTTCATCCATGGATGAAGAAGATAATGAAATCTTAAACTGGCTATATAAGGATGAAGAATCAAGTGCCCATGAAAAGCGCATTCAAAACATAAGCATTCCCACTCATCAATATGGAAAAGGATTTCAAATAATGCAAAAGATGGGATATAAAGGACAAGGGCCTTTATGTACAAGAAATGAAGGACTAATTGAACCCATTGAAATTTCATGGAGAGATAGTAAGAAAAAAATTGGATTGGGGTACCTTGAACAAGGGTAGACTCAAAAAACATCCCTTGGTTTATGATCAAATATTGCAACTATACACACAAAAGTAGTGCACTTCTATGGATCCTTACATGCAAGGAAACTCAAGAATGAGCCCTCACAAATCGATCCATAGCTATCTATGCATGGAGTTGCAAGATTATGAATTTTCTCTTAGCTAGAGCTATTGAGCTTGTGACCTTGCTAGTCAACCATACAATGAGAGATTCGAATGAGGACAAGGGAAAGAGTGCCAATATCCCCAAGAATCACTATGAAAATTCAATGCAAACTAGATTAAATATGAAGATGAAAGCTAAGATAAATGATAACAATGCAATGCTTGAAAGGAAATCTAATCTATGAAAGTAAAGTGCCAACTAAACTATGAAAGGGAAAGTACAAGTTTTACAATCCCTCCTAATTAAGCTATGTGAAGCTAATCTATTGCATAAAAGGAAACTAAGCTATAAAATGAAGCTATGGATGCTAAGATAATGCAAGAAATGAAGTCTAAACTATGGAGCAATGAGGAAATCCAAGAAGAGCTTGATGTAGCAATGATCTCCAAAAGCTCCAAATGCACCTAGAAAACCTGCAGCATAACAATGGCATGAAAGAGATGGATATGAAAATGAAGGAGAGAGTTCTCCTTTTATAAGAAATGCAAAGGAATGGACCATGGAGATTAAGAGGCAAAAATCCCAATCAATGGTGGAGCTTGAAAGAGGAGCAATCCATGTGCACAAGTATCCTCCAATGAGAAAATAGGAGTTGACTTTATGTCCATATGAGACAAAAAGTGCTTTTCTCCTTTTAATAAAATAGGAATAATGTTTTATTTGTGCAACTTAGGATAAGAGGAAAAGGTGGGGATTTTTTATTTAATAAAAGGAGAGGAAATATTCCTTTTAAATAAATAAAAACTTAGGATAAATGGTTAACCCATAGGATAAAAATCCAATATATGATCGAAATTAAGACTTGATTAAGAAATTGATAGTGTTGAAAATATTGATTATTGATAAAACTGATTCAGGATTGATAAATCAAATAAATGGGGTCCAAAGTCTAGGCGACCATTTTTGGGTGCATACAGCAACTAGGTTCCCAAAGTGATGAAGATTCAAACAATTGGGAATTGGATTCATTGTCAAGTGAATCATGCCAAGACAAAGAGGTTGATGTCATCCATACTTATACTCCTAGCAAGGGAAAAGAACAAACTTTGGGATCAAATCAAAATCAAGCTTCAAGCTCTAGCCAAGAGGTGTAAGATAATGTGCCCAATAAAGAAGTCAAAGAAAATCAATGGGTAGGAGAGCCTTATGTTCCATCATGGAGACCTAATATAGAGGGATCTAACTCTAGGTTTAACCCAAGAGATTTTTACCCATTAGAAACCCAAGAAGATTCAAGTGAGGAAGATTTTGACCCTAGTTCTCTAGAACACCTAGATGAGGCACATATCATATATTTGAGTGATACAATGTTCAAACCTTCCAATGAGGTCATGTCCTTAAACCCTATCAAGCCAAACCAAAACATTGATCTCTTATCCCATCTCATTGAATGGGATTCCATCGAACCTACCATCATCCCCATATTCTTGAATGATAACTTGGTGTCCCAATACCTCAATGCAATTGAACCTTTTTCTACAATGGAATATCAAGAAGACGTGACAAAGGGAAGTATCCAACCTTCAATTCAATTAAAAGTGAGAAAAAATAAAAAAATGGAAAGAATCTAATGTTGAAAACCACATTGTGGCAACATCATATCAAAAAGAGAAAGAAATAAAGAGTGTTTCCAAAGGTGAAAACCCAATAGAGGCACCTAAGGAAGAAGGGTTGGATACTTTTCCTGAGAACTAGGAGGAAATATCACCTATCCTAATTAAACCAATAGAGAAAGTGAACATTGGGTTAGAATGAGAGCCAAAGATCATACACCTAGCGACATCTTTATCTAGTGAAGAAAGAAAGGATTTCATAAAATTCTTCAAATAAAAACAAATCAATTTTTCATGGTCATACAATTATATGCCTGGACTAGATCTGAATCTAATCATGCATCATTTGAATATCAAAGAGGAAGCAAGGCCAGTCAAATAGAAATTGAGAAAGATGCATCCACACATAGTACTGCTTGTGAAAATGGAGTTAGAGAAATTACTAAAAGTGGGGTTCATAAGAGCCATTGATTATGTTGAGTGGATTTGAAACATTATGCCTATTTCAAAAGTAGACAAATCTATTAGTATTTTCACAGACTTCAGGGATCTTAATCTTGCATGTTTGAAAGATGATTTTCCTCTACCAAGAATAGACACCATTGTAGATCTAACAACAGGACATTCAATGTTCTCACTTATGGATGGATTTAGTGGCTATAATCAAATTAAGATAGCACCTGAGGATCAAGACAAAATGACATTTACATGCGCGTGGGGGACATTCTACTAGAATGTTAGCCCTTTGGTCTCAAGATTGTTGGAGCAACATATTAGAGAGACATGATGACCATATTTCATGACATGATGCACAAGTTCCTAGAGGACTATATAGATGACATCATTTCTAAATCCCACTCAAGGGAGGAAAATCTACCCATCCTAGAAAGAATATTTACAAGATTGGAGCAATTCAAAGTATGGTTAAATCCAAAGAAATGTGCATTCGGTGTACAATCAAGAAAGCTATTAGGATATATAGTTTCAGCCAAAGGAATAGAGGTAGACCTAACCAAAGTAAAGGCAAACATGGAAATGGGGGCACCTTGAAACATAAGTCAAATGAGATCCCTTCAAGGAAAGGTAGCAGAAAAGTGCCACAATTTTACTCAACTTCTTCACAAGGACACAATATTCAAATGGGATAAAAAATGCAAAGAAGCATTCACATTGTTGAAAAAGTACCTAATGAATCCACCTACTTTGATGCCACCCATAAGAGGAAAGCCCTTAATTTTATACATCTCAGTGACAAAACATGCATTAGGGTCACTCTTGGCTCAAGAAGATGAAGCTGGAAAGGAAAAGGTCATATACTACATAAGCAGAACATTGGTGAAGTATGCGTTGAACTACACATTTATTGAAAGAGAATGTTTGGCCGTAGTTTTTTGCTTCCCGAAAACTATGCCATTATATGTTATCTCACAAAATTTGACTCATAGCAAAAATTCATCCCTTGAAATATCTTCTCAACAAAACAACCTTAAATGGAAGATTGGCCAAATGGGTCATGGTTCTAAGTGAGTTTGACATACAGTATGTGGATCAAAAAGCTATCAAAGGAAAAGTGATAGTTGATCAACTAGCAGAGTCACCTTTACAAGATGAACATCCAATCCAAGTAGAATTTCCATATTCTGAAATAATTAATGTTGAAGCAAAAACCTAGAAATTATATTTTGATGGTTCCTATACACAACATGGGTCAGGAGCAAGGATACTATTAATTACTCCTCAAGAGTCCATAATTCCAAAATCATACAAGCTATTATTTCCATGCACAAATAATATAGCTAAGTATGAAGCATTGGTCAATGACATAAAGTTAGCATTAGAATGGAAAGTAATAGAGCTAAAAATCTATGGAGATTCCCAATTGGTTATTAATCAAATCAATGATGAGTATAAAACTAAATATGATAAGTTGTTACCCTACAAGAACATGATTGAGAATCTCAAGAAATACTTCACTCTAATCACATTTGAGCAAGTGCCAAGGAATAAGAATAAAGTAGCAGATGTAATGGCTACATTGGCATCACTTCTCCAAATACCAGATCAAAGCGCCATATATGAATTCCTGGTAGAAGAAGTTGGACAACCCGCATTTGACCCTTCCCATCCTCACACAATTTGTTTACTAATGGGACATGACTCACCCTAGTATGGATCCATTTACACATACTTAAAAGACCAAATCTTACCCATGGACCAAACCAGAAATCAAAAGAAAAGTTTTATACGACAAGCCTCTCGCTATACCCTAGTATCCGACACGTTGTATTGCAAGAGCCTAGATGGAATGTTTTTAAGGTGTCTAGAGAAATAGGAATCAACCATAGCCTTACAATAAATCCATAAAGGAATGTGTGGGCCACATTCAAATGGGTTAACCCTAGCTAAGAAACTTCTTAGGATAGGATATTTTTGGCCTTCTATGGAAAAAGATGCCTATCACATTGCAAAAACTTGTCATAAATGTCAATACCATGGGAACTTAATCCATGTGCCAGCACAATAACTTCATCCTATGACTACACCTTGGCCCTTTTATCAATGGGGTTTGGATTTGATAGGTATGATTTATCCACCATCTTCAAATGGTCATAAATTCATCATTACAACAACAGAATATTTTACCAAATGGGTGGAAGTTGTACCCTTATCCACTGCCACAAGAAAGAAAATATCCATGTTCATATTAAATCACATAATTTGTAGATATGGTGTTCCTCATTCCATTATAAAAAATAATGCAAAGAATTTCAAGAACAAGGACTTGAAAGAACTATGTACAAAATTTCATGTGGTACACCACTCATCTTCAATATACTACCCACAAGGTAATGGACAAGCAGAAGCTACAAACAAGAAAATCTTAAAAATATTGAAGAGGACCATGGATAATTCAGGTAGAGATTGGAAAATTCAAATAAACCCTACTTTGTGGGCTTATAGAACAAGCATCATAACGCCAACATGAGCTACACCATTCTCACTAGTTTATGGACCAGAAGCAATTTTACCTTTGGAGGTGGAAATTACATCTTTAAGAGTCTCATTGCATGGATTACTAAGTGAAGAAGAGTATAGGGTTTCTAGGTTGCATGATTTGGAGCTATTGGATGAAAGACAACAAAAAGATTTTGACCAATTAAAATTATATCAGAATCGAATGTCAAGGAACTATAACAAGCACATCAAATCGGGGACATTCCAAATAGGTGATCTAGTATTGTGAGAAAACCCTAAAAATAAAGAAGAAAGAGAAAAGAAATGGATATGGGAATCAAACTAGTTAGGACCATTTGTGATCACCTCTTCTTTTGGAATTGGCACCTATAAACTAGCTGATTGTGAAGGATAAGAGTTGCAAGAACCTATCAATAGTATACACCTGAAAAGGTTCTACACATGAAGAAAATGAAAGGGTATAAAGAAAAAGAGTATCAAAAAATAATATAAGAGAGCATCCTATTTATTGTACATAATCAAAAGAGATCCTAAAAAATTCAAAAACATTGAAAAACAGAAAAGAGAAAACAAATCAGAAATGCATAAAAGATGAAAAAAAGTGGAAAATTGAGCATGAAGAAATCCAGAAACATTCAGAAATGATCCTCAAAAAGATATTGTCTTGGTGAAAACCTAGAAAATAGGTGCCTTGATGATATGGAAACAAAAAATTACAAAAAATAGAAAATACAAAAAAAAAATGAAAAAAGAGAAAAGAGTGCCTTGGTGAAAACCTAGCAAATAGGCACCTTGGTAGCAAAACAAAAGGGAAAAATCTTGAAAAATAGAAAAAGAGAAAATCCATTCAATCAGTGAAAACCTCATAAATAGGCACCATTGAAAGTCTAATTTAGTCTCATGCCTAGTCGTCATCCTTGTAAATATTGCATTCGCCAACATTTATATATATTGCATAATAAAACCCCACAGTTGCATTTGCAAGTACCTAAAGCTTTCATCACCAATCTTCAAAATGTCCCAAGTCCAAAAATTGCAATCACATCAAACTAGAGACAAACCTATTCTGATTGAGGAAAGATTCATCAAAGAAAACATCAATCTGACACCAAATCAATTCATCAAAACACAAGTGAAACACTTACACGAACACATCCTAAACCTAACATCAATCAAACAAACGTAAAATTTTGATCCAAGATCTCACAAAGACCTTATCTTTATCATGATTAAAATTTTTAAATGGATGGAACTATACTTAAAATATGGATTTGAAAAATAGTGCAAAATCATTAAGTGATTACTTGATTGGTGAAATCATGTCTTTCTAGCAAATCGATGAAAGTTTTAAAACTAGACAAGCTATGATGGAAGCATGATATTTTATTGATTTCTGAATGAGTGTCTTAAGGTCAAGGTTTTAAAGTATGTATCATTCATCTAAGGACATGATCATCAAAGAATCATCGAGGACATGTACATATGGAAAAATTGAGATCTTTGTTTGTTTACACAATAGGATATCTTAGATATTTTGATGTTAAATATCATAATACCAAAATCCACTTGCAACATAGAGTTTGACAAAATCGGTATTCATACTCTTATGGTTGATTTCAATCAGTGATAGTTGTATCAACAATGGGAAGGCAACATGGAAAGGAAAGAGCTATTTATATCATCATGGTTGAACTAGTGATGGTTGTACTAATTTCAGGTTCCAAACTGCTCACTGATGAAGATAAGATCCTAAATTTGTGAATAGTGACAACTAGCTACATCCATCCTAGATTAAATGCATTTAACTTGTTTGTCTTTCCTAGCTCAAAAGTGGATTTTGAAAAAGAGAAAAAGAAAGGGGGGAGTTAATCAAACATCAAAAATCAAACGTTCATCAAAAACTATATGTGATAAAGTGTGTTGGAAATCAAAAATAAAAAAACAAAGGTACCTTGTATTAGATCAATTTCATTTTTAAATCTAGTTACATTTAGATTCATCTCATTCTTTATAAACTTGCATCCATTTAGGGCATTAACCTTAGTTAAATTCATTGCATTAGGTTGCATCCATTTTAAATCAAATCATTGAACTATCATTATAGTCCATACCATTATAGTTCATTAAAATTGCATTCATGTAGTTCGTTCCATTTTAAATCAAATCATTGAATTATCATTATGGCATCATATCATTAAGTTCATTTAAGATTGCACTGCATTAGTTTGCATTCATTTTAATTCTCATCATTTAGTTGTATTAATTGTATCATTTCAAATTACATCATTAGGACATTATTAATTGCATTGCATTAAATTCATTCTAAAACATTGCATTTAAAGTCATCTCATTAGTACATTACATTTTTCATCATCAAAGTTCATTACATTTAAACATTGAATTATATTAAAAAATAAGTGTAATAGGTCATTGTATTTACGTCTAGATCATTATTAAACCATATATTATCTATCATTACATTCATCATTGGGCATTAATAATCAAAATACATACATCATATAAGTGCATCCATTACATTTACACCTCATTTTGCATCCATCACATTACATTGCATTATCCATAATGTCATATAAGTGCATCCATAACATCATAACATAGCACTAATCATTAGACCATTACATATTCATCATTATACATCATCATACATTAAACCATATAATAAATACATACATCTAATCTATGTCATAAATAAGACAATCATTTTCACTTATAAGTATAAATATGTGCATTCATATCATAAACTGCATTTGAAAAGCATGAAAACAAAGCATGTATAGATAGAATCATATAGATCTGCATATCATGTAAAGCACCTGAAAAATAAGACCAACATATAATGACATCATATAAAGTAAATCTATCAATGAATATCAGAGTCCATGGTATCATCAGATTCCATCAAAATATGTGAATCAAAGTCCATCAAACATAACAAGTATCGATCATAAATAAACATCATCTGATAAAATAATATGCATCTAATGTCTTGATATCAAAAATAATCATCATAATATATAAAATAATGGCTCAATCATATAAGCATCAACTGCCAGAACCATTAGCACCATCAGGACCAGGAACTATATCTGGACCTTGACTCGAGCTTGTCTGTAGCCCGTGCTGACTCATCATAGCAATGAAAGTCTACATCATGATGCCCAACTGACTGACCTGCTTCCTAATCTCTGAAACATCAGACTATAAAGCCCAAACATCAGAAGCTGGCGTTGGAGCCCCTATAAGATGAGCCTATGTAGGAGGAGGTTGTACGGGAGGAGCCTGTGGTGGAGCCACAAAAGAAGATGGAAGAGAAGAAGAAGATGGAATCTGAGAAGGAATAGGACCTTGTGGAGGAGGAGGTGTTGGAGGTCCCTATGCCTGATCAAGCAAGATCTATGCTACTTGCACATCAACATCAACCACAATCTGTGCACCAACTTGCCTATACACCTACACTCTATGCTGACCCCATCTGGCCAGTCTGTCAACCCCAGCCTAATGCAGTTCTCTGAATGGACTATCCCTCACCCTCACCTGCCCACCCCTCATTCATACACTACCACTAACAAGAATAAGAGTAGAAACAATAACAGGAATGGCATCCATGCCTCCTCATCTATCCCAACCCACCCATCATCCCTGACAACCCCATCTCCTACCACCAGTGCCATCTCCACCATCATCATCTGACTCCTCAATTCTAGGCACTGGCTCAACCAGATTTGTGAATCTGAGAAAAGGGTTTTGAATGAACCACTAAGCATAATCATTAGTCATGTCATTGTCAACAATGAGATCTCTCATATCCCATGCAAGATGGGGCAGCTATAGTACCTCATCCCATGATGTCCTATAATCAATCTGAGGACTCCAGAAGGATCTCTCAACCTATAGCATAAAGGTCTAGCCCCTGAGTTATCCCCTGTATCTGGCCAAATTGGCATAAAAATATAAAAAAGTAGAATCACTCTATAATCAAGGGTGTCTTCCCTATCATCCATCAAGGCATGAACATATATGGAAGCTCATTTTCATCCTCCAACCATTATTCAAAACTGATGTATGGTCTCCAGACCACCTGATTAATATCATCAATGATATGTCGCCAATAGTCTAACTTGCCCAAGTGGGCCTACACAACCATCCCCTCGTACATTTAGGCAAAAGATTGACCTGCATCCTGATGATGAACTGAAATAGGATGAGTAACAGGAATATGCTCCCAGGTCCATAACTAAAGTAAGACTACTCCAGCAAAGAGAGTAGCCCTGCGATGATATACCACATCATGTAGCTCATGATACAAATGAGCTAGCACATAGGAGCCCCAATCGAACCTGTGAGGATGTGAAATCATATCCTCAAGAATATGGCCCCAACTAATGTCAAAACCATGACCCCGCCGATCAAGAACCAAAAAGCCACCAACAAACACACCGAGAACAATAGGAAGCACAGAGAAAGAAGGAAACTAAGCCCACTGAATGCTCTCATCTCCGACAGTGGGATCTACAAAGAGGCATCTACATATGGTCTCATCATAGACCTGATTATAATATATAAGCTCCCCATGTTTAGGGATGTGCAACAACTGATACATGTCCTCAGAAGTAATCATCATCTCTCCCATCAACAAGTGAAAAGTATTATGGTCAGAGTGCCAATGCTCTGCCATAGTAGTAAGAAGACCTTGATTCATGCAGAATCAAGGGAGAGAGAGAGAGAAGAAAAGATAACCCGCATCGGCCTATGACTCGGCACTCAAGTCCGCTCAAATCATCAATCATATCAAAAGGTAAATGATAAAGGCCTCAAACACCTAGCTTCCAAAGATAAGCCTGAAAAAGCAAGTTTAAACACATCAGATATCAAAATCATCACATATTGGATCATCTTAAGTCAATCAAACAATTAAACCTAATCAAATCACAATCAATTTTCCTGATTCTATTCAAAGAAGACAAAAAATTTATCATTATCCATCATCTAAATCAAGATTGACCATAAAAAATTCAATATCAAAATGACTCGAACTGACATCACATGACTCGCTATCAATAGGATTCAAAAAACCTAAGCCAATTGATACATTGATGATAGCAAATGGATTAGAAAACTGACTCAGAGGCTCACAAATTTGATCAAATAGGGTATATGTGCTATTTTAATACTTAAAAGTGCTAAAAATCAAATGCACCACTTAAAACATCAAAAGTGCAACAGAAAGTATCATATGCACTACAACAAAGTGTATGTGTTGTAGAACTTAGTATGCGCTACTGGAAACCCCTGTACGGGCTACTAAAAATCTTAAAAGCGCAATAAAAAGTGAAAGCGCTACAAAAAATGGCGAAAGCGAAACGTGCCCTAGTTCTAGCATTTGTAAGCGCTACTAAAAAGTTTAAACGCGTTGCAGAAAACTACGGATGCAATCCAAGATTTTTGTACGTGCTATTAAATTGTTTAAATGCACTATTTCATTTTAAAAATGAAAAAAATATAGTTTTTGATGGAAAAATCCAATTTTTTCAATTTTAAATGCAGAAATCGGACAAAAGAGGTTGTCAGGGTACATACCGGAGGTTCATAGCAAAGTGGACTATCAGCAACCTTGCTCAAACCTATGCTCTTGAATCAGGATCACCATTACGAAATAGCTCAAAGGGGATCAAAGTGAAAAATTCAAAAGAGAAGGTAAAAATGAATAGTAAAATGACCTTTTACCCCCTTATATAGCCCATTTTGACCTAAAAGCAATGCAGTTTAGCAAAAAATGACCCATAACCCAATTTAAACACATATTCTGCCAAATCAAGGGCATTTGTTAACACAGCATCGCAAATACATTATCGGAAATCAAATTGAAATTTTCTCATAATAAACTATATTTCCACATAGGATCAAATTGCATTTCATTTTTGAGGGGGCATACACTCTGACAATCAGGACCGACATCATAATCATCGAATTAGGAGCATGACATCAAATCAAGACTAAATCTTTTATAAAAAAAAAATCGATTATCAATCAAGTAGGGTATCAAACATCAAATCAGATCAAATCAGACATCATATTGGCAACCTATCATTAGAAAGACCATCAAGGACTTCAAATCAATCAGAATTGCATCAACTTTATCATCAAGATCTAAATCTTTTATCAAATATCAAATCAAGCATCAATCTAATCAGGACTTCGCATAAAAAATGACCAAGAAATTCTTTGAACTGATACACTTTGCACATCGATTCAAAGAGGGGCATTTGTAATCATCTGAAAATGGACAAGATCAATTCGAGTGAGAAACCAAGGAAAAATCAAAGCAATAAAATCAAATCAAGCCAAAATCAAAGCAAAATTGCAATCAAGCCATAATCCAAATTTAATTGAAAATCAAAAGCCATTAAATCAATTTAAAACAAACAAATCAAGTTAAATCAATAAATTATGTAATTAATCTAATTAATTGTATAGTTCAATTTAAATCAAATCAACCCATTTAAGGGGTACACATGGCTAAACAAATTAAATAATTTTAATTAATAAATCCCAATTTTCCCAAAACACCACATGGGAGGAAAATGCCTCAACCAATAGGATTTAAGGATCAAGTTCACATGGATCAAGCTCAAAATGAATCTCAATCAAACATAAGGTGAAAGAATCTTGGCCATCCATTTTGTCTCTTTGTCCCAAGCTTTGAGGAAAATCCATTTAAATTGTCTCCAAAGGTGGAACCATGGACTTAACCCTAATCCAACCATGATCAACTCAACTCCACCCCCTACGCTTGCCAAAATATATAAAAGCAAGGCTTAAATCAATCAATTATCATCCATGAATATGAGAATAGCATCAAGCCTCTTGCAATTTCAAGCGAGAAAGGCAAATTTAGTACTAATTAAGGCTTAATTCATTTTGGAATTGAACTTTTAGTTTGTTTATCATTCAATTCTCATTTTAGAGCTGTCACTAATGGAGGCTTGTTGAGAGCTTTGCATTAGAAAATCTAAATAGAGGTCCATAGAGTGCTTAATTGTCATTTATTTGTTAAATAGCTTACTCTTTGTGATAATTTAGTTATTATTTTCATTTATTTGCAATACTAACCCTATGAAGGTTCTTTTCATAGCACACAGTATCTACAACAATATTCACATCTTCATCATTGTTGATATCATCAAGATCTCCATTTGTGATGTCTTTAATAAGTACATCATCTATCCTTGTTATTACCAATTGCTCAAGAGGATCCTTGTACTCTTCTTTATAGCCTACCGGATAAAAATTAATTGCAATGGTAGTGTCTGGTACCTCGGTATTTGATAACTCAATGGGTTCCTTAGTAGCCAGATTTGTATCATTTGAGTGTATACCTTTACCTTTCTTCTTGATTTTCTTGTCAAGAACTACTGCTAATGCCAACTTGTCAGCTTCTGCTCAGGTAGTAAGAATTGTAGTCCATAACAGTTAACTATTCTCATCAACATCCTTAAGTTTTCCTGGCAGAATATTTAGTGCTCAACTCTTTACTAGAAATATTTTGGAATATTGTGTCATCAATTCTTCAATCTCAGGAATCGATATGTAGGCATAGCCAATATCAGTGAATGTTCCCTCATCATTTTCTCAGTGTGCAAGGCATAAGTCCATCTTGCTGACACTTTCTCATACAAACTCTTAGGTACATATTTAGCAAATTCAACTGGTACCTTTTAAATTTGATCATCATCTATACGATGGCCTCTGTGTGTGTGAAAATTGTACCTGATCTGTAGACACAACACTCAGTAAAACATTAGAGGTTAGTGATAATCAAAATCGTGCAAAATTGAAAGCTAAACTAACCAAGCGATTTACTGCCTTCTAATAGGTGCGAGATTAATGTTCTCAGATTGTAATCGAGATCAGTGACCTAGACGACACCTAAATGAAGGATTTGAATGCAAAAGATGAATATGAAATTGAATGCAATTAATCTATATTTTTGATATTTTCTATGCAATAATAATTGTAAAAAACTGATATGAAATCTATGCTAAATGAAATTGATATGCTATGAATGCTATTGAAAATTGATATGCTATGAATGCAAAAAAAATAAGATTGATCTCACAAAGATGTCGATTCGCAAGAGCTTTGATTCTTCAATTCCAATTCTCCAGCGTGATTGTGCAAAATATGAGATGAGATATGAAGAGCTGAAGCCTTTAATTTATAGAAATCCAGGGCTTTGGAGGTGCATGGATAAAAGCCATAAATTACTCAAATTGATTTTTGAGTTATCTGATCATGAAAGATAGTTAATTCTCAAAATCATGCAAAAATAGCTTTTTAACTCAAATTAGAGTTTAGATCAGCTTTTTGAACTCCAAAAGGATGTTGAGTTCCAAAAAGTCAATAACTTGCATTGATTTTCTGATTTGGAGTTTAACTGTTTCTTTTGAATATGCATAATAATTAAGAATTAAATAAATAAATAAAGTGATTTATCCTCAACTCAACTGATTTTTGAAATAAAATAATTAATTTATGGGTTAATTAACTATTTTATCAAACTTTTATTAAAAATTATATTATTAAATAATGACAACATGCTTTAATTAATTAAATAAGAATTTAATCAATTAAAGATAGGAACTTTGATTTATTGTCAAAATTAAATAATACAATTAATAATAGATAGAATTAAATTTAATTAAACAATTAAGTGGCAAGATATTAAATCTAATTAATTAAATATGAAAATATTCAATTAATCAAACTTAGGATAAATGTGATTTATTGCCAAATAATTATAAAATTAAAGATAATTATGATAATTAGGAATATTGCTAGGAATATTCCCCGATGCAAAATTTAAGATAATCAATTAGATTTGATGATATTCAGATGTGCCTTAGGTTAGGACTTTGATGTCGATTTTGTCTGATTTGTTGATGTAGGAGGTTAATGAACTTATAGCCCATTTTTGGGGTATTACATTTTGCCCCTCTTTGAATTACTGTGCGAAGCGCAGTGGTTCAAAGAAAGTCTGTGTTTGATAAAGATATGAAACTAATTCAAAAGATAAACCGATCTCAAGATAGAAACCAATTGAAAGATATTGAGATAGGAGTTGATTGAAAGATATTGAGATAGGAGGTCCTGAATGACGAGAGATAATGTTCACTGTAGCAGCGATGAACCTATGATTGTGAAAAAGTGTCAAAACACCTGATTCTAAACCTTAGGATTGATAAGAAGTGAGTGACCCGTTCTAGACTCGATTGTCTTAGCAGAACTAGCAGGTATCACATCCGAACCCTTCAGTTGTCGGAGAACCAAGGAAAGAACACAATTATCTGATGGTTGCAAAAACTGATACAGTTTACAAGATTAGGAGAATACCAGATTGATATGGATCTTGATGAATCTGATATGCCCCAAGTGATGATAGATTTGCCCCGAGCGATGAGGTCTTTTTTTTTTGATGAATCAGTAACTAGACGTGATTGTTTGTCTTGATTACTAATGAAAGATATTGATAGATTTGATTGACAGACTTTGAATGATGTGCAATACCATGCCCCCTTCGGGATTAAAATTGAAATCTGACAAGAAAATTCAGCGTTATAGTTTAGAAGCATGTTAATTGATTTGAGAAGTGTGGTGAAACACGTCCGAGAATGCATTCTGCATCATTTGGAGGTCCTGAAGACCAAGTTTGACTAGGTTAAACCATGAGTTGACCATCGTTGACCAAGTTGAAATTTTGATAGTTTGATGAAAGCTAATCAGTTAAGTTGAATTCTAGATTTGTGTGATGATTGAAGGTCGAATATGCCAGCAATTAATAATATGAATGATCTCAGATTTGAATTTTGATCCCGAAAAAGGATTCTACGTGCTATTTCATTGGAGGAACCTTCGTGTGAGATTCAACTCTTGTTAGACTTGAAGATGCGATTTGAAGAATCATTTAAGCATTGAAGTTCATTTAATCATTGTGAGATCATGCAAACATGCAAAATGCAATGAGACATGCAAAATGAAATGAGACATGCAAAATGAAATGCAACCTAAGACCTAGGACCTAGTCACTGATCATATGTCGATTTGTTATCATCATTGAACTTTTAGGTAACCGGATAAATCAATACAATGCCCACTAGCCATGAAACCATAGACATATGAATATCGATTTGTATGCGCAAGAATCAATACAACACCCACTGGTTATACAACCATGGACATATGAATATTGATTTGTTTTCGGAATGTCGGATTAGATATAAGCACCAAGGCACAAATGCCAGGATGACCTGAATATCATGTCCATTTTGATATAGCAATTTGTACAAGTATCAAAACATAAACGTCGTGATGACCTGAGTACGCCTTGCATTGCAAACACATCAAAGAGTCAAAAGATCATTCTAAATCCAATGTGAATTACCCGTAGTGACCCTTTATCGTTCACCTCCTTAGGCAAGATCGCGTTTCACAGTAGGAGAAAGAATTCACTCAAAAAGACAATAGTTAGATCAAACTTCTTTGAATTGTCTGGGTATCAATGGTCGAGGTACGCATGGCCATCCAATTTGAGATAGAGGCTCTTATAGTCGGACACCATTTCAATCTAGAATTTCCAAAGTTATTAGATTTTCACATACAAGCAGAAGACAAAGAAAAGATTATGCCCCCAGTCATCACCCTCTAAATCCTGTAAAGGACATCATCGAAGAGATCGAAGGGACACAATATGCAAAAATCTCAATGTGAATCAGTAAGCATACAAGGAGATAAAAGCATGTAAAAAGCATAGATTGTTTTCAGTTTGAGTTTGATGTTTGATTGCGTTGTTATAGATGCAAAATCCTTTCTGGAGACAAGACTGACTGACTGACTCAAATGAAGCTTCAAAGGACTCTGAGTGGCTATGACATGTCTAAGATACATTGGAGGCCATAGGATATGACATTGATTGCCCCCAAGTTTGAACATTGATAGGATACAGACGCTCAAGCTGATTGGTATACAGACCAACTTATTGAAAACTGGAAATGTTGAAACAAACCGGGAGATATGTACAAACTAAAGCAAGACTGAAAGCTGGGAAAGACCAAGATTGTGCTGATAGACGGAGCATTTTGAACAAGTGGCATCCGTTTGCTGGGTTTTCACCATCTTGGTAGAGATTCTACTTTTGCTACCAAGGTGCCTGTTTCCAAGTTTTCACCAAGGCACTTTTTCTTTTTTTTCTTTTTTTTTGTATTTTTCATTTTTCAATTTTTTTTGTATTTTTGATATTTTTCAATTTTTTTTGTGAATCATCAAGGCACCTATTGCTAGGTTTTCACCAAGATGTTCATTTTTTTCAGGACTTTTTCTGATTTTTAAGATTTTTTCAGGGCATTTACCAAGCACTGAATGCCTTAGGCGTAGAATTTGTTCAGATGGAGAACGTTGATTGGTTCTCAGAGTTGTTCTCCTTCAGTCATTGAGAGTTGATAGGCACCAGAGCCAAAAGTAGCAGTGATAACAAAGGGACCCAGCCAATTGGGTTCAAACTTCCCCTTGCGTTCTCGATGTGATTGATTTTTAGGATTTTCTCTCAACACTAGATCACCAACCTGAAATTCTCTATGTCTGACTTTCTTGTTGTAGCCTCTAGACATTCTTTTCTGATACACTCTGAGATGATCATATGCTACTTGTCTGCGCTCATCTAGTAATTCAAGTTCTTGTAACCTAGACGCTCTATAGTCATCATCAGTTACGAGACCATGCATTCTAATTCTTAGTGATGGGATTTTGACCTCAATAGGTAGTACTGCTTCAGACCCATAAACTAAAGTGAAAGGTATAGCCCCAGTAGGTGTTCTAATACTTGATCTGATACTGATTCTGATACTTATTTTGATACTGATTCTAATACTTTTTATGATACTGGGTCTGATACTTGTTCTGATACTGGTACTGATAATTGTTCTAATACTGGTTCTGATACTAATTTTGATACTGATTATGATAATTGTTCTGATACTAGTTCTGACACTGATTCTGATACTAATTTTGATAATGATTCTGATAATTATTCTGATACTAGTTCTGATACTTGGTATACTTGATAGCATCTTTTTCCATTGCAAACTCCCAAGCAAGATTATATCATGCAGTCCCAATATCTAGCAAGGTGGAGAACAAGAGGGATTGGCAAGCTGGTGGAAGAGATGGAAGACAAGAGAATGAAAGCTAATGAAGGGAAGAAATCCTCAAGGGAAAACTCCTCAAGAATACTCAAGCTAGGGAAAAATTGTCATGTAAAGCGCATTTGGACAAGCAATGAAAGGCCATCATAGAATAAGTCACAATAGCGTAATGCCAAAGAAAGAAAGGATGTAGTCCAAAAGAGTAGACATGTTAAGAGGCTTCATAGCACTGTGTTTTACTCTTTCTTTCTTTTTTTATTAGATCAAGACCAAAGGGGAAAAGGATAGCGATAGGCGAAAATGAATGGAGGAAGATGGATATGAAGGCTAAACAGGAAGGGAATGAAAGCAAGATCACCGTAAGATAGCTCACAAAATAGCCAAATATTCATGTATAGATCAACATTGTCAAGATCAAAGAGAGAAGATGGAATGGATGAAATATGTAGAAGAACTACGCATGATGCCTGATTGTCAGGTTTTCATCATGGTACTTATCCAAGGTGCCACAAGGAAGTGGTTTTCACCATAGGACAAATTTATTTCTCTTTACTTTTGCTACCAAGGTGCCTGTTTCCAGGTTTTCACCAAGGCACATTTTCAATTTTTTTTTATTTTTTTTTATTTTTTTGGAAGAAGGCAAGCTTTTTAGATAATGCTCCTTGAAAGGATAAACCATGATATGCCAAGGATTCAAAATGATATGCTCAAAGATGCTGATAGGGAAAGGGAGATGGAAGAGAAAAATGGAGGATAAGGTTTTATGTAAAGCGAGTGAGGTTGGAAGATAGGAGGAATAGGCAAATGAGGAAAAATGATAGAAGGTAGAAGGATAATGCATGGAAGGATTGTGAAAGGGTAGGTGGAAAGGAAGGCAAGATCAACGTAAACACACACCTTGAAGGGTGGTGAGAGGGTGGAGGAAATGTGAATGAAGGAATACGTGAAGGAATATGGTGAATGGATAGCAGAGGTTGAGGTTTAGGCGCATGGAATGAAAGAATATTTTTGAAGGGAAATGAAGTGGAAGCCTTTGAAAGCTTGAATGTCAATTTCACTTTTTGCTCAACACCAGACTCTTTCAAGAGAGACTTTGGAATCCATATAGCCGTAGGCTTTTTATTTCCTTTTGATGATTTAGAGATAATATCTTCAATGATGGATTTTGGAACCCATACTTGTCTTGTAATTTTTTTCTTAGATATCTCTTTTGACTTTATGTTTCCATGTCTATTAGAGGAGACATGGTGATCTTTTTTTGATGGATTCTTGTATTGCTTCTTTTTATTGTATTGAACATTCAAGTTACTTCCAAAGGACTTGGGACTTGTGGAAGAAGGAGGAGGATATGACTGGTTTAGATGGGTGGGTGGATGAAAAGGATTCAAGGGTATGCATCTATGTTGATCTTGAGGAAAGATGGGAGATGGAGGTATGTAAGGACCTAAGATGGATGGCAAATCAGGAGAGCTAGGAGGGGAAAGTGAAGGGACATAAGGACCCAAGATGGAAGGAAGGCATGAAGCCCTTAGTAGTGGTGGAAGAGGTCCAAGGATGGAAGTGGAAGATGCAAAAGGATAATCAATAAGTTCATCATCATCTATATGACAACCAAGGATATCAGCATCTTTAGAGTGAGCATTAGAATTTTCAATAAAATCATGGACATCTTGAATAAGAGCATTTTCTTGATAGGATCATTCAAAGCTTGCGAAGACTTAGGAAGAGTAGAAAGTGGAAGTGAACATGGAGTGGTAGAACAAGAAGATGAAAGACTTTGATCTTGACAAGGATCTTCGGATAGCATAAGCGCATAATTATTCTCTTGTTTTTCAATAGGCTTAACATTGGAAAGAACACCATTTTTACCAACCTTAATGGAAGTATCATCTTTGGAAAGTGCAAGCGTAGTAAGGTCATTTTGATTGTCAATAAGCTCATTAGTGTAAGTAGTAGCCTGATCTTGCTTAGGAGAAGACCCGAGACATGGTGGAATGCATGAAAAAGGGTCTATAGGATCAAAAGAACCCTGAGGCAGATAAGAGACATCAGAAAAAAGAGTGGATGACATGAAGGGTTCTTGATCTTGATCTTTCTTTATGTTTTTTTCTTCATCATTTTTAGAGTCCTCTTGACATGGAGCCACTTCTAAGGACAAGGAAGCATGTTGGGATTGTATGGATGACTTTGGAAGAGATGGTGGAGGACTAGCTGAAGTAGGGATTATAGCATATGAAGGCTTAGGCTCTTTAGATTTATCATTATTGAAAGTCTTTGCAGCCAAGTGAAGGTTAGCTTGAGTTTCTTTAAGAGGTAGCCCTAGGGGATAACTATAGGGAACCACATGAAAAGTATCAGGGCTTGTGTCAGATGAAGGTTCTGTGAAAGATTTGAAAGACTCGGAAGCTTTAGGAAATGTATGGGTATTGGAGGAAGTAGGGGATGGAAGGGAACCATCACAAGACAAAGGTCCAACATTAACATGATCTTGCTTGAGAGTGTAATCTTTATTTTTAGCCTGAGAGATCTTAGAGGAGAGATCCTTATAGTATGCATGTTTATAATCAGCATGGTAAACTTTCTCTTCCTCAAGTGAAATAGATGGATCATCTAGGTATTGTGCATAGAAATCATCAAAGTCTCTTTCATAATCAGAATCATATGGATCACCCTCATGATCTATCCAATGTGACGGCCCATTTGTAGTAAGCAGGAATGGACGATGAGGAGGACTCTTAGGAACAGAGGTGTCATAGGTATCATTACATTGTCTGTCGTCATAGTCATCATAGTCTCCAAAGCTAGATGTGTCACTCTCCGTGGAAGAGGTATCATATTGCTCAATTTTTTTTCGGGGGCATGGTGACATGTACAAGTCTTTATCAAATGGAAAAGAGTATAGAGATTCCATGGAGAACTTTTTAGATTCCTTCTCTTTCCCAAGTTTGTCAAGTTGGACTTGCATAGCTTGCAGCTGCTTCATCATAGCGGTGATTAGAGCTTCTTCCTCTTGTGTACTAATTCTCTGAGACATGTGTACTGATTCTCAATAGCTATTGCTCTATTCCTGACACAATGATATTTTTGACAGATTCTGGAACTAGGCTGGAAACATTGGATATCTTGCAATTTGACAATTTCTGACAACTCTCTCAAATTTTTCCAAACGACACTCTGCAAACTCGTACAACACTGGGTAGTCTATGAAACGACAGTTGACAAAACTCGTATGACAATTGCTAACAGGGTTTTGACTTTCTTGAATTTGCTGGTTTGAAAACTCGTACGACACTGGGTTCTCAATCGTACGACAGATGGGCAATACTGAAATGACACTTGACAAAACTCATACAACTTTTGACTTCTTGAAATGACTTTTGACTCCAGAAAGATTTTACGTCAATTTTTGCAAAATTTAAGGTCTTCAGTTTTGGATTGTTTGCAAATTGTACTATCCAGATTTTGAAGGTTATACCAGATTTGATCATTTTTAATAGCCAAGTAGATAAACAAGCACGCAGAATAGCAAGCAAGTGATTCCAAGCACGTCTGAAAATAATGAACAAGGGCAAAAGCAACCTTGTGCATGAACAATCAAGTGACCAAATTGTGCTAATCCCTGAGAGTACTAATTGTGTATGTTCTGAAAAGTTTTGCAATAACACACATATACCTGAAAGTGAAAAATTGGCCTCTCTAGGGTTTTTAGTAATGGTTTGACTCTGCAACTTTTATGATTCAAAGGGGTGAACTCCAATCTCGACGCACCAGGGTTTTGACACAGTCTGAGAACTTAATCTTCAAGAGCTGCTAGGGAGATCTGACAACCCAACAATGAACCATACCCGTGGAGATTTCTTCCACAAGCACATTTATATAGCGGCTGTCACTACCATGGCGAAAATGGCTATTACCGCTTGAGGTTCCATCAATGCAGTTTGCCCTATGAAGGGATTGTCCGCTACAGTTAACCCTCTCTAAAGGTGACTCATAGATTTATACCACAAGGGGACTTGGCTCCAGATTCAAGGTTTTGACACCTCTTCACTTTTAACCTAAACAAAGCAAGCAGATTAATCCGACACGCTAAGACAAAGTTCTATCCCACCAAGGTCTGTGATATCAACTCCACGTGATCTATCAACCTCTCCAAGGAGAGAATGTATCAATCAATAAGAGAAGACGCACTAACCAATCTTGATTCACCAAAGCTCATGATATCAACCCCACGTGATCTATCAACCTCTCCGAAGAGAGAATGTGTCGATCAATAAGAGAAGACGCACTAACCAAGTTGAATGTGAAACGCACTAAGTATCCTCCCTACCTACAAGGATTCTGTCGTCAAGAAAGATTTCTCTAGGAATCTAATCTCTCAAGAATCACGAATAGTGTTCATAGGGCCTAATTACTATGTGAGCACAGATATATTCCCGAAAGCAAATCTACCAAAAGCATCCAAAAAGTAGAAAGAGGAACACTTAACGCTTAAAGAGAATAGATGAGTCCACAAGGTGGAACACTTAACACCTCACACAAGCTAAAAATGAGTCCCCAACTTAGAAAATAAGTGAGTTCCTAAAAGCACAAAAGGGTTGCCAAGTGGAACACTTAACGCTTCTGTCCTGTTGACCCCTCCCCTTTATGGCGCTAAGATTGTAACCACGGGGTGGAAATGAGGGGCCGGTGGATTAGCGAGTCCAATAACCCAAGATAGCAATCAAGATCAATCACAAGTATTCTAAGACTACTTAATGAATCCTTAAGGGATCACAACCTAGTATCAAATTATGCAAGTGTGTAGAAATAGATCAAAAGCATGAAAAGATGCACACAAGCTTGACACGAGAGAGATTTATTTTAAGTCCAAATCAAAATATTTTTAGAACAAGGAGAATACCTGGTGATCCTCACAACGCGCTTAGTAGATTTTACCTAATTTTTAGCAATTCTTGCACTTTTCCCAATCAAAACCAGTAGAAAATCAATCAGAAACAGTAAATTTCAATTGTTAGGGTTAGCTGTCAGTCAAAATCCAAAAATCAAATTTGACAAACTGTCTGCAAAAATGAAATGATAATTGAAATCTAGTACCAAAACTCGTACGATAGTGGGTATGCTCCTAGACGACAGTCCAGAAACTCGTACGACACTGGGTATGCTACCATACGACAGTTGAGCTCCCAAATGACAGTGGGTATGTAATGAAATGAGTCTCGATCTGATAGACTGTCGTACGACAGTGGGTCCAGTATCATACGACAGTGGGTATGCTCCCAGATGACACTGGGTGTCTGATGAAATGACAATCCAAAAAATCTCATACGACAGTGGGTCTCTTACCATACGACACTGGGTGTCTGATGAAATGACAATCTAAAAAAGCTCGTACGACAGTGGGTCTCTTACCATACGATAGTCGAATCCTGATGCCAAAACTCGTACGACAGTGGGTCTCTTACCATACGACAGTCGAATCCTGATGCCAAAACTCGTACGACAGATGTACGGACCGAAATTAAAAATTGCACTGTACGGACAGCTTTGATAGAAAAAGTGCCCAAAAAAAAAAAATTCTTTTTTGCAGGCAAAAAAGAAACAAAAAATAACGTCCTACTGAGAATACCACCAGAACGGGCAAGAGCAAGGGAATTCTGATAGAGAAATGATAGAAGATTGATAGAAATCAAGGGAAGCCCGTTTCAGGGCCCCACAGTGGGTGCCAGAAATGTGTGTGTGAAAATTGTACCTGATCTGTAGACACAACACTCAGTAAAACATTAGAGGTTAGTGATAATCAAAATCATGCAAAATTGAAAGCTAAACTAACCAAGCGATTTACTGCCTTCTAATAGGTGTGAGATTAATGTTCTCAGATTGTAATCGAGATCAGTGACCTAGACGACACCTAAATGAAAGATTTGAATGCAAAAGATGAATATGAAATTGAATGCAATTAATCTATATTTTTGATATTTTCTATGCAATAATAATTGTAAAAAACTGATATGAAATCTATGCTAAATGAAATTGATATGCTATGAATGCTATTGAAAATTGATATGCTATGAATGCAAAAAAAATAAGATTGATCTCACAAAGATGTCGATTCGCAAGAGCTTTGATTCTTCAATTCCAATTCTCCAGCGTGATTGTGCAAAATATGAGATGAGATATGAAGAGCTGAAGCCTTTAATTTATAGAAATCCAGGGCTTTGGAGGTGCATGGATAAAAGCCATAAATTACTCAAATTGATTTTTGAGTTATCTGATCATGAAAGATAGTTAATTCTCAAAATCATGCAAAAACAGCTTTTTAACTCAAATTAGAGTTTAGATCAGCTTTTTGAACTCCAAAAGGATGTTGAGTTCCAAAAAGTCAATAACTTGCATTGATTTTCTGATTTGGAGTTTAACTGTTTCTTTTGAATATGCATAATAATTAAAAATTAAATAAATAAATAAAGTGATTTATCCTCAACTCAACTGATTTTTGAAATAAAATAATTAATTTATGGGTTAATTAACTATTTTATCAAACTTTTATTAAAAATTATATTATTAAATAATGACAACATGCTTTAATTAATTAAATAAGAATTTAATCAATTAAAGATAGGAACTTTGATTTATTGTCAAAATTAAATAATACAATTAATAATAGATAGAATTAAATTTAATTAAATAATTAAGTGGCAAGATATTAAATCTAATTAATTAAATATGAAAATATTCAATTAATCAAACTTAGGATAAATGTGATTTATTGCCAAATAATTATAAAATTAAAGATAATTATGATAATTAGGAATATTGCTAGGAATATTCCCCGATGCAAAATTTAAGATAATCAATTAGATTTGATGATATTCAGATGTGCCTTAGGTTAGGACTTTGATGTTGATTTTGTCTGATTTGTTGATGTAGGAGGTTAATGAACTTATAGCCCATTTTTGGGGTATTACAGCCTCTTCTATCTTTTGTTGATCCTTGGTAGACAAATGTACATACCAACTCATTTTGGGGTTTTTAAGACCACCAGTTTCCTTTATTATCTCAGCCAATTCATCAACAAATAGATTCTTATTTACAACTACTTTAAATTTATCTTGGTCTTCCTCTTCATCTTCTTCAACAATGTCATCCTTTTCCCTTATCAACTTCCTCCTCTTCTTGGGTAGCTCATAGGTGGCTTGGGCACCTCTCTTTTTATTTTGATATGTTTTTGTAGGAGTGGGCCTAGAAATTTTCACAACTCCTTTCTTCAAAGTTGGAGAAGCAGTTGTTGTAGACCTTGTTCTTGCTCTTGTCATTACTTCTGCTTGCTTCCTTTTTCCTGTGGCCTTGATCGGTGTAGATTGAATGTCTTTATCAGGATCAGTCACCTCCTCATCATGCTCACTATTACCTATCAGTAACTGTTCCTCAATTTCCACTTCAACCGGAATAGCCTTGGATGCCTTTTCCTCTTCTGCATCATCTCTGAACTATTTTAGCAATGTGTCCATTTTCTTAGTCACCTTGACTCTGACTAGATCCATTTTAATTCTTTGCATGGCCTCTTCATAGGTTCCAAACCTAGTTGCTAGTGGATCTTTGGGCTCGGCTAGTAAAGCCTTTATTGACCTAGAAGCTCGGTCAATGTCAAGTTCACATCCCATTGGTGCCAACCATACCGTTCTCGATTCAACCGCCTTGATTAGAGTGGTGTCAGTGTCCACTAAGAAACATATATCATCTTTATATTCCTCAACCAATTGTCCTGGTATTCTACTTCTTTGATGTATTCAGTCCTTGAATTGCTCAAAATATACATCCATAATGCTAACAAAATCTTGTCCCAAACTTTGAATAAAATCATTTATTTGTAGAATGACTAGTCGGTCAGTATTCCAGTCAACATTACCAACTAAGGGGAAAAATGTTTGCACATAGAAAATATGCAAAGTAGTAGTGAACCAAACTTACATGTATTAGACTTTGTCGACTTGATGGTTCTCATGTTATCTTCTAACTGTTTCAATAAGAGCTCGGTAAGGTCCAATTGAAAACCTTTCTTCACCATCTTATAAGCTATGTCCACAGCTCCACATGGCATGTTGCTAGGTCTACTAGATTCACTAGTATATTTGAGGCCAAATTCCAATGACCATATGTCAAATTTCCAACGCCTATTTATCAAAATTTTGACAAATCTGTCTATCGGTGTTTTTGCATTGGAAATGGTGACGGGAGTTATAACCATTGATTTTCTAACATAGTCTCCCATCGAAAAATGTCACATAAATAGAAACTTTACTATGGGACGGTCTATTGAAAAGCTGATCTTTACGACATTTGTTCTATTGTAATTGTGATAGATATGCACTAGATCTCCGATAGGAGTACCCGTCGGATGTATGGCAGCACCATCACAGTAATCTGTCAAAGTAATAAACTACCGACGGGAGTATCCATCAGACGTATAGCGCATCTGTCGAAAAAGATTTACTACGTGTTGAAAAAGTGATAGATTAGCATAGTAAAAATAACAAAGCTCAAGAGACCATCATAGTTGGTCTCCGGCTTTGGTCCATATACTGACAAAACATTTTACATTTCGTTAGCTCATCAAATGAGGGGATTTGAAATAATTTAATAAAATATTTTCATGATAACGTATATTATTTAAGTTGACGTTGCATGAATTTATCGACTGTATGCACTTGTATACTATGAGCACAGCCATAAAGAAGCATCTCCTCCCATGGCCTACATTACTCAAACCATGGGAGGGGATGCTTCTTTATGGTTGTGCTTGATGTATACAAGTGTGCGAAGTAGATAAATTCATTCACCGTCAAACTAAAGTAATATACATTATACATGAAAATATCATCCATTAAATTCTTTCAAATCACCGCATTTGATGAGCTAACAAAATGTAAAATGTTTTGTCATTATATGGACCAAGGACGGAGACCAACTATGATGGTCTCTTGAGCCCTGCTATCTTTATTCCTAGCTACTGGGTAAGGGTTGGAAGACTTATACATGTTGATCATTGAGAATAATCATCGCCTTGCCTTTATGTACACTACATAATATCCAATATAAGGGAAGGCAAAAAATATGAATGGATAAAAGAAATGAAAGATACAATAAAATTATCTTGTTTTTTACCTTCTCATAATTGATCCCAGTCTCGCAAAAGTAATTTTATACAATCACTAGCACATTTCCTGCATTGGATGAGAAATGGTATCCAAAGTTTCTAGATTCTGAGAAGAGGTATGAGTGGAGCCCAAAAAAGGGATATTTGTGAAGATTTTATAGACGTAGTACTGAATCATCATCTCTACACCGGTACTCAATTTGGAAACCCTCTCTAGAAAATCTCCACATCTAGAAAATCTCCACAAAAATTCCTTCTAGCCTCCACTGCATATACATCTTCTCAGTATCTAAAAACTCTCCGTCATTGATTCCCATCATTTTTCACCATCTCCGTGGACTAAGACCTTAAATTATTGAGCTTCTCTTTGTTTTTAGAATAGTTTAACATTCTTTACTTAACAGGGCCAATCACGTGAAGGTGGAAGCTCATCTGGCCTCTCCTAGGAGCCTCTTATGACCCTAAATGACTGTAATACCCCAAAAATGGGCTATAGGTTCATTAACCTCTTACATCAACAATTCGATCGAAATCGACATCAAAGTCCTAACCTAAGGCACATCTACACATCAGTTTATCAAAAACCTAATTGATTATCTTAATTCTGCATCGGGGAATATTCCTTGAATATTCTTAATTTATCATAATTATCTTTAATTAAATATTATTTCACGATAAATGTCATTATTTATCCTAAAGTTGATTAATTGAATATGATGAATATTTAATTAATTAATTTAATTCTGCCACTTAATTATTTAATTGGATTTAATTACATTTATTCCTAATTAATATTGTTTTTATTTTGACAATAAATCAAAATTCCTACAAACAATCAATTGAATATTTATTTAATTGATTTAAAATCAAAGTTGTCAAATTTAATGATTTAATTGGAATAAAGTTTGATTAAATAATTGATTAACCCATAAATTAATTATTTTTATTCAAAATTAGTTAAGTTGAGAATAAATCACTTTATTTTTAAATTAATTCATATTAAATCATGCACAATAAAAAAAGGAGTCAACTTTAAATCAATTATCAATTTTAATTTGTTAACTTTCTAAACTCGACATCTAATGATGAGTTGAAAAAGGGAACTAAAACTCTATTTTGAGATAAAAACTATTTTTTGCATGATTTTATGAGTTATTTATTCTACTTTCTTGTTAACTCAAAAATTAACCTGAGTTTATCAAGAGTGATTTATGGTCTTTCTTATGCATCCTCAAAGCCCTGGATTTCTGTAAAAACAAGGCTCATCTCTTCACAAATCATCTCTCAATCTCTCGAATTTGCACAATTACTCTGGCGAATTTACAACTGAAGAACAAAGCTTTTGTGACAGGCAATTTTGTGAGATCATTTCATAGTTTTTCATAGCTTTTGCATACTTTTGCATTCATCTTCATAGAATTGTTATATTAATTGCATATCATTTCAATTCAATTCTAGATTAGATTCATACAATTTTTCATCCTAATTGCATAGAAAATATAAAAATATAGATTAATCTGCATTCATTCTACATTCATCTTTTAGCATTAAATCCTTCATTTAGGTCTTGCATTGTCACTGATCTTGGTCTAATCTGAGAATACCATACTCACACCTACTAGAAGGTAGTAAATCACCTGGTTAGCTTAGTTTCATTTATTTGCAGATTTCGATTTTGCTAACCTCTAATGTTTTACTGAAGTGTTGTGTCTATAGCTAGGTACAATTTTCACACACATTTCTAGCACCCACCGTCGGGCCCTAAAATGGGTTTCCATTCTATTCTATCAAATTTCTATCATTTTTCTCAAACCCATGACCACAAGGTTAATTTTTGTGAGTTTTGTGATAAATTTCTGAGTTGTTTTTCTAGAAATTCAACTGATATTTTTATTGGTACATGCACATATGACATGATACAGATCCAAAATTTAAATTTATGGAAAGGTATTTGAGTTAGCTTTCATTTTCCATTGGTTTGAATTAAATTTTTTTTAATTTGCAAAAGTTATTATCATTTTAGTGAAGACTGGTCAGAATCTGATTTTATGAAATCCGACTGATGTTTTTATTGGTACATGCACATATTACATGATACAGATCCAAAATTTATATTTTTGGAAAGGTATTTGAGTTATCTTTCATTTTCTATTGGTTTGAATTAATTTTATCTTGATTTGCAAAAGTTGTGATTGATTTAGTGCAGACTAGTTAGAATCTGATTTTTTATGACAATAAGTTTTTCGATTATCAAATGACATATTATCTTTAACTAACCTAATTTTCTACCACATGGGGTTGAAAATTTGTGTTTCTTTTTTGATGGATTTTTATAATAGTGGGTTGCATGTACAAGAATAGGTAAGTTTTTCATAACAGTGGTTTGCGGGTCCAGGTGCAGGTACATCCTATGGGTACAAAAGATAGAAGACAAATGCTCAATAATTGCTAAAATAGGTAAAAATCTACTAAGTCCCTTGCGAGGAACTCAGGTATTCTATTCAATCTGATAACACTTTGATTTGGATATAAAATGAACTCTCTTGTGTCAACCTTGAGTGCCTTTACAGCTTTCATAATTCACACTTCAATTTTGGGCTATAAAACGAACATAGATTTGCTTTTTGCATATCTGTTACACATAGTAAATAGGCCCTATGAACACTATTTGTGGATGATCTTGAGAGATTGGGCTTCATTCTCTTGTTCATGCATGCGAAGCTCTTCTTGACAATAGATCCCCTTGTAGGTAGGGAGGATATTGTGATTATCTCACATTCTACTAGGTTTGGTCCTCAACTTTTGATCGATACGTTCTCTCTCCGGAGAGATTGATAGACATAGTTGTTGACATCACAAATCTTGGTGAGATAATTTCATTCTTAGCGTTTCAGATTAATCTATCTATTGTGTTTGGGTAAAAGTGATAAGGCTAGAGGATTATGCTCTACTCCCTTTTTTGGTAGTATCAAAAACTCAAATCCTTAGATCTGGACCAAGTCCCCATGTGGTATCTTTTGTGAGTCACCTTTAGAGAGGGTTAACCATAGTGGACATTCCCTTTATTGGGTCAACCACGTGGATGGAACCTCAAGTGGTAATAGCCATTTTCATCAGGGTAGCAACAACCGTTATATAAATGTCTTTGTGGAGGAAATCTTCACAGGTGTGGTCTCTTGTTGGGCTATCAGATCTCCCTAGCAAATCTTGATTGATCAAATTCTTAGACTGTGTCAAAACCCCAGTGCACCTATATTGGAGTTCGCCCTCTTGAGATTATAAAAGTTGTAGAGTCAAACCATTACTACAAACCTTAGTGAGGCCATTTTTTCATTTTCTAGGACTATGTGCATTATTGAAAAACTTTTGAGAACATACACAATTAGCATTCCTACGGATTAGCACAATAAGTCACTATTGCTTGTTCATGTGCAAGGTTGCTTTTGCCCTTGTTCATTGTTTTGAGATGATTGCTTGCTTCCCTTTGCTTGTTGTTTTGCATGTTTGCTGTCTATTTGGTCCTTTGGAAACAAACAATCCTGAACTATTACACAGATTTTCAAACTTGAACAGAGGATATCTTACAAATAATCTGAAACTAAAAACTAAAAAATTAAAAATCTAAAGCAAAAATCCTTTCTCGTGTCAAAATTCATTCTGAAATTTCAAAACTCGTATCAAAGCTAAAGTCAAAGTTGTCATAAGCCTTCAAAATTTGTCAAGAATCTAGTTTTTGTAGCCTATTTCCAGATTCTGTCAAAATATTCACTGTGTCAGGAACAGAGTAGAAACTAGAAAGAATTCGATCATTTACCTAAAGTGGTCTCTTGAGTCTGGTTTAGCCTTTTGATTTATCAATTTGAGTCTTTTTCATCTTGTGTCAAAACCTTGTCAAAATTATCTTCAAATTCAGTCTTCATACAAAATGGTTAAGTGTTGTGAGCTCGTGTCCGCCATCTTTTGGGCGTCTCCCCATACTACTAGGGCACAATATCCTTCATTTACGTCTAATCTAATCTTCAATTAATCCAATCTTGACAAGGTTGCGTCATTCAATCTTCTTGAATCAAGTCATTCTTTAGTGTCTTCATCTTTCTCTTTTGCTTCATCCAAGGTTAATGGTGGAAACTAGAGCTTCCTCACACAATAAATCTAGAGAAGCACCCAATACCTTACCTTTGTCTACTCACGTGGGTCCAACCTTTGAGCAACTCTACAATTCAGGTCTTTATGAAGATGACAGTCTTGGCAATCTTTGATTAAAAACTGGTTACATACCCCCCCCCCCCCTCCATCAACCCACAGAGGTGATCAACAAACTCCACATCAATCTATCCTAGGGAGTCCTAAAAATCCTAACATGTCTCAAGGAGGGACAAACCATGATTCCCAAGGACATCAATCACAACATGGTGTAGATCAAGAACCCACACCTTCTAAAATTTATCGATATTAAAATGATGATGACTTCAATAAAATGATGAGGCATTTCTTGAAGGAAGAAAAAGAAACATACTTCCTAGAGTTAACTTGTCAAGGGGCTAAACTTCCTCCCAACTTTAATGTTGAAGATATCATTACGCATGAGGAAGAAACTCCAATCACCGCTATGATGAAACAGATGCATACCATGCAAGTCAAACTTAACAAACTTGAAAAAGAAAAGGAACCTAAGGAGTTTTCCATGGAAGCTCTATGCCTTTTTCCATTTGATAAAGACTTGTACATACCGCCATTCCCTAAGTGAGTGGAAATACCTATATACAATAAGTATGATGGAAACACTGATCCTCAAGATCATGTCAGGAAATTCCCTACTCAATCTATGGAGTTCATGCATGGACCAACCTACCTAATGCATCTTTTCCCTCGATCTTTGGGAGGGTCGGTTATTCATTGGTTCTCAAAAATGCCCCCTACTATCAAAACTTTCAAGGAGTTAATCAAACTGTTCTATCAACAATACTCCTACAACATCCAACATCTTGTCACTATGATCAACATCTGTAAGCTGAAACAAAACTCAGGAGAACCATTCCTAACTTTTCTCAAATGATGGAGGAAGAAGTTTTCTCTATATGCTAGACCCATTCCAAAAATTGAGAAGCTAGAAATTTTCATCAACAATCTTGTTCTAGAACTCAACTACCATTTGCAAATGCAAAATCATACATCCTTTGATAAAATGGTAGAAAATGCAATCAAAATTGAGAAAGTACTTGTGCAAAAAGGAGACATATCACTTCAAAAGGACAAGTATGAATCTAGATCTAATTCTAAACACAAAGGCAAAAACTAGAACAAGAATAAGGGCGTCATCACAGATGGCATTGTTGATACTATTTGTGCCCCATCTAAGGCACCTGCTTTCAATCTCACTATTGGCACCCAAGCCATCAAAGCTTCCAAAGCTAAAGCAACAGAATCTAACAAGAAGCCATTTGACTATAAACCTTGGGCTATAGATCCTAAACATAAGTTTACTCCTCTTGGAGAGTCCTTGGAATCTGCCATGAAAACTCTATTGGCTAACAACATCATTTCCTTTCCTGAGATAAAAGTCTTTGATCCTGAACCTAAACCAAAATGGTGGAGAGAGAATGATTTATGTGACTTCCATCACAATAAGGGTCATAAAACTAATAACTGCATATGCTTGAAACACATCATACAAGACAAAATTGATAATGGAGAAATTGTAATTGACAATCATAAAAGCAATAATGATCATACAACATTCACGGAGCCATTTCTGAAACATGGTCAAGGAGATTCATCTACTTAGCCTAATGTGGGTGCTAAAGTCAATTATGCTTACTCTAGAAACAATGTTGTCATCAATATGGTTGAACCATGCCTATCTGAGCATTGCAATGTCATCACAATTATAAGAAAAGATAGAGAAAATCAATCAGAAAATGCAGTTACTCGATCACAAGCTCAGGCACATCTGCAAGGACAAATCCCAAATTCATCCAATGTCCCTAAGATACCTTTCAATCTTTCATCTACTTCTAAATAGAAGGCTGCCTCTAAATCATCAAATCCTAAAGACATGAGGCCAACATCATACATTATTATCCAACAACTCCAACATACAAATGCAAAAATCTCCATGTTTGAGTTGCTTCGGATATCTCCAGCTGAAAGAGCCATTCTAGACAAAGCTCTACTTGGATCCAATGTTCCTGACAACCTTGATTTAGATAGATTCTGAACTATGGTTGGTCATCTCACATCTCCATAGTATATCTCCTTTTCAAAGGAAGATGATAATTCCTTGAGTCATCTGCATAACCAGCCCTTGCACATTGAAGTCTTGATCCAAAGCCACTGTGTCAAACGCATGTTGATAGATGGAGGCGCTAGTCTCAACATTTGTTCTTACAGTTTGATCACACAACTGGGATTATCAGAAGCTACCATTGATCCTAAAAAGAAGATAACTATCAAGGCATATGATGAACAAGAAAGATCTTCCAAGGGCCCAATTGTCTTACCAATCAGAATAGGGTCAGTTATCAGAGATATCACATGTCAAGTTCTTGATCTACCTTTGGCTTACAACATTCTTCTAGGGAGACCCTGGATACATGAAATGTGAGCTATTCCTTCCACATACCATCAATGTGTGAAATTCCCTTATGAAGGAGTAGAGGTGACGATTCTAGAGGACCTATACACAACTTGCAATGCATTGAAAGAAAGTGATGATAAACTTGTTCCTAATAACAAAGAATCTTCCACTAAGCAGATAGACATTGCTTCAACATCCAAGATGGAAGACATTCCTAAAGAAGTCAAAATCAAAGACAATGGTATGGGAGAATACACAATGGAACCTATTTTATCTCTCACATCTCTCCTTTTGTCCCCTAAATCTTATGGACAACCTTCTAACAAAGTGAAACCTACAACTAAAGAATCCTAGGTCATATTCAATGGAAGCTTTGTCATAGGACAAGTATCTAAACAAGAGTTTGAGGAAGAAGAAGTCGTGCTTGCATGGTTATAAAAGGATGAGCCTCAATCCATCTAGAAATGTGACTCCACTTCAAGAAAAATTCCTCAAAAGTCATATGGACCAGGGGACAAATTGATCACAAAAATGGGATATACTGGAAAAGGACCTCTAGGACTACAACGTAAGGGTCTTCTATCACCTCTTGACCACCATGGTCAAACCAACAAGAATACAATAGGTCTAGGATATAAGAAGAAGCCTTTCTATCTTAGCAAGAACTCCCCACATGTCTTAGAACAGAAACAAAAGGAAGAAACAACTGAACAATCTGACAGTGATGATTCAGACACCACTGATGAGCTCATTCCTTATGAACATTTTCCTAAAGAAATAGAAGACCTCCTTGAAGCTAAAGATGATCCAGTAAAAAGAATCAATGTAGTAGAAACACAAGAACCTACTATAGAACAAGAGACAGTTGCACCACAAGAACCAGCTGATCTCAAAGGCAATCAAACAAACAAAGAAGAAGGTGGTAGTTATTCTAAAACAGATTCCCATGAGTATGAATTCAAATCAAAATCTGAGGGTAACCCTTATTGGGGTATTCATCCTGACTTTACACACATTCTTAGATTTCCTAGAGGAATAGATGAGGAATCAAATGACTATGAATGGGGAGCCATTCTAGAGGAAGATGAGCTTATCACAAAAAAACATATTGATGTTGTTCACCAATATGCACCTAAACCCAACGTAAGTCTAGAGTGAAATAATGAACTTAACGAGTCTAATCCATCGATGGCTAAAGTGGACTCCCACAATGACATTGAGCCTATTCACAAATTGAATGTTTTGAGTTGTAATATCACCTTCAAACTCGAGAGTCGGGTTAGGACCAATGATGACAGATCCATATCCATAAACACTATTTCCCAATCTTTCACTACTTTGACTATCCAACATCCCGAACTTCTTTACCAAACCTCCATGAATCTGAGCTAAGGTAGCTATACCTTTCCAAATGACTATGCCCTTGCCTTCTACCTCAATGCAGTTGAGCCTATGACGACTTCCATCAGTGAACCAAGTGTTAGCATGACAGAGTCAAACATCAAGTATCTTAGTCAAAAGAATAGAAATAAAAATTAAATGAAAAGGAGTTCTGAGGGTGAAAACCACTTTATGGTAGTCTCAGAACCTACAAAAGTAAAAATAAAAGATGTATCCGAAGGTGAAAACTTCTCTAAGGCACCTAAGGATGAGATATTTTATGTCCTTCTAAGTCATTTATAGGATAGATCTCCACTTCTAATTGAGCCCACTCAATCCATCAACTTGGGAACAACAGAAGAACCATAGTTGATCCATGTAGCACAATCCTTATCAGAAGAAGAAAAGCAAAAATTTACCACATTCTTAACAGAAAAGAAGATCAACTTTGCATGGAAATATTTAGATATGCTAGGGTTGGATCCTGATCTTATAATGCACCATTTATCTATAGCTCTAGGATTCAAACCTGTTAAGCAAAAATTAAGAAAGATGCATCCACATGTTGCACTCTTGGTCAAAGCTGAATTAGAGAAACTACTAAAAGCTAGATTCATCTGAGTTATCGGCTATGCTGAATGGATATCAAACATTGTGCCTATTTCCAAACCAGATAAATCTATAAGAGTATGCATAGATTTTAGAGATGTAAACAAAGCATGCCCTAAGGATGATTTTCTACTACCTAACATTGATATGATAGTGGACATGACTGCGGGCTTTGAGATGTATTCTTTGATGGATGGTTTTTCTGGATACAACCAAATAAAAATTGCTCCAAAAGATCAAGAGAAAACTACTTTCACATGTGTGTGGGGTACCTTCTATTGGAATGTCATGCCATTTAGGCTTAAGAATGTTGGTGCTACATATCAACTAGCTATGACATCTATCTTTCATGACATGATGCATCAAACTATGGAGGATTATGTTGATGATACTTTTGCAAAATCTATGATAAGATCTAAACATCTAAATGATTTGAGAAAAATACTAGATTGAATGGAGAAGTTTAGTCTTAGGCTGAACCATAAGAAGTGTGCTTTTGGTGTCACTTCTAGAAAGCTCTTAGGCCACATTGTTTCAAAGAAAGGTATTGAAGTCAATCTAGCTAAGGTCAAAGCTATCATGGAGATGCAACCTCCCAAGAATATCAGTCAAATGTGAACATTACAAGGGAGAGTAAAATATATTAGATGCTTCATATCTCAGCTAGCAGACATATCACAAGCTTTCACAAAGACATTACATAAAGGTGTGACCTTTGCATGGAATGAGGAATGTGAAAATAACTTTAACCATATCAAGAAATATCTATCAAATCCTCCTATTTTGATGCCTCCTATATAAGGGAAGCCATTGATCTTATATGTCTCTGCCACAGATACATCACTAGGGGCATTACTAGCACAACATGATGAGAACAAGAAGGAAATAGCTATATACTATATCAGTAGAACATTGGTAGCATATGAGAAGAACTATTCAATGATTGAGAAAGCTTGTCTAGCTGTGATCTTTGCATCACATAAACTGAGACACTACATGTTAGCTCATACCACACATTTGGTAGCTATGATTCATCCACTAAAGTACCTCCTAAGCAAAGTTTCCCTCACAGGTAGGTTAGCTAAATGGGTGATGCTATTAAGTGAATTTGACATTGAATATATTGAAAGAAAAGCTATCAAGGTCCAAGCAATTGCAGATCAACTGGCTGACACACCTTTGTTTGATGATACACCAATGCAAATGGAATTCCCAGATTCCTCTATCATGAATCTTTCTTCTAGAGCATGGAAGTTATTCTTTGACGGCTCCTATACATAGAATGGATCTGGAGTAGGCATATTGTTCATCACTCGTCAAGGGTACTCAATCCTTAAAGCATTAAGAATCAAGTTTCCTTGCACAAACAATATTGTTGAATATGAAGCCCTTCTTAACGGCATGAAGATAGCAATTGAGTGGAGAGTAACCAAACTACACATTCATGGAGACTCACAACTTGTAATACACCAAGTCAATGATGTGTATCAAATGAAAGATGGAAAGCTAATCCCATACAAGAGAATGGTAGATGATCTAAAGAAATATTTCATATTTATCACCTTTGAACAAATTCCTAGAACAGAGAACAGGGTTGCTAATGCTATGGCAATGCTCTATACTTTATTACAGCAACCCGAACATGAGCTACACTACGAGTTCCTGGTGGAAGCACTATCTTATCCCACATATGATTCCCCCAAAACCCGCATGATCTGCACTATTTTTGGTCATGATTCATCCCAATACAAAAACCTTTTCACCTATCTCCAAGATCAAATCATTCCCGATACCTTCAACCACCATGAGAAATGATACCTTATCCAAAATGCATCCTGGTATGTCATCATTGGTCATGATCTATACAAATGAGGTCTAGATGGTACACTCCTTAGATGTTTAGAACGAGAAGAGTCTCAACGTGCATTAGAGGAAGTCCATGATGGTATTTGTGGATCACATTCCAATGGTTTAACACTAGCTTGAAAACTTATTAGGGCTGGGTACTATTGGCCTAGAATGGAAAAAGAGGCTATCAAGTTTGCTAAGAACTGTCAAAAGTGCCAAGTATATGGTAACTTAATTCATGCACCAAGGAGAGATCTAATTCCCTTTACTACACAATGACCTTTTCACCAATGGGCATTTGATCTTATAGAAGCCATACATCCTTATTCTTCTAATGGACATACCCATATTATTACAGCTACAGACTATTTTTAAAAATGGATAGAAGCAGTCCCTTTGACTCAAGCAACCGGCAAACAAATTTCAATGTTCATCTTGAACTACATCATATGTCAGTATGGTATTCCACATTCTATAGTTACAGATAATGGTGGACAATTCAAGAATAGAGACTTAGATGATCTATGTGCTAAATTCAAGATTACACAACATTGGTCATCAATCTACTATCCTCAAGGGAATGGACAAGCAGAGGCTTCAAACAAGAATCTATTGAAAATCTTGCATTGTACAGTTAATAAAATAGGAAGAGATTGGTATCTCATGATCAATCCAACTCTTTGGGCCTACAGAACAAGTATCAGAATGCCCAATGGGGCTACACCATTCACTTTAGTTTATGGGTCTGAAGTGGTACTACCTATTGAGGTTAAAATCTCATCACTGAGAATCAGAATGCATGGTCTAGTAACTGATGATGACTACAGAGTGTCTAGGTTGCAAGAACTTGAACTACTAGATGAGCGTAGCCAAGCAGCGTATGATCATCTCAGAGTATATCAGAAGAGAATTTTTAGAGGTTACAACAAGAAAGTCAGACACAAAGAATTTCAGGTTGGCAATCTAGTCTTGAGAGAGAATCCTAAAAATCAATCACATAGAGAACGCAAGGGGAAGTTTGAACCCAACTAGTTGGGTCCCTTTGTAATAACTACTACTTTTGGCTCTGGTGCCTATCAACTCTCAATGACTGAAGGAGAACAGCTCTGAGAACCAATCAACGTTCTCCATCTGAAGAAATTCTACGCCTAAGGCATTCAGTCTATGGTAAAATATCTTGAAAAATTTTGAAAATTTTGAAAAAAAGTCCTGAAAAAATGAACATCTTGGTGAAAACCTAGCAATAGGCACCTTGATGATTCACAAAAAAATTAAAAAATATCAAAAGTACAAAAAAATTGAAAAAAATGAGAAATACAAAAAAATGAGAAAAAAAAAAGTGCCTTGGTGAAAACCTGGAAACATGCACCTTGGTAGCAAAAATAGAATCTCTGCCAAGATGGTGAAAACCCGGCAAACAGGTGCCACTTGTTTCAAAATACTCCATCTATCAGCACAATCTTGGTCTCTCCCAACTTTCAGTCTTGCTTTAGTTTGTACATATCTCTTAGTTTGTTTCCACATTCCTGTTTTCAATAAAGTCGATCTGTGCACCAATCAGCTCAAACATCTATATCCTATCAATGTTCAAACTTGGGGGAAATCAAAGTCATATCCTACAGTCTTTGGTATCTCAGATGAGTCATATCTAGTCAAAGTCCTTTGAAGCTACATCTGAGTCAGTCACTCTGTCTCCTCTCCAAAAAGGATTTTGCATCTACAACAACGAAATCAAACATCAACACAAATTGAAAACAATCTATGTTTTTACATGCTTTTATCTCCTTGTATGCTTACTGATTCACATTGAGATTTTTTCATATTGTGTCCATTTGAGCTCTTCAATGATGTCCTTTATAGGATTTAGGGGTGATGACTAGGGGCATAATCTTTTCTTTGTTTTCTGCTTGTATGTGAAAATCTAACAACTTTGGAAATTCTGGATTGAAATGGTGTCTGTCTGTAAGAGCTTCTATCTCATATTGGATGGCCATGTGTACCTCGACCATTGATACCCAAAAAATTCAAGGAAGTTTGATCTAACTATTGTCTTTTTTAGAAATTTCTTACTCCTATTGTGAAACGCGATCTTACCTAAGGATGTGAATGATAAAGAGTCACTACAAGTAATTCACACTGGATTTAGAATGATCTCTTGATTGCTTGATGTGTTTGTTCTGCAAGGCATATTATGGTTATCATGATGTCTATGTTTTGATGCTTATACAAATTACTATATCAAAATGGACATGATATTCAAGTCATCCTGGCGTTTGTGCCTTGGTGCTTATATCTAATCTGACATTTAGAAAACAAAATCAATATTCATATGTCCATGGTTGTCTAGCCAATGGGCGTTGTATTAACTTTGGTGAAAAAATCAATATTCATATATTCATAGTTTCCTAACTAGTGGATGTTGTATTGATTTATCCGGTTACCTAATAAAAATTCAATGATGAAAATGACCGACACATGATCAGTGACTAGGTCCTAGGTCTCAGGTTGCATTTCATTCTACATGTCATTTTGCACTTTGCATGATCTCACAAATTACCTGAACACTTAAACGGTTCTTCAAAAACAAAAATGTTAAACATGACACAAGAACTGAGCATTGTATGAAGGTCCCTGCAACAAAACAACAAGTAGCATCCATTTTCAGGATCAAAATCAAAATTTGAGATCATTTACATTGTCAACTACTCGCATAATCGACCTTCAATCATCACAGAAATCCAAAATTCAACTTAACTGATTACCTAACATCAAACTATAGAAATTTCAACTTGGTCAACCATGGTCAAACCTAGTCAAACTTGATCTTCAGGACCTCCAAACGATGCAGAACGCATTTCTAAATGTGTACAATCACTTCTTCAATCAATTAACATGCTTTTGAACCATTCAATGTTGACTTTTCTTGTCAGATTTTGATTTTCATCCCAAAGGGGGCATGGTATCGCATATCATTCAAATCTGTAAATCAAATCTTCTCTTAGTAATCAAGATAACAACCACATCTAGTTGTTGATTCATCTAAAGACCTTGCCTCTTGGGGCACATCGCTTGGGGCATATCAGATTCATCGAGATCCATATCAATCTGGTATCCTAATCAATCTTGTAAACTATATTAGCTTTTTGTAACCATCGGTTCATTAGTGTTATTTCCTTGGTTCTTCGTAACCGAAGGGTTTAGATGTCATACCATTTGGATTCCTTTGGACAATCAAGTCTGGAATCAGGTCACTCACTTCTTCGTAATCGTAATGTTTAGAATTAGGCATTTTGATACTTTTTCATAATCACCGGTTCATTGTTGCTATAGTTGACATCATCATGATTCTTGGTCAACCAGGACCTGAATCAACTTTTTCCAACCTTTCAATCAATTTCTATCTTGGAATTGGTTCATCTTTCAAATCAGTTTCAACATCAAAAACAGACTAATCTTTGAACCACTACGCTTCGCACACTGATTCAAAGAGGGGCAAAATGTAATACCCCAAAAATGGGTTATAGGTTCATTAACCTCTTACATCAACAATTCAATCAAAATTGACATCAAAGTCCTAACCTAAGGCACATCTACACATCAGTTTATCAAAAACCTAATTATTTATCTTAATTCTACATCGGGGAATATTCATTGAATATTCCTAATTTATCATAATTATCTTTAATCAAATATTATTTGGCAATAAATGTCATTATTTATCCTAAAGTTGATTAATTGAATATGATGAATATTTAATTAATTAATTTAATTCTGCCACTTAATTATTTAATTGGATTTAATTACATTTATTCCTAATTAATATTGTTTTTATTTTGACAATAAATCAAAATTCTTACAAACAATCAATTGAATATTTATTTAATTGATTTAAAATCAAAGTTGTCAAATTTAATGATTTAATTGGAATAAAGTTTGATTAAATAATTGATTAACCCATAAATCAATAGTTTTTAATCAAAATCAGTTAAGTTGAGAATAAATCACTTTATTTTTAAATTAATTCATATTAAATCATGCACAATCAAAAAAGTAGTCAACTTTAAATCAATTATCAATTTCAATTTGTTAACTTTCTAAACTCGACATCTGATGGTGAGTTGAAAAAGGGAACTAAAACTCTATTTTGAGATAAAAATTATTTTTTGCATGATTTTATGAGTTATTTATTCTAATTTCTTGTTAACTCAAAAATCAACCCAAATTTATCAAGAGTGATTTATGGTCTTTCTTATGCATCCTCAAAGCCCTGGATTTCTATAAAAACAAGGCTCATCTCTTCACAAATCATCTCTCAATCTCTCGAATTTGCACAATTACTCTGGTGAATTTACAACTGAAGAACAAAGCTTTTGTGACAAGCAATTTTGTGAGATCATTTCATAGTTTTTCATAGCTTTTTCATACTTTTGCATTCATCTTCATAGATTGTTATATTAATTGCATATCATTTCAATTCAATTCTAGATTAGATTCATACAGTTTTTCATCCTAATTGCATAGAAAATACAAAAATATAGATTAATCTGCATTCATTCTACATTCATCTTTTAGCATTAAATCCTTCGTTTAGGTGTTGCATTGTCACTGATCTTGGTCTAATCTGAGAATACCATACTCGCACCTACTAGAAGGCAATAAATCACCTAGTTAGCTTAGTTTCATTCATTTGCAGATTTCAATTTTGCTAACCTCTGATGTTTTACTGAAGTGTTGTGTCCACAACTAGGTACAATTTTCACACACACAATGACATTTTAAGACTTCTAAGATGTGTATTCTTAGGGGTTGTAAAGGGTCATAAGGGGTCCTGGGACACAACAACTAAGAAACATAAATGTAGGCATCATGGTCACAAGTTTTTAGAGACAACATAATTGAGTGGTATACCTAGACGATGCAAAGCAACCACTACTCCTCTGGAATCGGAGGAGTAGTAGTTGCTTTGCATCGTCTGGGTATACAACTCAATTATGTTGTCTCCAAAAAATTATGACCGTGATGCCTACATTTATGTTTCTCAGTTGTTGTGATATCTACATTTACGTTTCTCAGCTATCGTACGTGTTTATGTGCATGTTTTTTATGTGTTTGGGAAGACATATTTCTAGCCTGGGCCTGGATCCTATGACAATTAGCTTCATAACAATGAAGTAGATGATAGATGAGCAATTAGCTTCCCAATAAAAATCCCATAAATGAACTATGTGTACCCCAATTCCCGTGGCATCTATGGGTACCCAAAGGATAAATTTGAAACAAAAGGGTAAGGCTTAAAGATCTGACTAGTGATGAATTATTAACTTCTTTAAGCCTTACCCTTGTTGTTTCAAATGTGTCCTTTAGGTACGCGCAAAGGGCACAGGAATTGGGGGTACACATAGTTCATTTACAAGATTTTTCTTGGAAGCTAATTGCTTAGCTCTCATCTGCTTCATTTATTATCAAGCTAACTGTCGAAGGATCCAAGCCCAGGCTAGAAAGATGTCTTCCCATTCTGTTTAAGCCATATTCCTTGTTCTTGTCAAACTTCCTTGGTACACTAGGCGTGCTCTCTGCGGTACTCTTCTTCAATTTGTGTTTGATGATAAGCATCTTCTTCTTCTTCCTAATTGCAACCAGAGCTTCCTTTTCATCAGGATTCAACTCCACTTCCCCCATCTCATCATCCTCATCACCCTCAGCTGCCATCCTAAGCCCTTCTTCCCTCTCCAATTCTTCAAGCCTCTGCAAGATATCTGGATCAATAAAGTCTGCAACATTGTGTCCATCCATGATCTCAGGAATATCATCTTCTTTCCACTCTTCATTTGCCAAAATATACTGCTTCTTAAAGCTTGTAGTCTCTAGTGGTTGCAAATCAATCTTATTACAAACTACAATAAGAGGCTTATTGGCAAACAAAGGTTTTATGTTGTGAAACAGAGCTACCTGTTGTGCAATACTATAACCACAAGACCCCGAAACATCAAGGAAAAATAAAACAACTGCCTTCAAATGAGCCAAGGTAATAATATTGAGCATCTCTATGGTGTTCCTATCCTCCAAGGGGTGGTCCAAAATACCAAGGGTATCAATAGGCTAAATAGCTTCAGACTGTCACGGAGGCCTAATGGCTATGCCTTATAGCCCACAACATAAAGCACAGTGCTTAAAGAAAAGTACATGTCCATATTGTAGAAATGGAAAAGAAACAACAAGAAAAAAAAGAAAAAAGAAAATATTACAATTAAATAGTCACCAATGATGATACACATAATACCTCTGTATGCAGCCCATATTTAATATTTCAAATGCAAGAATGAAAGAAAGCATGGAACTAAGCCCACAGTTCATAGGCCCACAGAGGGACATTTATCATAGTCATAGAAATATGATTATTTGTAAATAGAATACACCAAGGAGTACCATCAGAAATATTGACCATTTACAATCATGAATAGTGAATAATCAAATAGCTCATTTTTTTATCAGCATGTGTAGTCTCTGTGTATATGAAAAATGAATGAAATATCAAGCTAAAATAAAATACTGAACAAAAATTCAAATTCAAGGCCTAATTTATCAAGAGCAACAAACATTAGGATGAAATAAAAAACATTAAGACTATAGAAAAATCATTAGGACTATAGAAAAATCATTAAGACTAGAAAATCAAGTTCTAGAAAAATCATTACGACTATAGAAAAATCATTTAGACTAGAAAATCAAGTTCTAGAAATGGACGGTTCTGATGCTTTTCCATTACAACAATTGAGCATTCATCATTTGGTACTTCTTGGTGTATTCCATTTAAGTTTTTTAGCTGTCATGTTTATGTGCATGTTCTTTATGTGTTTGGCTTCTCTCCCTTGCAAGGGATACGCCAATAGGTAATTGATTTGAAAGCATAATGATTTGACAATCTTTTTTTAGGATAGGCGTAATCATCTTGCCAACCTTAATTAGAAACATGTGTGATATATGTTAAGTACTTATAATCAATATGCTCAACAAACAAAGACTTAGTAGTAAAAGAATGTCCTTTGGTTTACTAGTTTACTTATAATCAGTATATCCTTTGGTTTACTAGTTTAATCTGGTTTAAGAATGGTTTGTTTCATGTTTGAATGTACCATTGAATGAAGCTTGGCTATATTAAGTACAATCTTAAGACTTGTGACTCTGAATGTTCATCACCTATGCATATAAGTGTTGATAATAGAAGGTATATGCACAGGTGAAAAACATGCATATTTGACCAAGCAATATTGGGAGCTAGACCCAACAGAAAATAGATTTGTGGTGATTTTCACAATAGTACATGTCTTGTTGGGTAAGCTCCCAATAGAGCTCAGGCAAATATGCATGTTCATCACCTATGCATATGAAGTGGCTCTAATGGAAGATACAATCACTAAATTTTGCATACTCCTTATTGTGTTATGGGTTGATATTGTCAGACATGGTCTTTCTTGAATGGAATGACTCGTTACTTGTACATTGACTAGAATGTTGGTGGAAGAAGGATGATTTGTTTGCAACCATTTTTTCAACTCTAATTTTCTCAACACACAGAGACATTTATCATAGCCATAGAAACATGATTATTTTAAAATGGAATACACCAAGGAGTACCATCAGAAATATTGACTATTTACAATCATGAATAGTTAACCTAAATCAAATAGCTCATTTTTTTATTAGTATGTGTAGTCTTTGTGTATATGAAAAATGAATGAAATATCAAGCTGAAATAAAACAGTGAACAAAAATTCAAATGCAAGGCCTAATTTATCAAGAGAAACAAACATTAGGATGAAAGAAAAAACATTAAGACTAGAAAAATCATTAGGACTAGAAAAATCATTAAGACTAGAAAATCAAGTTCTAGAAAAATCATTACGACTATAGAAAAATCATTTAGACTAGAAAATCAAGTTCTAGAAATGGATGGTTCTGATGCTTTGCCATTACACCAATTGAGCATTCATCATTTGGTACTTTTTGGCATATTCCATTTAAGTTTTTCAGTTGTCATGTTTATGCGCATGTTCTTTATGTGTTTGGCTTCTCTCCCTCACAAGGGATACGCTGATAGGTAATTAGTTTGAAAGCATAATGATTTGACAGTCTTTTTTCAATATAGGCGTAATCATCCTGCCAACCTTAATTAGCAACATTTGTCATAAATGTCAAGTACTTATAATCAATATGCCCAACAAATAGAGACTTAGTAGTAAAAACATAAGGTTGCACATCCACATCATCCCTAGTAAGTATTAGAGCCTTTCAAATTTGTAAAGAACACAAACTTTGCAAATCAAATTGATATTTCATTAAAACCTATGTTCTTGATCAAGTTCTTAAAGATTAAAACATGAAATAAAAAGAAGATGCAATGAAGATGACATGTGCCTTGTAGTGAGGACATTCAAGAGAGGTTTGATGAGTATTCAGATTGCTCAAAGATTGATTTTGAATCAATAATTGGTGAAGAACATGAAGTGGTGTGTGGTGAATCTGAAGATGGAAGGAAAGAAAAGTCCCAAGTTTTGAATTTGGACAGTAGAGGCTCCTTTCCTCATTCTCACAAGTCTACAGATTTGTCACATGGATTAATTAGTAAAGAAGAGGTATCTAGCATTGGAATTCAAGATATAAAGGTTGGGCCTGACCATTGCACAAAAAAGGTGCTTGTATCCATTTAAAATTTGTCCCCAGGGTATGACCATAATTCTGAGTTCATAACAGTGACATAACTCCACTACCTCAAGATATGGTAGCCTTTGGTCAAGAAGAGAACAATGATTTACATCCTATATTTGAGGGTACACATGGTGCAAGCATGGGACATGATGGGAATGATACAAATCATCATAATTAATAAAATAACTCTTGCCAACATTAGGGTACCCACATATCAAAATAGTCCTGGTATTTGGGTCAATAGATGACAACCTTTCCATATGTTGCCTCACTTATTCGAGGTAAGCCAAACTCGTTCTAATTCTCTTAACAATGGTACACATCCGTCCAAGTGCAGAAACCTTCAAAGATTTGCAGTGGTAAAATCCCTATATTTTATCAGCCTAACATAGTCTTTGGCCACTTTGGCAATGAGAACCTCAAAATAGAGAAAAGAAACTTAGTAAAACCAGTCTATGTCATTGTTTGTGAGGGTACAGTCATGATAAGTGCCTCTCAAACCTCTCCAAACATGTAAGATTGTCTTTAAATACTTTATTGATCTCTTCTAAACATTAACCAAATCAAAATTACATTTTAATCCACACACAATAACCCAAAATGAAGGGTTTTGAATCCTTTAATGAATCTCAGTCACGGGTAACGCATGGACAGTCAAACCACTAGTCTCCAAAGCATTCAATAAGTGAATATGAATGTTTGAAAACTACTCCCAACAATTATAAACAAAATAAAGTATGTTTAAGAATTGTTGGGACTAGTCCTTTGGCGTGGATTAAACATAATAGAATTTTCAACATATTATTACCATTCTATTTCTTTGTTATAAACATGCCATTGGTTTAGTTTTAATCTACTGGTGTCATGCCCTAGCCCATGCTTTATCTCCATTATTTGATGTTATTGTTAGGAATAGTCCCAAGAGATAACTAAGAGGGGGGGGTTTGAATCAGTTATCTACAAGTTTCAATTCTTTATCCAATTAAGTATACTTAAACATAAGCATAAACACAATGAAAGAACACTTGAACACAACACCAATATTTTTGTTACGAGGAAACCCAAATAAGTAAAAACCCCGATGGGAATTGACACCCACAAATAATCTGCACTAGTGTATTATGATCCTTGTTAGAAGATCCTTAACCCTGTTAGGAGTTGTCTTTACAATGCATTTAGTACAGTGACCTGGTCAAGGGTCAGACCCTATTAGGAGTCTTTTACAATTAACCCTGTTAGGGGTGAGGATGAACTATCCAAGAGCACACTGCTCAAATGGGTGAAGGCTACAACCTTCTAAATAATAGATACACGCTATATCTGGATCTTGGTGAACTGTGCTTTGACCTGCTATCTAGATTAATTCCAATGTATAGCACAAACACTTTACTTGGTCACATAGACCTTCTGCTGATGGCTCAACACTTCGCACACTCTGCTCTGCTCTTCACAATCAACTCTTAACCATTCTTTAGCAATCACAAATGACTGCCTATAAATATCTTTCCTCGAAATGATATAATCAAGTCAGCCTATTAGAACCACCTTGAAATCATATTAGAGAAACCATAATATACTCCAATAATAATTATGCCGGCTCTACTAATCATGCAACACAATCTGTGACATGTCCAATATTAATAAATGTAGACACACGCTACACATTGTTGGCTCTACCAAAGTAATTGAAACTTTCTCCTCAAGATAAATTACATCATGGACTCTTAGCCAAACATTCTTAACTCTTCTCCAATCCGTAATCCAAGGTCACATATCAAAATGATAAGCACAACTCCTATACTGATATAATCTATGTTGGCTCTTCTAAATAAACACAGGATACTGCTATTGGTGAATAGTGACTGCATAACTTCACTTCTACTAAACATCAGACTCTACGTCCATGATTGTAACATCATCAACATGTCTTCATCATATATCTAAAGGCGCAAGGCTCCATGGTGACTGTACGGACAATTACTCATAGAACACTTCTTGTAACTCTGTTAGGAACACTACTGATACAAGCTACTACATAACTGTCTGTTCTAACAGTTAACCTCTACGTCCATGATATCATGTTGATAACATGTCCATGCTTCATATACTCAAAGCTTATTTCATAAGTCTTTCACAAATGCTACTTACCATATGTTGTCATCAATGACAAATATACAGTCAGCACTGGCTTGCTAGCAAATCTCCAACAATCTCCCCCTTTGGCATTGATGGCAACATATGGAATAAAAACATCATCAACCCAAACAAACACTTCTTTTATAACATTCTCCATTTCCTCATCAAAAAATCCCCCAAGGATGAATCTTCTATCTGCTGCAATATTCTTCAACATTCTCCATTTCCTCAACTAAATAGCTTCCATGACTAAATGTTACTCCCCCTTAGTATATTACTCCTTCTTTACTTTTGTTTTTCATGACTATATATTACTCCCCCTTTGAAATCAATGGCAAAGGGTGCCAAAAAGTTTAAGCATCGGTACTTCTCCTGAAGTAGAGTAGTAAACCATCCATCAATCCCTGAGGACTAGAATTACTCCCAGCTTCTCCCTGAGATACTCAAAAGTATCCTTTGGCAAGGGCTTTGTGAATATGTTTGCTAACTGATCTTTAGTATTCTTATAGTCCAACTTGACTTCTTTCTCTGCCACTTTCTCTCTTAGGAAGTCATACTTGATCTCAATGTGCTTTGTCTTTGCATGCATCATAGGGTTCTTTGACATGTTGATAGTGCTAGTGTTATCACAATGAATAACAATACGATAATCAATCTAAATTCTGAAGTCCTTTATCATTTGCTTGATCCAAACAATCGTAGAACAATTCAAGGCTGCTGCAACATACTCCACTTCTACTGTTGACTGAGAAATACAATTTTTTTTTCTTGCTTGTCCAAGTGACAAGTCTTTCACCAAGAAACACTACTCCTCCTGATGTACTCTTTCTATCATCAATGCATCCTACCCAATCTGCATTAGTATATACATGAAGCTCAACATTTTTTGAATTAGGATACCATAGACCATAATCTATAGTGCCTTGCAAGTATCTAAATATTATTTTTACTTCCATGAGGTGACTTTTTTTAGGCTTTGCTGCAAATCTTGCAACTATGCCAACTGCATTGGAGATATCTGGTCTGGTTTGAGTAAGATAAATAAGTTTGCCAATCATAGACTTGTACAATGTTATATCTACTTCTAGTGAATCATTTTCTTTTGTAAGCTTACATCTTGTTATCATAGGTGTACCCACTGGCTTGCAGTCATCCATCTTGAATTTCTTTAATATCTCTTTCACATATTTTGACTGATTAATGAAAATACCTTTTTCTGTCTGCTGCACATTTAATCCCAAGAAGTATTTGATAGGTCCAATCATGCTCATCTCAAACTCACTCTACATCTCCTTAGAAAATTCAACACTAAGTTTTTCATTACCTCCAAAGATAATGTCATCAAAAAATATAACTACAAGTAGTGGTCCTTCAGATGTCTCTCTTATGAATAGATTACAATCTGTTGCTCCTTTCTTGAATCCAATTTTAGTTAGATATCCATCAAGTCTCTCATACCATGCTCTAGGGGCTTGCTTAAGTCCATAGGGGGATTTCTTCAATCTACATACCATATCTAGTCTATCTGATAGGGTGAATCCTTTTGGATGCTCAATGTATATTTCTTTTAGCTCTTCATTCAAGAATGTTGACTTGACATCCATCTGATAGACTTTGAAGTTTTTGACTGTTACATAAGCTAGAAATAACTTAATAGCTTCTAATATGCTCACATGTGCAAATGTGTTTGAATAATCAATGTCTTCTCTTTGTGCATATCCCTTACATACTAACCTTTCTTTGTTCCTTACTATTGTGCCATCATCATTCATCTTGTTTCTGAATATCCACTTTGTTCCAATCACATTCTTATCACTAGGTCTTGGGACTGTATACACCTAAAAATGGTCATCTAGACTATTATTCCCTTTTGCTAAAATCATCAATTGCTTGTTCTTGATCAAATCCTAGTCCTATCATTTATTTGATTGTTTTCTATGGGCTAACCATCTTATCCTAAGTCTTTATTTATTAAAAGGAATATTTCCTCCCCTTTTATTAAATAAAAATCTCCACTTTTCTTCTTATCCTAAGTTGCACAAATAAAATATTTAATTCTTATTTAAAAAGAAAAATAAAATAAAAAATAAAAGAAAAGCACTTTTTGTCTCACATGGACATAAAGTAAATGCTTCTAATTTTTCTATTGGAGGATATTTGTGCACAAGGATCAAGCTTCTTCTTTTTTCTCCACCGTTGATTAAATCTTTTGCCTCTTAATCTCCATGGTCCATTGATTTTTCACCTCCTATAAAAGAAGAGCTCTTTTCCTCATTTGCACACACAATTTTTATGCTATTATTATGCTACAAGTTTTCTAGGTCATCTTGGAGCTTTTGGAAATATTTTTGCATCTAGGGTTTGAAGATTTGGAGCATTGTTGGCATTCATCTTGGATCTTCATCAACACTTTATCTTCTTGTCTTCATTCTTGCATCATCATGGCTTTCTTTCTTCATAGTTAGATTTCATTTCTTGCATAGTAGCTTCATTTTCATGGTATTCTTAGCTTAGATTTCTTTTATGCTTTAGATTAATTCATCTAGTTTAACTAGGAGGCTTTGTAATACTTGCATCTTTCATTTCCATAGTTTAGCTTGCATTTCCATTCTTAATCTAGCTTGCATTGTATTTCATTCTTGATTCTTGAGGATATTGGCATTCTTGCCCTTGTCTTCATTGAATCTCCCATTTCATGGTTTACTAGCAAGGTTATTGGCTTAATAACTCTAGCTGAGAGGATTCTTAAAAACCCTTGCACTCCATGCCTAGGGAGCTATGGATCGATTTGTGAGGACTCATTCTTGAGTTTTCTTGCATGTAAGGATTCATAGAAGTGTGACACATTTATTGCACACATTTTTGGTATCTACCGTGGAGCAACCCACCTCTTGCATGCTGGTTTTGATTATTTTTGGAGCTAACCCTTGTGCAGATTTGTTTGGAGATGAAAAACCCTAGATTTGAAATATTTGATCATATCTCCCAAACGGCTTGGTATTTTGGTCTAAAAATTTTTTTTCAAGTTGGTGACATATCAGAGAGGCTCCAAAAAAAATTTAAAATTTTTTGGAGGTAATTTTTATTTTTTATGATTTTTTCTTTATTTTTCATAAAAAATCAATTTTTGGCGCAAATCAGCATATTTTTAAAAAAAATTTACATTTATGGAAAGGTCTTGAAATTATATAGAAGGTCCATTCACTATATTTTTAATTTAGAGATCATATCTTAGCTCATTTGGTCGATTTATAAAAACTGGTCTATTTTGGTAAAATAGCTCTCTAGGGCACAAATGAAGAGATTTTTCTAAAATTTTTACATTTTTGGAAAGCTCTCTATTTTTTGATAGAAGTCTCTTTTCTACATTTTGGGTTTATGGTCTGAATTCATGTGGTAAAAATTAGATCTTGTTGACTAGGTCAAATGCAAAAAAAAAAAAAATTGTGATGGGTATGCACTTATTTTTCATTGTTCAATGCATGATATGAGTTATCATTTGGATTATTTGCTAGTTATCATTGCTCTTAACAATTGATTTTTAGATCTAACCACCCTAGGTTTTGCATAAGTTGGATATACATTGCATATCTTGTTTGCTTGTTTCTTGTCTTGTTCATTTGAAGGTGCTCTTACTTTCATGGAAAATGCTTAAAACAAAGCATTGGACTTGAGGTACTTTGTTCCATTTCTACAACATTTGGATTTTGGGATTAAAATTGAACCCCTCATGTGTTTGGCTTGAGTGTTTTACAAGCTTTCATAGGACACATTTCAATTGATGCTCTTAATGGAAAATGAAAGAACATAGATTTGCTTTCATACAAGTTTGTGTAAGTGAATGCTTGTGTTTAAACCTTAAGTAATTCTTGGTTTCAATATCAAATATCTCATTGAGTGATTGAGGGCATGGATTCATTCTTTGTTTACATAGGGAGTTAAATGCACCACTTTGTGGACTCACTCTATGTTTGCTTGGAAAGTTAAATATTCCATTGATTCACCCCTTTGTCATTTGTGAGTAGTATTGATAAGAAACTTTAGATTACTTGTGATTGATCTAGATTGCTATCTTGGGTTATTGGACTCGCTAATCCATCGGCCCCTCATTTTTGCCCCGTAGTTGCAAGATCAGCGCTACATTAAAGGGGAGGGGTCTACAGAAAAGAAGCGTTAATTGCTCCACTAGGCAACCCTTTTGTGCTTTTTGGAACTCACTTGTTTTCTAAGGTGTAGACTCACTTTGAGTTGATGTGAGGAGTTAAATGTTCCACTTTTGAGCTCATTTTGAGTTGATGTGAGGAGTTAAATGTTCCACTTTTGGACTCACTTTGAGTTGGTGTGAAGAGTTAAATGTTCCACTTTTGGACTCGCTTCACATTCTCTTGAAGGGTTAAATGTTCCACTTTTGGACTCGCTTCACATTCACTTGAAGGGTTAAGTGTCCCACTTTTGGACTCACTTTGCATTTACTTAAAGAGTTAAGTGTTCCACCTTTAGTGCTCTAAATATTTTTGATAGTGAATTACTTAGCTTTTATTTTAGAAGGCCTGCTTGGGGACACACCACCTCAAGGGACGACCTTAACTCTTGTGTTCCGGTAGAGTATAAATAGCGGGTGGTGAATCGAAAGACACCTCTCTTGGGAATTGAGTTTGATATCACTCTTGGCTAAGCCTCAAAGAACTTTATACCTTTGAGAAGTGAAGGAGGAGATTTGGGTTACCGTCTCCCCCCGGCTGTGTGATTTTGGATTCTTCTCATCTACAGATTTGGGCCTCACGTACCTTACGTATATCGAGGACTCTCTTTAGCAAAGCTATGTATATCCTTGTAGATAGCTTGATAAGGTGTTTTTATGTTCTAAGTGCCTACTAAAACATTTTCAAGAACATACACAAGTAGAATCTTTAAGGAGTACATATACTAAGTCACTATTCTTGTTCATGTGCAAGGTTGCTTTGCCCCTTGCTCATTGTTTGAAGACAACTGCTTGCTTGAACTCCTTGATTGTTGTCTTATGTGCTTGATCCATGATAAAAATCTATTGATATACTTACTTGATCTTTTAAAACACTTCAAAACTAAGATTTTTATGTTCATTGGTCATAGAGTCGTATGACTCTGCAACAGTGTCACCCAAAACCTTTTTGCTGTCTTGTTGCTGTTGCAATCTAGAGCTGCTAAACTTGCATTTTAACCGGTCGTAGAGTGTCTTTTTCTATTCTTACCTGAAGGTGGTCTGTTATCTACATGCTTAGACTTGTTCTAGACTGAAACAAATGAGCTAAAACTATTGGATTTGAGCTTAACGAATGCTACTCTTGATCACTTGTCACATCACGGTTACCTCTCTAGCTACTTGCTTATTGAGCTTCTTGCTCCCTGCTCGGCTTTAGTCAATTGATTGTTGTAAGTGCTTGAGCACTTTTGATGAGCCATCTCTCTATTGTTCTACTTTGACAAGTGATCTTTATTAGCTTTGCTTATCTCAAATTTGAGAAACTTTGTCTCATTCTATTAGTCAAACAACATCTCTTTTCATGCCGGTTACAACTCGGTCTCAATTTGAGTAGGAGAGTCATCCTCCGTTCAATTATACACAGTTACCTTCTCCAACTAGATGCTCACGAGCGGCCATTGGCAATAACAATTCTAGTTCTGACCAATCTAAGGATTCTAAGGCTACCCCGTGGTACAAAGGAGGTTTCCTCTTTTCCGCATTCAAGACCCCCAAAAACACAGATAGTGTCTCACTCACTTTGACGGAACAAGAAAAATTTCAACTCTTGCAAGAACACTTTGAGCGTAAGGATAACCAAGCACGCTTAGAAAAAGAACACAATCAACAAAGGATGGATGCTGCTAAGCGCATGGCTTATAGAGGGACATTTCATGAGCAACCTGAGACTAGTAATCATGAGCATAGATCTCTTTTCAATGGCAACAATGGCAACAACACGCCACCAAGATCTCCTCCCAGACCTACTTTTGGTATGCCTTCTTCACCTCCTAGACCTCCTCCCTCTCAACATGAAGTAGAGGTTGATGACGAGATTTCTAGTGAGGATCTTATGAGATTTGAACAAGATGTGGTCTCCCAACTAATGATGCATAAGCTTTTAGAGCGTAATGGCGATCAATATTTTCAATATATGACTTCTAGAGGATACAAGCTTCCTCCTGGCTATGATGTCAAACAAATTGTCCAACAAAGAGTACCAATTGAATTCAAAGTCCTTCAAGAAGAATTACGTTGGACAAATCAATGCCTTACCCAAATAGCATTAGAAAGAGAGCCTCCAAAGGTCTCTTTTGTAGAATCAATTTGTGCTCTTCCTTTTGATAAAGATCTATACATGGTCCCATTTCCTAAGGATATTGAGGTTCCTAAATATGACAAGTATGATGGAAATGGTGACCCTCATGACCATGTGCATCATTTTTATGCTCTTAGTATGGACTTTCTTCATGAAGACACATATCTTCTACGCTTATTCCCTCGAAGCTTAAGAGGCCAAGCTTTAGAATGGTTTGCGAAATTGCCACCACCTCTTAAGACTTTTGATGAGTTGGCTCAGTGATTTACCCAGCATTATTCTTACAACATCCAACAACCTGTCACCATGATAGATCTCAGTAATCTAAGACAACATCAAGGTGAGCCATTTGCAACTTACTTACAATGTTGGAGGTCATTGTATTCTCGATATCCTCGTCAGCTACCTGAAAGAGAAAAGATTGACATTTTAATCAACACACTTGTGCCTGAGCTATTTTATGATCTAAGGAAGCAACTGTTCTCCTCTTTCCATGACATGGTTGAAAGTGCATATCGGATTGAGGATGTGGCCATAAGAAAAGGGGATATTGTTATTAATAAAGATGCTAAAGGCAATGGCAAAGACAAGAACAAACCTTGGAATAAGAACAAGTATGTTGTTAATGATGGAGTTGTTGACACTCCTAAAGTTAAAGAGCCTACTTTCAATCTCTCTAATGCTATCTATGCAGCGAAACAACAAGAAGCTACCAACACTCACAGTGCTCTTAAACCTCAATATGCAGATAAGCCTAAGAAGTCATTTTGAAAGCGATTCTATACCAAGTTGACAGAACCTTATGATGTGATCCTTAAGACTTTGGTTGACAATGGATATCTTACACTTCCTGATAAACCTGGTAACTGGGATCCACCAAGTAAGCCTGATTGGTGGCGAGAGGATTCTTATTGTCATTATCACAGAAACAAGGGACATCCAACAGACAATTGTTTTAGGCTTAAGGATGATATTCAGGATCTTATTGATAATGGCACAATCTCCACTGATGGCTTAACTAAAAATTCTGATCACACAGCTTTCAAAGATCCTCTACCTAAGCATGATAAGGGGGAAACCTCTCAAGCACATAAGAAGAATCATGATGCTAAGATCAATTATACATATCCCTCTGATACACCTGTGATCAACATGGTAGAGCCTATTGAGAGTGTTCTTATGATGAGGTCTCAAGATGATAATAAAGCCAATCATGGTAAGCCAAAGTTGGTCTTGCAAACACGTGGTAGTTCATCTTCCCGAAGTGAGACACTGAATGTTGTTACTAGGGGGCAAGCCAAGATTGTCCTTAAAACTATGCAAGATCCCAAGCAAGCTTTGCCTTCCAAACAAGTGGCTCCTTCAGCCACCCCTAGCTATGATCTTGTCCAATATTTGCAAAAGACACCAGCTCAGATATCCATTTTTGAGTTGCTTCAGTTATCCTCTTCGCATAGAGAAATCCTTGAGAAAGCTTTGCATACAGCACATGTCCCCAAAGACATTGATCCAGATCAATTTCAGGCTATGGTTAACCACATTTCATCTCTGCTATCTCTCTCATTTTCTGTAGAAGATGACATATCTATTGCTCACCCTCATAATCTGGCTTTACACATTGAAGTTCTAGTCTACCACACCCAAGTCCGCCGAGTCCTGATAGACAATGGTGCAGGGTTAAATATTGTTTCTTTCAATGTCATACAACAGTTGGGTTTGTCATAATTGGCTATGGATTCCAAGAAGAAGATTACTATAAAAGCTTATGATGAAGTGGAAAGATCTTCCAAAGGTCTTGTCACGCTGCCTGTCCGAGTGGGCCCTGTCACAAAAGATATTAGCTTCCAAGTATTGGACATCCCACTCGCATATAACATTCTTTTGGGTCATCCTTGGATCTATGACATGCAGGTTGTTCCTTCCACTTATCATCAATGCATCAAAATTCCATACAATGGCACTGAAGTTGTGATTCCTGGAGACCATACTATTGCTATTAATGCTCTTGTTGTTGCTAAAAAATTTGTTCCTCACAATGAACCTTCTGTTGATCCTAGTATGTCTCTAGTTGCTGCTGAGAAATCGCTTAAGATGATGAGCCTTGGTATGGGTGAATATACACTGGATTCCTTTGCTTCTATACCTATTTCTCCTAAGTCATATGGGAAACCTTCTAATCTGATGAAGCCTTCCACTTCTACTATGGTGATCTCTGATACTTCATCCATTCCTTTAGAAGCAGAAAGGGAAGAACAAGCCATTCAAGAGTGGATCTATAAAGAGGAGGAGGGTAATACTTCCATGCTTAGTAATTCAGACATAGATACAGATGAGTCACCATTACACACTATGACTCAAATGGGAGATGATCTTCCTTCTACTTCATTTCTTTGGGGAGAAGAATGTATGCCTGCTGATGATATGGCTGGGGCCTCTATGTTTACTTATCGGCATCTCAAGCCTCTTCCCAAAGATTCTTCCATGACAGATGTGGATGTTGATGTAGTTCATACTTATGGTGATCAACTTGATGTAGTTGATGAGTCTCGTGTAGGGTCTAATGAGTCTGTTCCTCGTATTGCCTTAGTAGACTACGTTGGTCCTTCTATGATGAATCTAGATCTAGCTACTTTTGGAGCTTACCCTATAGGCTCAACCTCTCTTGTCACCAAAGATGACATCCCTCACATAAATACTATTGAACCAGTCATTTCATTTCATCTCGCATTAATACTTGTTACTTCTTCCACTAGCGAACTAGCAACAAAAAAGACTGACTTAGCAATCAAGCATCACAATCATCAAGTCAAAAGAAAAGAGCAATGGTCAGATGGTGAAAACCACATTGTGGCGCTATCTGAACCTAAGAAAAGTAAAAATAAAAATCTGCTCAAAAATATTGATTATCAAATAAAAGATGACAAGCTGATTCTCTACAAAAAAATGATGCACTACTTCAAGCATGATCTCATATCTGTTACACTTCAACCCATTCCTAGAGCTAAGAACAAAGTTGGTAATGCCTTGGTTACTTCAACATCCATCTTACAAATGAAAAAGCATAAATTTTGCTTCAAGTTCCTGGTGGATGAATTACGCTATCCTGCTCACAAATCTTACAATCCTACCATCTTTTCATATCTTCCACCTCATATTCCTCTTGCAAATCCACCACGCCAATCCTTCCGCCATCCCTTACACTTTTCCTTTGTCTCTGGTGACTTGTATAGGAAGGGTTTAGACATAACTCTCCTTAAGTGTCTAGAAATAGAGGAGTCAGAAAAAGTGCTAACTAAAATCCACGATGGCATATGTGGATCACATTCTAACGATCCTTCGCTAGCTCAGACATTGCTTAGGGCTGGTTATTATTGGTCGAACTGGTTGAGACCTCCTATCATCATAGTTGCAGCATTTGGGCCTGGGGCCTATCAGTTCTCTACATCAGAGGAAGCAGATTCTTGATGCCCATTTCTGTCTGGGGCATCCTTTGTACATATTTTATGATCCTGAAAAAATACCAAAAAAATTCATATATGATGCTGAAAAAATCATAAAAATCATAAAAAGTACTGAAAAAATGAGCATCCTAGTGAAAACCTAGCAATAGGCGCTTTGATGTCTCACCAAAAAAATCAAAAAATTTAAAACATCAAAAAAAAATTGAAAAAGTGCCTTGGTGAAAACCTGGAAACAGGCCCCTTGGTAGCAAAAATACAAAAAAATTATAAAAAGTCCTAAAAAAATTGCAAAAAAATCTATCAAGTGGTGAAAACCTGGAAACAGGTGCTGCTTGAGACCCTTTGCACCTATGTCTATCAGTCTTGCATGTCGCTCTTTCGCTCCACTTCTCGCTTTGCCTCTCCTAGCCTGGAATTGACTCGTCTTAGTCTAGGGGGCATCCGTTGTTTTGAGCTTATCTTGGGTCTCTTTGTGCATCTAGGTTTCTTAGGCACCTCACAAATGGTGTTTTTCAACACCACCCCAATAGTGTTTTTCAACACTACCCTTGCGTCAAGTGTTTCTTAACACTTATCAGATGTCCTACCCGTAGTCTAGTATGATATGATATTTCTCACTGGCAGATACGATAATCAAAGTTTGATTCTATGACTTACACACACGCACTTGACTTGTTGAGATTTATTTGACTTTATTTCTGTGTGCTATCTATGATGATTTCTTTGCTGAGTGGTCTCTCCCTGAGAAGTTTTCGATGATGCATAGCTAGAAGACTGAGGGAATGAGAACATGTTTTATTTCTTTATCTGCCTGTGGGTATATTTTGTTGATCCTAACTATCATGAGCATTTATGCTGGTCTTACTTGACATTGGGATCTACAAGGTATTATCCTTGACTGTTTTGCGAGTGCATGCTTCTAGTTATCCTAACTTTCATGTGTCTTGATACAAACATAATCTCGCCATATCAAACTTAGGTAATCTCACTACACTAGTCATCTTGACCTACATGTCTTTGGTGCTTAGGTGTGATTTCCACATTCCTATCTAATATAGATCATATTCATATCCACATAGTTATGCTAGTGTGCATTGTATGATCTTACGACGCTACCTAATGCTCAATGATGATTATTAGATGTCTATTGGCTTTGTAACCTTGCAAGTAAACCATTTTTCATGTAGCTTGCATTCTTAAGTTCATGTTAGTTAGTTTTGCATCTTGCATATGGAGAGAGCTCTCCTTTCATCTTTCATGGACTTGTTAATCAACTGTGCTTGCCTTTCGCTTCTTCCTGCTCATGTCTTTCACTTCTTGTCTTTCATATCACATCCTTTTCCTTTCATTTCAAGATCCAAACCGAAATCTTTGATCACCCAAATCACCTTTCTCCTTCTTCTGCACAGTACGCTGACCTTTTGAGGCCTAATCCTTCAATCTTCGCTGGGGCATTCTTCATCTCTCCATCCCCATCTCTTTCAAACTTCCAGTCTTTCATTCACTTTCAAATCTCAAGTTCAAATCCCCCTCCATGGTGTTTATGGGTTGAGGGACCGATAGGTTCATGCCCCATGTCTCATGTGTGGGGCATACCCTCACTACTTGATGGTTATTCTATTCTCTTTCTTCAATTATGATTTCTAGTGATTTGATCATGTTGCTCTTTCTTCTGCATTCCCTCCACCTAGATTTCACTTTCGATCCCGAGGGGGCAGACACATCATATATTATTGGTTATCTCTTTCCTAAGTGTTCAGTACTGTTGCTACCAGGCTGACCATGCAAGATTTGCTATCTCTCTCCACTTCATTCTTTGGAGTTAGATCACTATTTGCTTGCCTTGTTGGCTATCTCTTGCCTTCTTGGCTGATCTATTCTTTGACGTAATGTGTTCCCAAATCGATCACACATTAGTCAAAGAGGGGCAAATGTATACACCTAAAAATGGTCATCTAGACTATTAGTCCCTTTTGCTAAAATCATCAATTGCTTGTTCTTGATCAAATCCTAGTCCTATCATTTATTTGATTATTTTCTATGGGCTAAACATCTTATCCTAAGTCTTTATTTATTAAAAGGAATATTTCCTCCCCTTTTATTAAATAAAAATCTCCACTTTTCTTCTTATCCTAAGTTGCACAAATAAAGCATTTAATTCTTATTTAAAAAGAAAAATAAAATAAAAAATAAAAGAAAAGCATTGTTTGTCTCACATGGACATAAAGTAAATGCTTCTAATTTTCCTATCAGAGGATATTTGTGCACAAGGATCAAGCTTCTTTTTTTTTCTCCACCGTTGATTAAATCTTTTGCCTCTTAATCTCCATGGTCCATTGATTTTTCACCTCCTATAAAAGAAGAGCTCTCTTCCTCATTTGCACACACAATTTTTATGCTATTGTTATGCTACAAGTTTTTTAGGTCATCTTGGAGCTTTTGGAGATATTCTTGCATCTAGGGTTTGAAGATTTGGAGCATTGTTGGCATTTATCTTGGATCTTCATCAACACTCTATCTTCTTGTCTTCATTCTTGCATCATCATGGCTTTCTTGCTTCATAGTTAGATTTCATTTCTTGCATAGTAGCTTCATTTTCATGGCATTCTTAGCTTAGATTTCCTTTATGCTTTAGATTAATTCATCTAGTTTAACTAGGAGGCTTTGTAATACTTGCATCTTTCATTTCCATAGTTTAGCTTGCATTTCCATTCTTAATCTAGCTTGCATTGCATTTCATTCTTGATTCTTGAGGATATTGGCATTCTTGCCCTTGTCTTCATTGAATCTCCCATTGCATGGTTTACTAGCAAGGTTATTGGCTTAATAACTCTAGCTGAGAGGATTCTTAAAAACCCTTGCACTCCATGCCTAGGGAGCTATGGATCGATTTGTGAGGACTCATTCTTGAGTTTTCTTGCATGTAAGGATTCATAGAAGTGTGACACATTTATTGCACACAGGGACCAGTTCCCAAGTATAATTCTTGATAATCTAATCTAGTTCTTCTTTCATAGCATCATGCCAATCTGAATCATTACATGCATCTTCAACACTTAAAGGTTCAATCTGAGATAGGAAACATACCACCTCATTGCTTGCTGAATTCTTTGCTTTTGATCTTGTTGTGACTTTTTCGCTCTGATCTCCAATGATGTCATCCTTAGAGTGATATCTAGATGTATACTTTGGAGCTTTAGGTGATATTGACTCATCTTCCTTCTGAGTTTCTTCTTCACTTATTTCAAGGTCATTGAACAATACATTAATATTGTCAAACATCTCTTCAACAACTATCTCACTAGTGGAAGGTCTGGGTTCTTCTTTAATCATAGGTGAGTAATCATGATATCTTTCTTGAACCATAAACTTTTCATCAATCTTAACATGAGCACTCTCAATGACTTTCTTCAATCTCAAGTTAAAACATCTATAAGCTTTACTTTTAGTAGGGTAACCAAGAAAAATACCTTCATCACTTCTTGTATCAAACTTGCCTATTGCTTCATCCCTCTTGATGTAGCACTTGCTTCCAAATATTCTGAAGTATTTCACTGAGGGAACATTACCAAACCATAGCTCATAAGGTGTCTTGTTTGTGCCAAGCCTTAATTGTATTCTATTGATTGTATAGACTGTTGTATTGACTGCATCTCTCCAATAGGTGTGTGCAACTTTTCCTTCAATCATGATGGTGCATGTTGTATCAAGGATGATCCTATTCCTTCTCTCTGCAATCCCATTCTACTGAGGGGTTCTAGGTGCACTCAACTGTCTCTTTATGCCATGTTCTTCACAGTACTCATAAAATATGTTAGAGGTGAATTCTCCTCCTTTATCCAACCTTAGACATTTTATCTTTAGTCCAGATTCATTCTCAACCTTAGCTTTGAATATTTTGAACTTTTCAAATTCTTTTGACTTATCTTTTAAGAACGCAACCCACATCATTCTAGAATAATCATCTACAAACAAAATGAAATACATTTCTCCATAGTATGATCTTGTTGGAGTTGGTCCACATAGGTCTATATGAATCAGATCCAACTTATTATCTATTGAATTATGCTTGCTCCTAAATGAATTCCTCACATGCTTTCCCATTACACATTCCCTGCATATAGTATCAACTAGCTTTGCTATGCTAAGTAGGTCTCTAATTGCCTTTACATTACGTATCTTTACTATGTTATCAAAATTGATATGACATAGTCTTTTATGCCATAGCCAACTATCATCTACTTTAGCAACAAAACAACTTGCTTCTGGATTAAGCTGAAAAACATTACCTTTAGTCTTTGTTCCTGATGCAATTGTTTCTCCTTCTTTGTTGTTAATGATGCACTTGTTTCCATTGAACTCCAACCTAAAACCTTTATCAAGTAATTTTCCAACACTTAGTAGGTTATGTTTCAAACCATCAACATAAAGAACATCATCAGTGTTGTTCTTTCCATCCAAGGTGATGGCTCCTCTACCAATGATGGGTTTAGGAGTGTTATCTCAAAATATAACCATGCCTCCTTTGTATCTGTCCAAATGAACAAATCTATCTTTGTCTCCTGTCATGTGATGTGAACAACCACTGTCAATGATCCAATCTATCCTGATGTTAGCTTGTAAAATCAATGCTAACTCTTGTGAATTATTTTCATCTTCAAGAGCAATGAATCCAATTTCTTCTTCTGTTGATTCTTCATCTGATACTCCATCTCCAACATAGTAGCATTCCTTTGAGTACTTAGGCTTGTAGTCATTCTTAAACTTTTAAACTCTTGTAGGATACTTAAATGCAAAGTGACCAATCTTATTACATGAAAAACATTTGAATGGTAATTGTCCTTCATATTTTCCTTTTCCTTTCTTTTCTCTTTTAGAAATCATAACAATGAAATCATCTAGAGTCTTTTCTTCATCATCATCATCAAAATTACCAGAAGATTTTACATATTTCTTACCATGGACCAAAGCTTTGAAGGTTGTCTCACTTTTAGGCTCTGTCTTCAAACTTGATATCTCAAATGCAATAATCTTGTTGATTAAGGTTTCTCTTTTGAAGTTTTCTGAAAATTGCATAGTCTCATCAAGGATATTTTTCTTGTTCTCATATTCGGGGGTCAATGTAGTCATTAGTTTATCCATGATGCCTTCTTCTGAAATTTCTCCACCATTATTTCTGATTCCAGCAACTGCTTCATTAATCCTTTGATTGTAGGCTCTTATCTTCTCCTCAAGTAGCATCTCCAAAGTATTGTACTTTTTCTTCCATGTTTTCTTGTGTGCATTCTTTGCTTGTTTATCTCCTTCAAACATGTCTTCAAGGTGCTTCCATATCTTCTAGGCTATGTCTACTTTCTTTATTTTTGAAAACTCACTATCAGATAGGGCGCTGATAAGGGCTTCTTTTGCTATTGCATTCTGATGGAACAAATCCTTCTGCTTGCTAGTAGCATCATCTTTTGCAAGATCTGCTAGAGAGGGGATCTTGACTTCTTCGATAGCCACTTCAAAAAATTCAAAAGCAATGCACTGTAAATGTGTCATCATCTTGTTCTTCCAGTCAAGATAATTCTCTCCATCAAACTTAGGACTATATTTTCTAAATAATGCCATTTGATCAACCTCAAGTTGTTAAACTTTCTCTCTGAGGCACTTGGCTTTGATACCAATTGTTAGGAATAGTCCCAAGAGATAACTGAGAGGGGGGGGTGAATCAGTTATCTACAAGTTTCAATTCTTTATCCAATTAAGTATACTTAAACATAAGCATAAACATAATGAAAGAACACTTGAACACAACACCAATATTTTGGTTATGGGGAAACCCAAATAGGTAAAAACCCCGGTGGGAATTGATACCCACAAATAATCTGCACTAGTGTATTATGATCCTTGTTAGAAGATCCTTAACCCTATTAGGAGTTGTCTTTACAATGCATTTAGTACAGTGACCTGGTTAAGGGTCGGACCCTATTAGGAGTCTTTTACAATTAACCCTGTTAGGGGTGAGGATGCACTATCCGAGAGCACACTGCTCAAATGGGTGAAGGCTACAACCTTCTAAATAACATATACACACTATATCTAGATCTTGGTGAATTGCGCTTTAACCTGCTGTCTGGATCAATTCCAATGTATAGCACAAACACTTTACTTGGTTGCATAGACCTTTTGTTGATGGCTCAACACTTCATACACTCTGCTCTGCTCTTCACAATCAACTCTTAACCATTCTTTAGCAATCACAAATGACTGCCTATAAATATCTTTCCTCTAATGATATAATCAAGTCGACCTATTAGAACCACCTTGAAATTATATTAGAGAAACCATAATATACTCCAATAATAATTTTGTTGGCTCTACTAAGCACACAACACAATCTGGGACCTGTCCACTATTAATAAATGTAGATGCACGCTACACACTATTGTCTCTACCAAAGTAAATGAAACTTTCTCCTCAATATGAATTACATCATGTGCTCTTAGCCAAACATTCTTAACTCTTCTCCAATCTGTAATCCAAGGGTGCATACCGAAATGATAAGCGCAACTCCTGTACCGATACAATCTCTGTTAGCTCTTCTGAATAAATATAGGAAACTACTACTGGTGAATAGCAACTACACAACTTCACTTCTACTAAACATCAGACTCTGTGTCCATGATTGTAACATCATCAACATGTCTTCATCATATATCTAAAGGTGCAAGGCTCCATGATGACTATACGAACAATTAGTCGCAAAACACTATCTGTAACTCTATCAGGAACACTATTGATACAAGCTACTACATAATTGTATGTTCTAATAGTTAACCTCTGCGTCCATGATATCATGTTGATAACATGTCCATGCTTCATATACTCAAAGCTTACTACATAAGTCTTTCACACATGCTACTTACCATATGTTGTCATCAATGACAAACATATAGTCAACACTGGCTTGCAAGCAAATCTCCAACAGTTATTCAATGTTTTGAAATGTTGACTATGGTTATCAAATGGAAAAGATAGGAAAACAAATTTAACATGAAATTTTTTTTACAAAACTAAACCAATGACATGTTTACAACAAAGAAATAGAATGATAATAATATGTTGAAAATTCTATTCTATTTAATACACGCCAAAGGACCAGTTGTATGAAATTGTCAATCACATAGCATTTCATTGTTGTATGAGTGGATTGTGCAAGAACAGTTAACATTAAACAAGGAACAAACTCCTCAACACATCTTGGAAACCATTGAATTCAATAATAAATGAAACCTAACACCAACACTATTCCTTCCATTCAATTCTACCAAGAATAAAGCATTTAATCCTTTCAACATTACATATAATCATTAGATAGATACATTTCCTGACTGTGTAGAGGAACAGTCATGACCAAAATGATCAAAAGTACTTTCACCCTTGCACAAGCTATTCCAAAATTCAAGTAAAATGAGAAATATGCTATATTAAATCATTTGTATTCATAGTAACCATTCAAAGGATCATTTTGTCAATGAACCCTCTGACTGTACCCCTGCGGCAGAGAAAGGAAACCTCAAAATAGAGAAAGGAAACTTAGTAAAACTAGTCTATGCCACTGTTTGTGAGGGTACAGTCATGATAAGTGCCTCTCAAACCTCTTCAAACATGTAAGAATGTCTTTAAATACTTTATTGATCTCTTCTAAACATTAACGCATGGACAGTCAAACCAGTAGTCTCCAAAGCATTCAATAAGTGAATATGAATGTTTGAAAACTTTCCTCTCAACTTCCCCAACCACTCCTAATCGGTTAGAGGGATTAGTTGAATGTTTAGACACTAAAACTTCTTAAACATAGTTTATCTGATATGATGAATTATAATATCAACAAATGTGAATCTAAACATTTCAAAATAGTGAATCGATATCCTTGAGCACAAGCACCAATAACATCAAATAATGGAGATAAAGCATAGGCTAGGGCACAACACTAGTAGAATGCAGTCATTTCAGTGAGCATTCATGATCAAATAAAAGGCAATGCATTTGAAATTTGCAATTGAATATGATGTCAGAGGCTCGAAAGATGTTGCTTGTCAAAGATACCAATCAAAGATGAAGAAATCACATACCTTCTCTCGCGCTCAAATTTCACGAAGGAAGATTTGATAGACTAATCTTCCTTGTACCACAAAAAGAACATGTCATTGGTTTAGTTTAGCATGTTATTATCATATCAGATAAAGTATGTTTAAGAATTATTGGTAAGGATAAGAATAGTGGAGATTCTAGAAATATCCCTCTAATCGATTAGGAGTGGTTGGGGAAGTTGAGAGGAAAGTTTTCAAACATTCATATTCACTTATTGAATGCTTTGGAGACTATTGGTTTGACTGTCCATGTGTTACCAGTGATTGAGATGCATTACCCAGTTTTGAAGGGTCACTAGTTGAGGGGACAGTCAAGGTCCAGATGTTGATAGTGAATTCCTTGAGGGAAGGGGGATTGTGAAAGACTTTTTATCATTGTATTGTGTATTTCCAATATGTTTGGATGCAGGGCAAACCAAGAGAATGAAGGATCACTCACTAATTGCATGATAACCTAGTTTTGAAGGGTCACTGGTTGAGGGGACAGTTAAGGTTCAGATGTTGATAGTGAATTCCTTGAGGGAAGGGGGATTGTGAAAGACTTGTTATCATTGTATTGTGTATTTCCAATATGTTTGGATGCAGGGCAGACCAGGAGAATGACGGATCACTCACTGATTGCATGATAACCTGGTTTTGAAGGGTCACTAGTTGAGGGGACAGTCAAGGTTCAGATGTTGATAGTGAATTTCTTGAGGGAAGGGGCATTGTGAAAGACTTGTTATCATTGTATTGTGTATTTCCAATATGTTTGGATGCAGGGCAGACCAAGAGAATGAAGGATCACTCATTGATTGCATGATAACCTAGTTTTGAAGGGTCACTGGTTGAGGGGAAAGTCAAGGTCCAGATGTTGATAGTGAATTCCTTGAGGGAAGGGGGATTGTAAAAGACTTGTTATCATTGTATTGTGTATTTGCAATATGTTTGGATGTAGGGCAGACTAGGAGAATGAAGGATCACTCACTGATTGCATGATAACCCAATTTTGAAGGGTCACTGGTTGAGGGGACAGTCAAGGTCTGAATGTTGATAGTGAATTCCTTGAGGGAAGGGGGATTGTGAAAGACTTGTTATCATTGTATTGTGTATTTCCAATATGTTTGGATGCAGGGCAGACCAGGAGAATGAAGGATCACTCACTGATTGCATGATAACACAGTTTTGAAGGGTCACTGGTTGAGGGGATAGTCAAGGTCTGGATGACTGGGCCATTCGAGGACCCTATTTCTTTGTATTAATTGCTATTCAAATTGGATGCATGGATTTCTTGGGAATTATCAGCTACAATGTATCTTGCAACTACATCCATAAATCTGCATATACTTCTTTAGGGTTGTAAGCCACCTAGGGATCAAAATAGAGAAAATAAATCAAAATTGTTATTTGTCCTATTTCCTTTTAACAAAGTCTCAACTATCAATGATACAATACATTTGATGCCCTAAGCTATCAATACAAATGGTGCCTAGCTAGAAGTTCACGTGTTGTCCATTTGATAACCATAGTCAACATTTCAAAAAAATGGATATCCTTGAGCACAAGCACCAATAACATCAAATAATGGAGTTACAACATGAGCTAGGGCATGACACCAGTACAAAGTTGTCATTTCAGTGAGCATCTCAGCAATATACAATGGCCTCATTAAACATGCTAGTAATATCAACAAATGTGAATCCAAACATTTGAAAATAGTGAATCGATATCCTTGAGCACAAGCACCAATAACATCAAATAATAGAGATAAAGCACTGGCTAGGGCACAACACCAGTAGAATGCGGTCATTTCAGAGAGCATTCATGATCAAATAAAATGAAATGCATTAAAAATTTGTGGTCAAATATGATGTGAGAGGCTTGAAAGATGAAGAAATCACATACCTTCTCTCGCGCTTAGCTTTCGCTTCTTTTCTCTCACTCCTTCTCTATCCAATCAAAATAAAAATGATTTGGCGCTTCACTTTTTTTTATGTATACCCCGAACCTATCGGAATTTTGATGGTCAATTTAAAACCCATCGGAATACCAACACCATCATAGCCTATTTTTAAAAAAACAACAACAAATTCATTAAAACAAATTACCCGTCGGAAGTTTCTGTCGAAATTTGGCCCCAAATGTAGTAGTGATTAAAATATTTTGTAGCCAATTACATATGCACTGAACCTAGTCTTGGGATCAACAATGGTGTTGATTCTCATGCCTCTACCATCCCATTCGGCTCTTATATATTTTTCAATCTCGCCTCTCGGTGCACTCCTCAATGCTTTAGCCTTATCAGTTATGGGGTAACTAGTGACTACGTGTATTATATCCCTCATGATTTTAACCGGTTCATCCAACCATAACTTTCCCTCGTGCACATGACTCAATACAATCTCGATCCATTCATTCTTGAAAACCCTCAGGAAATACAAGGAGTTAACTAAACCTTTCACCTCCAAATGTGTGTGCTCATCCTTGAGCTTTCCATCTATACTCAGCTCCTCGAAGGTGGATTGGGGCTCAAAATCACCTGTCTCACAAATTTTGCAATGTATATATGCACGAATGTCTTCAACTAGCAAAACCCTAGGCGGAATGCTCGAAAATGCACCAGTTTTATCGATTTGTGATACAACCTTGAGATGTAATTTATACTTCAGCTCATTATAGGTTGCAGACTTGATTAAATTAACATTCTTATTAGTTCTAGTCTTAGATTTCTCAACTTTTGATGAGGACACCATTGTTCTTCAAATTAGGGCTTCGAGAGATAACAACGAAATAGCTCGATGAAGATGAAACTTACTTGTGACTATGATTAACCTACTCAGAAACCTTTCGAATCTGTGCTCAACTGCTCCAAAAATTCTCTGCTCAAATCTAGCTTGAAATCAATCTGTTCTTCATGTTCACAATGTGAAAAATGATTAAGTCCACGATGTATTTATACCCAAAATTCAAATTTCCGCTCAAAATTTCACATTTAATGCTTTACCTACCACATCTCGGTAGATGTATTTGTGCTCGATATATACTTCAAAAATCATAAGCTTGATTAACACTAAGATATCACTTGATTAGTACCATAACTCGGTTAACCTTGCCAATAGTTACGGACTAGCAAATACATACTTGATCTTGCTTATACCGACTATATATATTTAAAGCTCAAAACATATAAAACCATAGTGCATCTTGTTTCATCCATATTTGGTATGCAAACACTAGATATAAGGAACTATTTGTTAGATATAACTGATTTGAAATTCAGTTCCATACATACCTTTATAACTTAGGTGGAGGTGGTGATGTCACCTAATCCAATGGATGAGGTGTCAGCAACTACATTGCTTGATCCAACATTATCACTTGATGCTTTTATCCACATTGTGTTTCTTATCCTCATGATTTCCTCAATTGTATTACCATTTTCATATGTTTGTGTCTCTGGTGCTCGGTCTCTGCAATCCTTACTTAAGTGACTGACTTTGTGACAATGTAAACATGCCATACTAGTGGTTGTCCAGTTGTGAGATCTACCTCTCCAGTTCTTTCTCATGAAATTTGTTGCAATATGTCCATGCCTTCCACATGCTGTGCAATTAACCCATGTGTTGTAATCCCAAGTATATGCATTACCTTGCCTTCTCGATTGATAGGTTTTGTTCTTTTCTTTCGGTGTCCAGACTTGCTTCATCTTTGTCCTACATTCTTGTGATATGTGTCCATGCATGTTGCAAGTGCGACAATGTTTCTCCATGTAGGTTTTCTTAGGAGTCCTATTCAACTTAGATCTGCACTCATGTTCCTGATGTCCATACTTGTTAGAGTTATAACAATAACCATTAAACTTAGGAGTGGATTTAGGAATACCTTTCTCTTTGATCCTGTAAACATTTGTTGTGTGGCCTGATTTTCCACAATGATAACATGATAGTTTCTTTGGCCTTTGGTTAGTGTAGGCATTGTTCTTTTCAGTTTGTCTTGATGATTCTCCCTGCTCGGTGTAGCCTAAACTAGTAGTGTTGCCAAGTCCTCTTTGACTAATCAGAAATTCATCTATTTTCTTATAACTATCTTTAGCTTTCTTGATCATTTCATTATGTTGTTGTTGCATTTTGACCTCATTCTTCAATCTTTTATTTTCTTCTCTTAGTTCACCTATGTCTTCTAGTTTCCTTGTAAGCTCACTGTTTACTCGGTTGACTTCCTGACTTATGACAACCATCTGATTGGAGATTTCAAAGTGACACTTGATGAGTTTCAGTATCTCATATTCCTTCTCTTGTAGCTTCTTAGTCATTTGTCTCCTATCTTCAATAGCCAAGTTTCTTTCTTGTTATGCTTGCCTAGCATTGTTCATGACATCAATCATCCTAACCATTTATGTCTCTTGACCAATCTACAGAGCTTTGACTTGTTCAATAAGATGTAGGTTCTTTTTAGATAAATCAGATATTGCTCCTTCAGATGCATCAGATATACTGCCAGATCCAGATCTGGATGTCTCAAATGGGTCATCTATCTCTTCTTCATGATAATCAGTTTCACTATACCAAATTTCCATATCCTTCCTTTGAATCAGTAACTTCTTTAGTTCATCTTTGGCTTGCTTAAATTATTCAATGAAGATTTGCATCTATATCTTTTGATTATCAATAGTTTTGTCCAACCTATATCTTTCCATCCTTAGATCTTTTCTCTTCAGTGGTTAAACTTCCTTAACAAGAGATCAAGCTCTGATACCAATTGTTGGGATTATAGAAAGATAAGTACTAAGAGGGGAGGGGTGAATCAGTACCCTCAAAAACTTTTAACATTTAAACTTTACAATAGTAGATATCTATTAACCAACTGATTCCATGTTTGAAACATTCATTCATATAACTAAAAATGTAAAGTGCATGTAAACAAAATAATAAATCATCCACAAAAAATAAATACTCATGAAACATATATTTTGGTTATGCAAAAACCCTTGTTAAAAGGTAAAAACTACGGCGGGGATGACACCCACAAATCTTCACTACTGCAGCAATAAAGTATGTCAGTTAAGGCTTACAATTGTGATCACTTCTGATGATCTTACCCTATTAGGAGTAACAAAAAGATTGACTAGATCTACTTGGTTAGAAGATTTTAACAACATAAAGTATGTGTGTACTTGGTTAAGAGGTTTAAATAAGAACTGTTAAGTCCATTCTGTTAAGAGATTTTGATCTACTATAATGGTTAAATTGGTAACAGTAAAGTATTTGTAAATAAAAACTTATACTTGTCTGATTCAGATATGTGAAGTATCAAATAAATATCACCTCAATGTGATGTATATGCTCTTATGTTATGCTCGGTAGCCTTGTATGTTGTTCTGAAAAACTAATTGCCTCTATCATAAACCCTTGTCTGATCTCCTGGTTTCCTTAGTGTGGCTATTGCTTCATGATACATGATCATAATGACATCTTTATAATTATATATCAAACTGATTTGACCTAATTAGGGTTTACATTATCTTAGAAAACCTAAGATCAATAGTGTACAAAAATAACGTAGATCTACCATTACATAGGAATCATCACAAAAGTTAATGATTACATCCATATTAAATATGTCTCGATCTTGGTAAAGCTTCCTTTGATATCTCAAACTCTCCATATCTGTCTCAAGGATCTTACTCAAGCTATTAGGCTTCTTCAAGGGAACACAACTCTAATACCAATTGTTAATGCTACAAGGCACTGAGCTGGGGGGGGGGGGGGGGTGGTGAATTAGGGCAACCACATATCTATATAAACTTTTACTTAACTTGCAGAAATAACACCAATCTTTTGCATGGAAACTCTTGTTAGAGGGAAAAACCATGGTGGGAATTGTCACCCACTAATCTCACTAGTGTGCCAAATAAGATCTACCCTGTTAGGAGCAATTACAACACCCTGCTAAGGGTATACCCGGTTAAGAGTATCTATAGCCCAGTTAAAAACTATTAAAAAGTCCTGTTAGGAACTACCCTATTAGGGTATTTATAACTCCTTTTAAGAGTCACCTGGTTAGAGGGATTAAACTTCAGACCTATTAGGATCTTGTATACTCTGTTAGGAGTAACCTAGTTAAAGGATTTTAACCACAAGCCTGTTAGAACTTGCCTTGAGAAAGAAGACAATAAAACTAATCATCTGATTGTAGCATACTCTGCCTAACATATGCACTTCAACTCTGCTCAAATCGCTTCTCTAATCGTACACACTTCTCCTTCAATGATCATAACCATCTAAAATATTTTGTCCAATCTTCCAAGATTATGAGCAATTATAAAAAGGCAATTAATTGACTCCTTTTGCTTGCATAAGATATAAGAAAGATAAATATTAAGTTGTCTTCAATGCTATTGATTTTGATTCTTTGTTAGTTGATAGCTAAGTACCTCTTTTTGACATTCTAATGTCATAAGATTTCTATATAATTTGTTTGTTTGTTTGTATTATTTATCAATTGCTCTTATAATAGTGATCATGCACAATTCTTTCATCTCTCAATCTTAATTGTGCTCTCAATTACTCGCATGCACCATATTTACACATTTTTTCAATTTAAAAGTAACATTTTAATTCATTCATAATAATTAAGGGAGAGAAACACAACCCAAATTCAAGAATTTCAATTTTAAAGCTTTGAGGTTTGAATTCGTGAACATGGAAATGATCTATAGATCAATTTCGTTCTTGCATATGAAAACCAAAATCACGAATGACTAGATGTGGACATCAAATCTAGAACTTGGGTATGATGGCAATGCGAATAAACTAAGACAAAAGTTGATAAGTAGGAGATATTTTCCATAGCTAGTCAAATTATGATATTACTATCAAGATTCAACCGTGTAGTTTTTAAGTCAAACTCATTGGCCCATGTTTCATGAATAGTGGTTCACAAGAACCCATCTCTCACGAGAATGTATGGATCGCTTAGCACTACCTAGATACTCACAGAGGTGAAGCATTAGGTCTTCTAACTGATATATAATGAATAGTTTATTATTATGAACAAAACATAAGATACAAATTATTTATTGATTTTGGAATGAAATACACAATTTTAGATAATAGAATAAAAAATAAAAACAAAAACTAATAACGAGATAACATAAAGGAAAAATACACAAATGTATGATTTTCACCATTAAAATATTATATGAATCCATTTCAATGTGAGAAGATGGTTCCAATTGCCTATGTGGCACATTATTATACTATAAGCCCACTAGGGAATTTCATGACAATGTGATGTGCCCTTCAAAATGGAATCCACGTGTAATCCCATTTGATATTAAAAAAAACCAGGAATCTCAATTCTACAAGCAATCGACATTACAAGCAACTGTCGATCATAAATATTCAATTTCTGAAAAACTACAAAGAAATTGAACAGTTTAGGCCACTTTGCTAACCGCAGTGCATGCTCAGCCACTAAGAGGACCCCACGGAACATTGTCTATAGATTCGTAGACAAAAAGAAATCGGTAATTATCTCCAACCCAGATAAAAAAACAATATGAACACAATATAAAAAACGCAAATAAAATTACATATTCGTCTCTTCGTGAACTCGAAAACATTGACAGCCCTGGAAAGCCTGCTTTCTTTATGTTTCTTGTTATTATTGTTTTGAATCACAACCTGCCACTTAAGTTTTGGTTTTTCTCAATCTCTGAAAGCAATTCGTATTACTTGTCAGAAATTCCATTCCTGTCAACCCTATATGTATCGGAAACCCATGAATCAGACCCTATAAAATTTGGGAAGTTTATCTTTGTGAAAACTGAAATCAATGGGAGCGGGATCCAGCAGCAGAAGAAGGCACCAGAATAATCCCCCCCCTGCACCTCCACCTCCTTATCAGACCCAGCAGAGCCCATATGTATTTACGACCAATCCCCCATACACCGTCCCTTACCCGCATCCAGATCCTTATCCTCCTCCTCATGCCTACCATCCTCAACAGCAGCCATATTATCATTACAATGGAGGTCACATGGTAGGTGGTCGCCAAAGCTACCCGCCACCACCACCCCAGAGCAATGGGGGAGCCCCCTGGTCATATGGGCTCAGACCCCCGTCTACCCCCTGGCCCCCTGCAGTCCAGCAGCATCCCCCTGCCACCTCACCCCCTCCTTATGTGGAGCATCATAAGGCTACCACTATCAGGAATGATGTTAATTTGAAGAAGGAGACTCTGAAGCTGGAAAAGGATGCAGAGGACCCTGAAAAGTTTCTGGTGACTTTCACATTTGATTCCATGGTGCCTGGAAGGTTAGAACACACGCTTTCTTTTTTGCTTTGTTGTTATAATGGCCTCAGAAGAGATTTTCAATGAATGTTTTTGTTCTCCTATTGTGTTAATTGACGCCTAAATGGTTCTCGTGGGAACTCGGTTTCGAGAGATTTGATTTTGATTCTGCTGATGGTTAGATTGATGCCCTAATGGGTTTTTGTGGAAATTGAGTTTGCAAAATGGATTTTGAATGTAACGCATTCTATTCATTTTATACGCTTATGTCTAATTATGGTTGATATTGATCCATTTTATGGTTCTTACATTTGATGAGGCTGATTTTGACCATGCCTATTTTATTAGGGTCGATTTTGCTATTTTATTTGATATTTGCGTCTGATTAGAGCCAGTGTTCATCATGCATATAATACTTATGTCTGTTTGGGCCGACCTTGATCATGTTTGTAAAACCTCTGCCCATGTTTCAAATTCCACCGTTTTTGTTGCTCAGACAAATGCATCCTATAGTCTCAAATAGAGTTCGTATCCTAAACGTTTTGTCTTTTATCCTCCATGAATTTAAATTGTTTTAATTTTGGTTAATTTCCCCTTTTATTGGATTAATCTTCCTTTTGGCTACCACATCCAACGGTGTCTTTTTGTCAAATTTACCCAGGGCCTGTACCTCAGCTGTTCTGTAGATGCATGCTGCACCCAGAGAGTGGTATGTTTTAGTTTATCCAGTATGAACACTTTATCATGTCCTCTGGGATTTGAAAGTGGGGCTAAACTATTGGAGCCTTGATACTCTTACCACTTTAAACTCTTCTCATTCATTTCTCATCACTCCTATTTTTAACTCCTTCATATCACAGACACTAGTTTCTAAAACTGATTCCCAGCATAAATAGAACTTTCTTTTGAATTTACTATCCCTGCTATTATTTCTTTAAATATCAGAGGTCCTTAAGGCATTACATCCTAATATTAGCAATTTTCTGATTTTGAAACGCTCTTGCGTATATAACTGGACTTAAGGTGATGGGGCATGGTTTTAAGCACAAGTTTTGGGTCTGATTCCTAATTCTATTTTTATTTAAATATTTTTTTATTAATGTGGTGAATGACTCATCTTATATGTTCTTGGGAGAAGGCTATTATTTGAATGCAAGCACCATTCTCTCAAGTGGTGACTCTTATTTTGTTGTTGTAATTGTTTTTTCTGTAGGTTCTATCACTGTGGAATATCGGTTGACGGAATCAATTTTTGGTTTTGTATTCTCTATATAATATCAATGTGTAATTAGGGTTTATCAATAAAAATTATTGGGCAATTTTTCTGGACAAGTGACTAATTTCTTACAATTTTTTACATACATTTTCCCCAACATAAGCACTAAAAAATATGATATATCTTCCCCCTTTTTATATAAAATGTAAATAAAGTCATCAGACTTTTGAGAATTTATAAATGCAATTAATTCAATGTTTTCCCTCAATCATTAGCTTTAATGCTTATCTCATATTTTCTAAATAAAAAGGCTATCCAACTATTCTGTTCCTGTAAAAATATAACTTTTTTTTCTTATTTTTCCTTGATCTTGATACTGTTTATGGATAGGATTGTGTGAAATACTGGTTTTGCGCTGCAAACTTATATCGGTTTGGAGAATTGTTTTGGTTTTAAATTTATCAACTTTTAAATTTTATTGTACTAAAATAAGGTTAATACAATTATTTGCATGGAGCATGAATTTGCAGAATAGTCTCTGGGTCCATGCAAGATTTCTAAAATTTTCGTCCTTGTGATACCTTTCAGTTTGCCATATTGCCTTGCCCTTTTTAACTATTACACCCAATTGTGGTTTTTGTTTAATACTTAAGAATTTGATTTGTGAATTCTTTTCATCTTTTTCTTTTCTTTGAAGATATCAATTGTAACAGGGTTTATGCTGATACTGAATTTGTGTTTGTTTGTATCCTGTGATTGTATAGCTTCAATGGTGCTTTGATAAGGTTGATCTGTGTTTAAAATAAGGGTGGTTTGTTGAGTAAATTTTTTAAAATTTTGTTTGTGATACTTGTGAGAAATTTTGGGGCAAACTTACTGCTTATGGTGTTAAATAATGGAAATTAGCTTGGTTCTATTGTGAATAGAACATTTCCTTTAATTTGTAGGTAGACACTTTTTACCTTTCTTGGATCTCCAATCAGTGCTACCATGATTCTGAGTGGACTAGATTACTGGTTTTTATCACTAAATTATTGTATTCTTATGTTTGTTTTTTTGAAAATTCATGTGGATAGCTTACATTGGCTCTCTAGTAGTGCAGCATGATTCACAAAGTGAATCTATGCGGTTATTCTTAAACTCATAAACAATTAGATTGAATCTAGTATTTTTGATACAAATAGGTAGGGTTTGCTTTTACCTTTAGCAAATTCACAGTGGAGTATTTTTTTTATGCTTCTAAGTTTTTAACATCCATAAAGAAATAGGGGTGATGCTGCCTTTACAATATATCAAACATGGCTGATGCTTGTGGTTGCAAGAATTAAATATGGTGTCTTTGAATATGAATTGGTTTCCTTTCAATTTATGTTTTTTTAGGATCATCTTGTAGAGATAGGGTAATCTAGAGCTTGTATTGTACTCAAATACAGATGATCTAGTGTGTGTTACGTGGAAATATAATAGACTTTTTTTGTACCTATGTCAAATTGTCTTCTTTCACTGCACAAATATAATAAATTTTCATGGATGACCTAAGCAATTAGAGAATAATCTTTGCACATGAGATTGAGTTTCTTTTTTGGTATTATTATGACATTCAGTTGAATCATTTTAATTGCTCCCTCCTGTAATTTCAAACTAGCTTAGATTAGAGTGTTTCCAAGAACAGATTTTTTAGGTCCAACTTAGAATTACTGAGGAGCAGCTGATCTGCTGCGTATGTGAGCGATAAGGTGGAAGCTAAAAACTTATAAATTAGTAAAAAGCAAAATAAATTGTCGCAAGCCATGCCTTACTCTTTTCAAAGACACTGAAAGTGAGGTAATGGAAATGCTTTTAGAATTACTTTATGAGAGAATGAATTGGTGAGATACACTTGTAATTTTCTCCAAACTTAAACAAGCAATGGGGAGTGAGTGACTCTGAAGTGTGATGGTAAAGTCATTGTCATTAGAAACTAAGGCCTTCTCATGAATTTGCAATCAAAACAGGACTTCACAAAGTTGTTAAAATTTAAATAGATTCTTTATACAAGTTATGTGAGAAAGAGAGGTGGTCAGTCATGTCTTCTAGAGTTGTACCTGTGTGAGCTCTTTTTGGGCATGGTTGCATGTTAACATAAGTATATATTTAATTTTATTGAATATGGAAAGCCTTTTGATAAAACAGTGTAGCAATTTCTATATCATCATTTTGTATCCCACTCCAGGAACTGTTATCAAGATGACTTAGGCAGCAAAATGTTGAGAGTGCAGATGCTCTACCCTTATTCAAATAAGGTTCAGAAAGCCAATAGATGCAGGATACCTTGGAATATGAAGTGGAAGTTTAATAAAGTGGGTTATGACCAGAAGGTGTCCAAAACGGGTTTCTACATCCATTACCCCTGTTTTAAATCACTTATTTTCTGTTGCTTTACTTCTTTTATTCCAATCTATTCCTTGAGTTAATTTCCTTTTCTTACCTTCACTTCCTTCTCTTTTTTCTTTTCTCTATCTCTAATTCTCTTAAATCTTGTTCTCTGGTATGTCTCTAACCTTGTCTATCATTTTTCATATTTTTATTTCTTGAGTTCTATTTGAATTTTGTACTACATTTTAATCCTTTTTTCTGCTTTCTTTCTTTTTTATTCCTTTTTGATCCCTCTATTCATTGGGCCCTTTGTCTTTTTTGATCTCTTAATCTCTTTGTACTCAATTTTTTTTTACTTAAGTTTATCGTTTCCATTCTCCCTTACCCTCCTAATGTTATTTTTTTTCCCTTTTCTCTTCTAATCACAATTTTAGGAGACGTTTATCTCATAACACTCCTTTTTAAGCTTTCTGCTGCAAGTTATTCTAATGATGGATTATGGAATGTGATCGTAACTGTTGATACAAATTTTGTCACACGGTATTCTCCAAAAGCTTAACATATTCTACATTATTGACCACAAAAACCTATTACTCTTATCTAGTTATTTTTCTTCCTTCTTAGTGAGCTCCTCTCTTTGAGGATCCTCAGATGATCAGCAATAGTTGTATAGCTATTTGCTAATAATATGTGTTTCTACTATTGTTTTCATTTGGAAGATGAGATGGACGGTTAATTAGTTGAGGTCTTTTCAACAGGCTTTAGTCATAGTGGCTGAAAAAATCATGCTTGCTTGTTTCAGGATGCTTATACTAAAATAAAATCAATAGTTAAAAACTAAAAATTGTAAATTATTTTGTGTGTTGATTTGAAATCATTTTTCATGTTCTTGGATGTAAATGCCTTAATAAATCATAATATACAAGTTTCTTGTCTTTAACCAAGCAAATCATATCAAATTAGTTTCACTCAAACTTAAATATCTTTCTACCACTTTTCTAAAGGTTCCTTCCTAGACTAATGTGTTCTACGTTCTATCCTATATAATATTTGCATGTTCGTAACTATGACTAACTACTTACAAACTATAAATCTGATATCTGCTTACACCCAACTGCCATTTTTAAAGTCACATAAACGTGGTGAATCTAGTTTTACAAGGTCTCAACTATTCTATGTATGCACAATGTGAGGCATGCTTTTTAAAGAAATATGCAATTTTGTTTTCCTCTGCAAACTACCTTATTTGTCCATTTTTTTGGCTATATTGTGATATAAATGAAGACAGTGAACTTCACAAGTTGTCTAATGAACTTTTTGTGCTTGTCAATAATCATCTTTGCCATGGTCAATGCATCAACTAAGTGCTTCCAATAAGGACCCAAAGCAAACTTTGAATGAAATATTGTTGGAGTATCAACATTTTGCATGTGCCAACCTTCCATCCTATTGCAATCCCTTATTTGATGTAGTACCTTCCAACAAAGGTTGCACATCAGAGGATTTATGAAGAACAAGAAAGTGAGAATTATGGCTGCTAACATTGCCTAATTCTGTATTAGAGCAGAAAGCTCTACTAATAACTTGTGGCTGAGTTGTGCTGCAAGTTACTTGGCTGAGATTTCTGCTTGTGACTACTTATGAGCTGTGCAAGTAATTGAGGTAATTTTCATCTGTGATCCTCACCTTTCTGCAACTATCCCAGAGAATATGGCCTTGGATGTGCTTTATTAGAAAGACCTAGGCATTTGATTGCACCTTGCGAGATGATGTTCTTTTAGCTTTCATTGTTGACGATCACATTTAGGTGGTTGTTTGTTGAATCAACACTTGGTGTGGAAAAGATCTCATATTCCTTCAAGTTGTCAATAGCCATAGTGCTAGTGTTGAGACTTGAGACATGTTGCCTCTGGAATAGCATCCTCAACTTGTACAAGATCAGACATGGCTTGTACAATCAAAGATTGTTGTGTGTGGTATTTGACATCATGTGGAGTTGGTGTGATAATGATGGCATCATTTACCAACTGTCTTGTTTGTCTTGCCTCTATCCTTGCTTGCCGCAAATGATATAGATGCTTTGGTATTTGGCATAGATGATTGTTTACTCCAGGCTATGTTATTTAAAACAGAACAAACGAGAATATAATATACAGATAATAGAACATTAAACACAATTATAGGCTTCAGAAAGATAGAGCATGTATTCCATTCCAAATATATGCAAATCAGTGCAATCAACTGAGAGATAGCAATGTTCTCATTACAACCAACAACAAATAACTGATTTACCGCCTTGTTTAAGACTACCAACTGCTGGTAACTGCCAACTACCAACCATACGTAGTCAGGAACTAATCTCTTCTATTACAAAATATAGCAAAGTTTATTTAACCGACTATATCAACACTTTTGCCTACTACAATGATCTAGAACTATGTGGCTACTTCTGCATAGGCATATCTGCTTCTTTGCAAAGGGCTTCGAAGCTGATTTCCGTGTGAGCTTTTTCTTGCGCAAGGGAAGCTTCTGTTTAAATTTGACTTTGGCTTCAATCTTGGATGCATTGCAGAATGTTTGTCCCAAGGTGTGTGGAGTTGGGAACTCCATTTTTGCACAAATATAAGGTGATAAATCGCTGATGTATTTGATCACTTTGTGTTGCCAATGGTGTTCTCATGCATATGCATTTAGTAGTCACAAAACTTGGTTTATTCTTGAATTGATTACTTATTATGTTGTTGCGAGTGCTGGAACTTCCTGTACTCACCCTCATAATGTTTTCAGGGCAGTCTTCCTTCTGCAAAGGGCTAACAAGTGAATTAATGAGTTGTTTGTTGAGTATTTGCCATCAATCAGGCACTGCGATATATATCTTAAATGCTGTAGATGAAATCTTCTGCGCATCACTGAAGTTGTTGAGTTGTTGATTGAGAAGTATGTCTGGAGTTGTTGAATGCAGATATCCAATGCCATGTGTCATTCATACCTTCAAATCCGAGGATAACTAGATTAACTTACACTTTAAAAGGGCTTTAGTGTTTCACAGGAACATGTTGCTCTGTAGTCTATTGTAACATTGATCCAAGTTGAAGTGTGAGTTCATAAAACTGCTTAAAGAGCTCTTGAGAAGCATCTTGAGACCAATTCTGCCAGCAATCTTTCTTCTGCTATTGTAGCATGCATATGAAAAGGCATGTGCAAAACACTGCTCTGATACTAATGATCCGGATGCCACGTGATTTAGGGGGCAGTCCTATCATTAGTGAAGGACATAATTAAAAAATATAGAATATGCAAAAAGAAATTGAAAGATATATACTAGTAGCAGTTGGCCAAATGGGAGATGGAGGAATGTGCTAACTGGATATCCGGGAATTGATGGACATGGCTGGTGATTACATTAACATGCTCTAAAACATGGAATATCAAGTCAATGCCATTCAGGTTACTCTCCAGAAGAGAGATTTTATTGTCCAACTCAAGGAGAATGTAGCCCATACTATGAGGATGGCAATTAACCTGCCCGTTTGGTTGCTGGAATTGACCTGGAATTGGAAAACGGGAATTGGTTTACCTTCTCAAAATTGAATTCTCAATTCCAATTCCATGCCTCAATTCTAATTCCAGGTCCTGAGGTGGATTGGCAAAATGCTCATTTTGGACCAAAATTAGAATTGGCCTATACCAATTCACCAATTCCCATTTTCCACTTCTAGGTCAATTCCAACAATACTTATTTGAATGTGTAGGAGACTTCTAGCAAAGATTTGCTACTGGTATGTGACGAAAAAATGAGTAGGTTATAATGGATGTTTACAAATAGTAATGTTGAGAATTAAGATTCCGATGACCCAAAAGGGGTAGATAAATTTGACTGGTTTGTCAAGATTGCTTTTCTATTTGATTTCCAGCATGAAGGATTGAATATATCTATGTACAATATAGTTACAAGAAATGCGGTTACAAAACTTTTTAAATTTCTTTAAGTAGCTGGACCTTCCAAGTGTTCCAACTATTGATGATTGCATTCTTAGCATTTGGTGTTCCTCATCTGTGGGCTGGATGTGAAACAATGCCCAAGTGCTATTATGCTAAGTTGTTCATCACATGCCTGACTGCCAGATGTTGTGTCTGCTGATGCTTGCATGGTAATGCAACGTTTTGCAAAACTTGTAGATGCTTGATTTGTACTATGAGATGCCACATGTACTTGCTCAAATTATCCAATTACAGCTAAGTTGCCGGTTTGGATTCCAGTATGGATGTGGGTTCAAGATTCAGGTTCAAAATTCGTCCAAATTTTTTTTGGGTTGGGTTCGGATTCATTTTGGGTTTGTCCCTCTATATATATATATATATATATATATATATATCAGTGTTCCATAACTCGCGGTGAGTCATGCGAGTTCAGACGGGTCGCGGGCTGTGCAGCCTCTGGCGGGTTTTCGTGACCCGTCACCATGACTCGACGGGTCATGGGCCATGACCTGCATGACTCAGCCGAGTCATGCGGGTCATGCCATGACTCTCCAAGTTTGACGGTCATGACCCGCGCATATTGATGTGAGTTTCCAATTTTCCAGTTCAGGGGCGAGAGGATATTGATGTGAGTTTCCAATTTCCCAGTTCAGGGGTGGGAGGATTTATAGTAATACAAATATAACATTTAAGTATAAGTCTGATACTTTAAGTTATATTTGTATAAATACTTTCAGGATGTTTGAGATAGGTTCCAGCTTCATAGGAGTTAAGATGCATTTTGGGGGTTTTCGAAAAATTCCAGACTAAGCCAAATTTCAGGATTCAGCAGGCCTTCAGCAGGGTTACCTCCCACAATCCATCATGGCTTTCTAAGGTCAAACTGAAGCTGGCAAAAGGATTCTCAAAGGGTTTTAACTCGTTTTATCACAAATCACTTGCTTTCGACCCCATCTCTATGACAGACTTAGCTTAGCTCTCACCCAAATCCCAAACAAACATGACTTCCCAACAGGTCAAAATCACTCAAACCTCATTTGCCGGACATTTGATCATTGATGTCATGGATTTCATAGATTTTATATACATTTGACAATATTCTATTTTATAATTCAGCATATCTATGTTTTCTATTTCCTTCAGCTACAATTTACGTTTGTACTTATGTGATGGATGTATGTTTATGTATGTGATCAAATTAGATTCTATTTAATGATGTTATAGTGTCTTTAAGCTTTATTGAATAATGGGTGCATGAAACAAGTTTTAAATTGTAAAAAATCTCTGTTTTTTCATTTTGCCGAGTCATAGGCGAGTCCGAGTCATTGAACTATGATATATATATATATATATATATATATGCAGCAGTAAATAAGTCCATACACCACTATGCTAATAATAATATTAAAGCAACATAGCAAAATACACCGCATATATTAACGTTTTTGTCCAAATGACATAACAAAATGCCAAAATACACCACCATATCAATGTTTCGGCTCAAAAATTATAATGTCAACATTAATAATCAGCCATCACTGATCAAATATCATCAAAAACCATCAAACAAATAATAATATTAAAATATAAATAAATAATAATAAATAATAAAACAAGTAATAAAAGAATAAATTATAATATTAAATTAACTACAGTATTAATATAATAATGAAGAATAATATGATATAATATTATAGCAATTAATGAATACAATAATAATATAATATATTATAACCTATTATTAAGATAATATAATATATTACTAATAATATTGATAATGATAATAAATTCTTAAAATTTAAGTTAAACTAACGTTATCTGCATACAACTTTAGGGTCAACACTCGGCACTTTATTATTTAAACTAAAGTGAATAATTTTAAGTAACTCTATAACTGACATTATCTGCCCCTGCATCTCGAACCCACAACCTAGGCATACAACTTTATAATTGACGTTATCTGCCAAATTCACCCCAATTTCGTTCAAAATTCTTTTCGGGCTCGCGCGGTGGTTTGCAAAGTCTGCCAAATTTGCAGGAAATTCTTCCAGGGTCCCACTGGGTGAATGTCGACCGAATTTCTCAGACTGGTGCTGAATTTACAGCGAATGTGAACCAACTTCGAATTCCAAGCGAACCGAATTTCGAATTTGGGTTCTGCTGAGCGAATGTGGTAATGTAGAATCACAGCTGCACAATCTCAAGAGAACCATGTGTATACATCTATAGTACTTTGAGCAGCTGTAGCATTGGCAAGCCAGGGTACCTGAACCCTGACCCCTGTTGGATTTACATTTTTAGTGATTGAGAAACACTATGGAAGATTCATGCAAACTAAAAGTTAATAATAAAAATTTAGCTAGATCAGTTTGCTATTGCCGTTGATGCATATCTGTGAGTGTTTGGCTTGTTAGTATATCTCACTCTCATAGGTTGATTTTGGAATGACAGTTTTTCTTGTTAATATATATCATTTCTCTCTAATAATTTCAAAGGACATTTTTCCTTATAGCCTGAGAATATCAATATTAGTATCATCTGATGCTAAAGACAGATTAGTTTTATGGTTATTATTTTCTAAGATCGTATTGTTCGCTTTAATAAACAAAACTTGCAAAAGTAGCTGCTAACTGTCAAAGGTTCCCTGATTTCATGTTAGAATTATGAGGTCTTTATTGTTCTTGTCATTATTTATTTATTTTTCTGAACTTTATGGTCCGCTGATGTTTAGAACAGCCCATAATGGTTGTGATTCAAAGTGTCACTTTTCTCTATTTTTGGTTGTTTTGAGTTTCCTTCAAGCTGAAATATCCCAGAAATGGCCCTTCAAAATGCAGGTTTTCTGGGGCTGCTCAGGGAACCTGTTTTTGGTTGATGCATCTTTGCCAGAAACCACTGTAGACAATGCTTATGGAATTGAATTTAAGATATGTTACCAGTCAGAGATAATATGTATTTGGATGCTTTACTTCTCTATCAAATTTGGTGTTTTGTTATTCCACAATGTGGAACACTTGTTCTTTCATCATTTTTCAGCCTTCCATGACCAAATATGGAAATACAGAAGACTGGAAATAGGGGGTTTATTAGTATTTTGCTAGTCTAATTTGTAAAAATCAAAGATTTTAAGATGCCTCCCTAAGATTCAGTGGTGCTTTTTCATAAATCAAACCGGTACTTCTAATCAAATGAAACTTTTGCCCAAGTTGAATGCCATGGAGGAATCTAATAACTGCCAATTTTGTTATAACTTTTGAACAGTAGCTCTTCATCATTTTAGCTAGAAATTGTTGTTTAATGTTTATAAGTCCGTAGATGTGTGCACTTTAGTGCATTATGTGTTAAGGTGCATGAACTAGCCTGTATATTTTATTTCTTACATTTTAGTTGCATAGCTATCTCGCATGTTTTATTTCTTAGAATTATATTCAGATGTATTTAGCCTTACTGATATTTTTCTAGATGCTGTAAAACACATTAATGTGTAGTGGCTGAAATCTTTCAAGTATTAATTTCGCTATTAGTTTGCTGTAATTTACTTTTGTTTATTTGTGAGTTTACTTCACTTGTATAAAGCTATAGTCTACCAAAGTATTACTTGGAAGAGTTAATTTCACTAGAATTTGTAGTATCCTATTACAAAGGGAAGGAGAGAGTTGTACTGTATGAAACAAACAGTTGAAGTTAAAGGAGTTTTTGGAATGAGGTTCTAAAGCAGGAACTGTATTCTATAATGGAAAATTACAGATCATGACAAAATATCCATGAGAATTTTTACTACTAGTAAATTAAGAACATGAGGTTTTCACAGTCCATAACAGTGAATAGAAAAGTTTTTGTGTTAATTTTAACTGTGTTTTCATTTCTTAACATTCTTATTGCAAATTAAAATTTCTATTGATAATTATCTTATTTATGTTGTAATATCTTGCTGATTATTTGTATTCTCATATTGTTGCAGTATAAGCATTTTCTTCTTTGCAAAAGAGGGATCGAATTGTAGCTTGACAGCGCTGAAGCCAGAGATCTTTACCCCAGTAAAGATACCTTTTGAAAAAGGACTCGGGCAGAAATTTCAGCAACCACCAGGAACAGGAATTGATTTTTCGTTTGTGGAGGAGGGTGATCTATTTAAAGAGGGTGCAGATGAAGTATTTCCTTTGGTGATCAGGGCAGAAGCATGCCCAACAAGCCAGACGGCTGATGATTCCAATGTGTCTGATCAACAAATTGGCAACCCATTACCCAAAACAGTCAATTCTCAAATTACACAAGCTGTACTTGAAAAGAAGGATAGTGGAGAGTATCGGGTCAAAGTTATTAAACAGATCTTGTGGGTTGATGGTGTACGATATGAGTTACAGGAAATTTATGGTATTGGAAACTCTGCAGGGACTGACTTTGATGCGAATGATCCTGGAAAGGAATGTGTTATCTGCATGTCAGAACCCAGGGACACAACTGTTTTGCCCTGTCGACATATGGTATGATCCGATTTCATCTGGAGGGTGACTTCTTGGATTCCATTTATATTATGTTGATTTAATATTTGTGAGTGCTAACCTGCTACATTTTCTTTCAGTGCATGTGCAGTGAATGTGCAAAAGTTCTTAGGTTCCAGACCAATCGTTGCCCTATTTGTCGACGACCAGTAGAGCGACTGATGGAAATAAAGGTTAATAAGATGGAAGAATGAACAAATGATTGCAGGATGAACCCTGGAACGGAAAAATAAAATTATCATTTTTTCAGACTGTTTTCTTGTTTGCTGGGGGCTAAAACTGTAAAATGTTTTGCGCTTGGAGCCTCTAGGATATATGTAGTCATAAGTTTTCTAATTTTATTCTTTGTACATATTACTCAAGCGGCTTGCAATTATCTGATTTTGAATGCTATTGCCTGACATTATGAGCGAAACTACTCTTGTGGTCAAGCATAACGGTTACTGGAGAGCATTCTTTCAACATATATATTTACACGGTGATTATCTAGTATGATTCTGATATTCACTCAAACTGTTAGTTCGAAGATGTTATTTTTAGTTTACAATATTGCTATGGCAGGTTTGCAAAATGCCTGTTCTTAATGATCACTCAAGCTTTAGCTCGGTAACATTTTCAAGGAAATTTGGATGTGAGGAATTAATTAGAAAGATTGCCTCGGTCTTCTGTTCTCATATGATATGGAAGTGACTTTTTTGGATTTATTAATTATTAGCCCATTTTGAGTGAGAAAGATGCGGTTACTTGCTAGAAGTTGCAATGCAGGAGCACCTGATTTTAACCATAATCGCTCAAGCTTTTGTTATGTCAACTGTAACATTTATATCAAATTTGAAGATGTAGAATTACTTAGAATTTTAGAAAGGCTGCCTCATTTATTATGTTTACGTATAATATGGAAGTGAGTCTTTCTGAATCTATGCTGGGTGAGAAGGATGTGGTTGCAAAAGTTGCGATGCAGGAGCAACTATAAGACTAGTCATAAGGTTCGACCATTGTGAATATATGTCCTGTATAGAAGAACTGATTTTGAAGATTTTGTCTCATTGTCTTGCGTTATTTTACTAAATTCTAATGTTTTATATATGCCAAAAATCTCCAGAAAGAAAGAATCATACTGAGTGAAGAAGAAAAATAAGAACGTAAGACTGAAATTTGTTCTGTTATTTGATTGTGACAGTTTTAATCTGTAAGAAGATGAGTTCATGAGTTCACTGATTTATGATGTGTGATTTCTGTGTAGGATCTGTAAGGAGAAAGAAATTGTGTTTTCTGTGTACAAGGGGAATTTCCAATTAAATAAACTATCTAATTACTTGAAGATGCATTTGTATCTGCCTTCAATGCAGAATAGATGACAGGTTATGGAAAGTGATGGGTTTTGTTTCTGACATTAGGTCTGTTTCCAAAGAAGAAAATATTATCAGATGATGCTAATATACTGATTACACAGTTTGCATGCCAACATATATAATCTTACAAGATTGGCCATGCAATACGGGGCACTTTTATGATTTTATCAAAGGAAGTACGTATTATGATATTTGTTGATAGTCAAATGAAAGCTTATTATGTCAATTGAACTATCATTCTGCATGGTCTGTTAATTAAGATCAAGTGTTGTTAAAAGACAGCCTGCTAAAACCCTGAAAAATCCATTATCTTTAAGGCTAAGACTAGCCTGGAAAATAATGAGCATGTTTTCGTGGTAATTATTATCAATTGAAACTGTTTTTTTTTAAAGATGGATTGAAGGGGAGTTTACAACAATCTATCTTAGGCTTATTCACAGGCTTGCTCGCATGCCCTGAAGATTATCATATCTTTTAAATAAGAGAACTGATTAGAGAACATAATGTTTGTTCTACACTTATGGATTAAATTGTGTGAGATAGTTTTCACCATCAATGTTTTGGATCATACTACATGATCCATCATCAGGATGAAAGAAATAGTTAGGAAGCAGAAATACTTAATCTAGAAGTGGAAAACAAATGGGAACGATTACTTTAACCATTCTATGTCATAAGTGGATTGCAACCAACTCAAGTATCTTAAATGAATGAGGCCAATGACGTTTGGAGGATGCAAACGATTGAAAACTGTGCATAGTAGAGATTTGAAACTTACGTCCATTATAGCTTGGGATTTAATGGGGAAATTTCTGCAAGAAATCTGTAAACTAACCTTCCTTCTCTATTCAAGACCACCTTTTATGCTAACTAGATATCTCTGTCATAGAGGTGAGTTTTTCCCCCCCTTGATTCTCTTTCATGTTTTGTAGCTGATTCCCTTGCCATCTTCATGTGGGAGGAACTTATTTTGAATAAAGTTATAACTATTGCACTGATTGATCTTAAGCATTTTTGGCGCTTTACTGAATTGCGTCCAGATAGAACTAATGGCCACATGAATGATTCTTGTCAATCCACTAGGGTTACTACAAATGGTAAACAAGACTGAGTATGAAAAATTGTCTTTGGGCATGGAAGCATTTCTGTTTCTAGATAAGGGCTTTTTCCTTAAATAAAAAGGGATTCTCCATCACTTAATTAGCCACCCTGCATTGTAAATTTGAAGGTTTTAAATTGATTACTAAATAAGTGGTGATATTGCAACTAAATATAATAAGGGAACATAGTCTGGTATTGTGATGCTTTTGTTAGAAAGTAAAGATCCTCAAGATAACTGAGAGGGGGGGATGAATCAGTTATCAGATAATTTAACCATTCAACTATTTTAAACAATATAATCAATGTACTAATCAACCATAGAAAGATAACCATAAACAATTGTACAATAACACAAGATATGTTGACTAAGGAACCTCTTGAAAAGAGTAAACCCTAGTGGGAATGATGCTCACAAAATGATGCACTAATATGAAAGTTCCTTGTTAGAGAATGGACCCTGTTAGAAGTCTTATGAAATACATTCAGTACATATAAATCCCTGTTAGGAGATTTTGAATCCTTGTTAAAAGATTCTAACCCGGTTAAGAGTTTATGGAAGACAGAAGGATCCACTGCCCAAACAGCTTCAAGGCAAGATCTCTGAACCCACTGTCCAAAAGATCTTAGAATTATTCAACAGAATAATATGAAATATATTACCTCCTTCACACTGTGCCAAAACCACACTCTCTGCTACACAAGATCACAATTTCAGATCTCTGTACTCAAGTCTTTTTTCATCACTGAATTAGCTCTTTTCTTCACTTCATGCATATATTCGCATCTCAACCTTCATAGTACATATGGTAACAAGAAAAACATTCATTCTTATATACCAAACTCAAATAATTACAAATGAGTCGGTCCTTAATTACAAAATAATAAATTCTACACGCTACACACAAAACTTCACATAAAACTGTCGGCTTCCAGATACTGTAACTTCCTCCAAACATATCTTCGAAGTTTGCTCTGTGAACCACATCATCATTAATGAGTCTCCAACATCCCTTTAACTGCGCAAAATCAGATTCCATCCCAGCTAAGAGATATCCTCTGATTTTCGAAAATCGCTTCACAAAAACACTGTCTAAACACTGCTTTTACCAAATGCTCATAACTTTCACAAATGAATGAATTTCTTTTTGCATTGTTAACCATAGGTTAATAACACACCAAAGAACATACCATCAACTACGCAAAAGCCAATCTGCAATACAACATGTGCGCAAAATAAAATTGTACCTGCTTTCCTGCTAATATCCAGAATATCACTGTGTTGACATCAATGACAATCCAAGTCATGAATGCAACAACAACTGTTACAGAATGACTGCCAAAATACTTTGCATTCATTCCTAACAGCCTTAACTAGAACGGGTAAAGTTTGACTAAGGTTTAGAGACCGTTTGATTTCTAAGTAGGAGGTGATATGTTAACTAGATATGATAATGGAGCATAATTTGGTATTTTGACTCTTTAACTGGAATGGGTAAAGTTTGACTGAAGTCTACGAACTTGTTTAACTTGAGGGTTTGAGAATAAATTTAAATAAAAGATATTTTGTAATTTATATTTTATTGTTTTGATTATAGTGATTGCAAGTGTCTTGTCATAATATTATTAGTGGGTTTGAGAATAAATTTAAATAAAATATATTTTGTAATTTATATTTTATTGTTTTGATTATAGTGATTGCAGGGGTCTTGTCATAATATTATTAGTTGTGATTTATATTTTGCTATGTTGTGAGGAATATTGCCTTCCAAAACTCATTTGCAATAAGAATAAATAATTAGTTAGTGATTTATATTTTGCTCTTTTGTGAGGATGAAATATTTACAATTTGTTTTTCCCTTTGGTTTTGAACTCATTTTGATTTGGATGTTTTGTATGGAATGATAAATGTTGCAATTTTTTATTTTTTTTATATTTATACTTATTTTTAGAAATTGGTCAAGATTTTTAATTTATTTATCTTTTGGTCCATTTGAGATATCTAATTGTAGGAGTGACTTAGTATTGTTTTGGGGAGTGAATATCAAAATTTTAAAATTAGAATTAAAATTGAAATTTGGGGCTGACCAACCTTTCCAACTAGATATTATTTTTCATTTTAAAGCATGAAACATCTTCCTCATGACATTTAGAGTTTTGTATATTTACTAAAGCATTTCTACTCATTATGAACATAGAATTTGAATATCTTCAATCTTAAGTTTGTATATTTAGTAAAGCATTTCTACTCATGAACATAGAATTTGAATATCTTCAATCTTAAGCATTTAGCATTCAAAGAGTGAAATTAGAGTTTTATATTGGAGATTATTTCTCTGGCATCGATTTTAATTTATTGGCTATTGTACATAATTGTTCTTTGTTTTTAATTTTTTTAATCCTAGTTAAATTAATACTACGGGTTTGATAAAAAAAAAAATCTTTATCAATTAAACTGGAATATTATTCAAACAAATACCATAAACAAAAGTTTTATAAATATAGTTGAGTTAGACTAGAGTGACCTAAAGTAGCACAATTCAAATTCACATCCGATCCAAATAACATGTAATAAATTCATATCACATTCAAAAAGTTAATTCCACATTTTTATAAATGACACATCTAATTTCTAATCATCAAAATATTTATCCCATTAAAATAATAAACATCTAATTTATAGATGTAAAAATATTTAAATAATTATTGTTGATTTTCCTTGTCATTATTATTAAAGCAACAACAATTTTAAAAAGTTGACTTTTTTTTCTAATATTTATAATCCATGATTAGCTTATATAATTTAGCTAAATTAACTTTCATAACAAAATCTATTATTTTGAGTTTGTTTCACTTGGGTTAGGTGAGGATGTATAACACATGAAATACTTTCCATGCTTTTATAAGTTTATTTATATGGACAAAATTAAATAGTTTTATTTGTAAACTTAATTATATGATTTTTAAATTTTAATTTAAAGTTGTAAAGTCATTTTTTAATTTATTTTGGTATAGTTATTTCTAATGAATAGATTTGTATACAAGTAGTGCGTTTCAATGCAAAAATTGACAAATAATTAAAATTTAATTTGATTTATTTTCACATTTTTAATATTGCTTAGATTCTCCATATTAAAAATTATAGGCACAACTAGTGTAAAATAATCACTTATAATGTGCACAACAAAAGCATGTAAAATATTTTAACTATTTAGGAATTACAAAGTATTGTGCAATTGTTTATATATAAGCATTGCACTCTTGTACAAACTTCGCAAACTACCCAACTAGAGAAATTGAGAAGTAAACAATTAAAAATTACTAACTTGAGTCATTGGAGTGACTCTATTAAAATGCCGACCTTAATTTTCCCAACAATTCAATGTATAATTTCTTTTTTTAATCTTGTAATGCACCCACTAGAGAACTTGAGAAGACAACTGCTAAACTACTAAAGAACACATTTTTTTTGCTAAAAACAATATCAACAACTTAAACATATGATTACATCAACACAACATGATAACAAAGCAAGTGTTACATTACACAAAAACATGAATAGAACTAAACATCACACATTAAACCACATCCTCTTAGGTTCCACGGCGTCGCTACTAAGCAATGCATAACACATGACTAAATCGATTAAACCATAATATGTAAGATTAACATTACTAAACTAAATTCATTTTAATCCTCAAACCAAATAACATATATGTTCATAATGACAGTCAATACCAATATCGATCTATCTAACTCAAAGTGTTACTTTTAATAAGTCAATGATACTGGTTTACATATACATTTACATTCATCTCCTCAAGGACAATACATTTACAATGACAATGATCAATAATACATAGCATGATACAATATAAAAGTAGAATCATCTATTCATATGAAACATGAAGCTGCAATGGAGATGCAATCAAGACACCAAGTCCATCCAATGCACTCACAAACAAACACTAAATTTTGATGGAGAAAATTAATCATCACCCAACCATGTGGAACCCTGAGGCCCACCCCATTGAGCCAGGAGATAGGCATAAGGCCCTACACCACGCAAGCAAACACAAAATAAGGCTACAAGCAAGATACAAGAAACCCATAGAGGAACCAACATAAAGATTCACAAAGGGATATCTGAGGTGAACCACAAGGCTAAATAAAGGGGATTCTAAGACACATACAAGAGACTGTCATCACATAGTTCCCCACTAACCCGAGTTACCTTGGTCCTCTCTCTAGACCCCAACACCTAGGTGGGAATTATGTGGAACTGACAATCTTTTATGAGGAAAAGTAAGCCAATTTTCCAAATCAATGCCCTATGGACAACTAGACCTTCTCCAACCCATCCTTAGTATGTACAAGCACTCAAGGCCATGGAAAAAGAAACATAAATATCTTGATTAATGTGTTCTCTCAACCT